>CM053783.1:683906685-684489185 GCA_028749045.1 Cupressus sempervirens | reverse complement strand
GTTTTCTAGATTGCCACTAATAAATCTATTCTTATGGATGAGCTACTTCAATTGTTTCATCCTTACAAAAGTAAAACTCTTATTTAGACAATTAATGAATCATTTTCCTATACTAGTAGGAAATGCACAGTTCTTTGTACAAGAATTTTTTTGGACTCTTTAATTCAAATGTAATCAAAATAACTTATAGAAATCAATAGAGTGTTCTTTCCAATGGTCTTATTAATTTATAAAAATTACCATGGAATCTATATTTATAATTACAATAGGTAGTGTGTCATAAGGAATAATTTACAACCTAGGATTTGTACTATCAAGTTTTATAGAACCAATCAACACTCAATGATAGTTTCTTCAAATGTTTGGTTTAGTTGGATAAGTAGGTCTGTTGTTATTAGAGAAAATAAATCCATAACTTTTTCATTAAAAAAATTATTGTATAAAAAGTTATATATATTTATATAATTTAGAAAATTGGATTATATTATCAAGATATGTAAGGATATAATTTTTCTTTTAATTATGGGACTATATTACTAGATGGAACTCTCTTATTTCTTATCTATAAAGAAGTAATGTTTCTTACTTATCAAAACACAAGATCACATTGCTTCATGTAAAGTGAGTGATTTCCTAACCTTCCTTAAATTTTATCATGTGCCTATATCTCAATAATTGTGTGTATAACTATAAGTTAAGATCAAATCATAAATTGCAAAAACTAAAGTTGATCTTTCCATATTATTGTCATAGGGCATCCTTTTCCTTGGTCCCTTGATACACATTATAAAGTAAGCACCCTATGATAACCATAGGAAAGTTGAGGGACCCTATTACTAGCTACAAAATCATGTTTTAACCTTTTTATGTATGAACTAGCATGTTGACTTTCCAACTATATGTGTTCCTATATGTTTTTATTGACTATGAGATCTCACTTATATAATAATTTTCTTGATTCCTCATTTCCTATAAGGTAAGTGGGGAGGATACTTAAGATGACTTTAAAATGGTAGAAATGGTCATATTCTTGATTTCTATGAGATTGTTCCCCCATTTCCTAAAACCATATCATTGAGATTGCTCCTCCACTTCTCAAAACCCCAAAGTGAGATCATATTTGGGCTAATACTTAAAGTAAGCACTCCATTTATCAATTTTTAACTACCTCTTGGCTCACTATGGGCTAGATTATATCCTATGATATTTACTCTCCTTGTATATAGGTAATATTTAATGTGATTTAGTTGGGAACGTAATAATGAAAAATAATATTTAACACTATATTTAATGATAACACTAATGGTATCCTCACAACCCATTCCAACATTATCATCACTAAGAATAATGACTATACATATGTAAGCCTATACAAATTATCAGATTTTACCTTTACTTCATTTATTAAAATCAAATATATCTACTCTATATTAAGTTAAAATGAATCTTTGCAATCTCTTAATGCCAAGAAGTTTACAAATTCTCATCAAAATGCTTATCCTTTTAGTTCTCATTTCCTAAAATTATTTTTTGGAAAGGTCATAATTTCAAAACTATTCTCAACTCCCTCACAACTAAAAGGATATTATTAGTTCACTCATCTATAAGTGCCAACAAGTTTGCAAATTTTCACTAAAACTTATCATTTTTCACTCATTTTGAGAATTAATTTTTGAAATATGAAGATCTTAGTGCTAACACGTTTACAAATTTTGACTAAATCTTATTACTTTCACTCATTTTATGAATATTTTTTGAAATCCAATGATCTTAGAACCATTCTAAATACTCTCACAATTGATAATATGATTATTAAGTCATTATAGTGATTTCATAGACATTAAAGTAATTTTTAAAATGCTAAGGTGGTTGTGAAATTAATTTCTTGTGTCAAATTGATGATTTTGATGTATTATAACTTAAAAATAAAAATATAACTTTATATCAAAAAGCTAAAATAATTTTGAAATTTCAAAACATCTACATGATTAGTGTGAGATAACACACATTTTGGTTCAAGATTTTGTTTGATTTAGTAACCTATCAATCTAGATCATATTAATCATACATAAAAAATGAAAATATGTTTTTGTATATGTAACTAACCTATTTAACTCTCACTTCATCTGCTAGTGCTACTCTACAAGTATAATCTTATGCTTATTCATATGGCCATAAGTTTCTATATTACCTTTGCAAAAAAATAGTGTTAATCATATTGAAGTTTTCAAGGGTTAAAATGAATAGTATTTTTTCTATTTTTAGTATATTTACCCTAAGGGATGCCATCACAACCTTTTTATATGTTTTAATTATTATCAATTTAAGTATGCATGAAATACTTGAATAAATTGTAATTATTTTTCTACAATTTTTCTATCTTTGCAAACTATCATATTTCTTTTAGTTTTTTCTTTGTAGGATGGTGGTTGAGTGGGGATGTCCTAAGCTTCACCAATATAAAACTAAGTTAAAAATATGACAATTAATTCCACAAATACATGTATAACTTAAGGGGGGGAATATGTAAGCAATAAATATTATGTCCTTGTGAATGATGAATTCAATACCAATACCAATTGTCAACATTCATACCAATGCAAGGATTACTATCATTAATATAAGAGAATAATTTTATATAAAAGATGATGATTTAGGATATGATTTTGTTAGAGATGATAATTAAATGATTATTAATGATATATTATGGTTCTAAAAGGATCAAAATACAATAATTAGATTTTATTAAAGCCTATTTGGTATGATTACCTATAATGATGGAGACAAAGAAAGACTTTTTCAAGGATCATACATCTTTAGAGAGACTAAAGGACATAAATCACAATAAGGGACAAAGGCAAAAAGGCATTGTAGAAGGGGAAAATATAAAATCACTAAGAAAATAGATCAAGATATGATTTTGGTTACTATAGTTATATTATCTATCATTTCTATGTTTAATAGTACTATGATCGATATTATTATGAACTGTATTGATAATTATTAACTTGGATATAATGTAGAGTATTACACCTTTTTGTTAACATACACATCATATACTTTTAATTGGCTATATATCTTCCAAGTAACAATATGACACATCATGACTCCCTTCATGATTTTGATCTATTTGACTATCTCATTTTGGAAGCAAGACATAGTACATATTAAGTATTGCAAGTAAGTAAAATGCCATATTGGTAGAGATGTATGCCAAGTAGGCTAGCAAGCTAGATGAAGGTTATGATTCCATGCTCCTAGGACGGGCATAAATAACTTGAGGAACCTTGTATGGCCTCCCAACTAGTATACCATGATGATAATAAGTTGGATTGATGAAACATCAAGGGAGCTCCCCATATATTGAATGATACAATAATTAATTGAAATTCTATTTTTGAAATGTTGACTTGATCTCTTTCAAGTATCTCATAATACTAAGTTGGTTACAAGACTCATATTACCTATTAAAGAGACCACTCCCACCTTCAAGCATTGTTCGAATCCTCAAACATAATTTTTAGAAAATTTGAGTTAAGCTCTAGTAGGGGACATTACAATTGGTAGTATCTAGCATAATTCTTCTACACTATGAGAAATAGTCAATGTAATATAATTAAAGTAGTCAAAATCATTTAGAGAGAGAGAGAGAGAGAGAGAGAGAGAGAGAGAGAGAGAGAGAGAGAGAGAGAGAGAGAGAGAGAGAGAATCTCACATCTATTAACCTTATCGCACAAAAAAAAACCATGACTAAATAGAGGAGAAATGGACTGAGGATCTTCAAAGAGAAAAATTATCAAGCCATATTGGAATAAAATGACAGAAATATAATAACTACCAAACTTATCCTCCAAGTCATTCAAAATATAAGCATAATTCTGAGCCCAAACCACCTAAAGAGGGTGTTATGTGGAACTTCAAATTTGTTGAGGGAAAGAGATCTTGAAAAAGGAAGTCAATCATGACCCAATGAACAACACTAATAGTTAGCATTTGTACATGCTCAAGAATTAACTATTATTAGTAAAAGACAATCATCATGGATATGTTTTTTTAGAGATGGTGATTATATTTTAAGAATGATGATTAATGATATACTGTGTTAGAGAAAGATATATATAGAAACCCAACAGGTGCCATTAGCTATAACACTACATCATAAAAGGAATTTTTTTCTCCAAGTATTGCATCTCTTAAGGGATATAAATCTCCCTTAAGGAGTTTAGTAAAATGGAATTTCAAAAGTTAAAAATATTAAATCACTTAGAAAATTGATCAAGATATAATTTCAGCCACTATATCTATATTATCTACAATTCCTATATTTAATGGTGGCATGATGGATATTATAATGAATTATATAATAAGTATTAACTTGTGTTTGATGTAGAATAACACACCTTGTTGTTTATGAGTGAATAATATGAATTCAATGGGATTTATATCTACTAATGAAAAAATGACCTATATGAAAATTCTCTTTATGATTCTAATCCTATCTCATTTGGAGGAGAGACATGATAAATAAAAATATTTATAATGAGCTAGGAAGCCATGTTGATAAAGACACACCAAGAAGGGCTAGGAGGGAAAATGAAGGTTTCCATTTTGTGCTCTTGGGATAGGTAGAATGGATTGAAGTGCCTTGTATGACCTCCCAGTCGGTGCTCCATAATGGTGATAAGTTGGATAGGTGAAATGTCAATGGAATCTCATATATTGAATATTACAATAATTAAATAGAATTTTATTTTTTGAATCTTATCTTATTTTCTTATTTATCTTGTGATCTACTAATTTGGTTATAAGACTCATGTTAGCATATTAAATAGAGAACTCTAATTTTTTTTAAAGAATATCAAACCCTAAGAAGAATTTTAGCAAAAATTAAAGTATGTCCCAATAGAAGATACTAATCACTTAAATCATGGAAATGATAGATTGAATTATATTTGATAAATTTCCATTTAAATAATGTATAAATTTAAATTAATATAAATAAAATATAAAGGATAACAAAAACTAAAGAAAAATTAGTAAAAATTGTGACTTATGATTTAAAATAGTAGTTAGAAAATTAGAAGGAAGCTTAACATAAAAGTAATGAATTGAGTGGTTTATTTTATAGTTAACTCATAACATAAATAAAAGTAGATGGGAAGATTTCCTCTTCATGCAAACCTAGATGTAGTTGATTTGATCTAAAAAATAGAATCCTATGGAAGAAAGACCTAGTAGTAAAGAAGGGAACCAATACTTTAATATTAGAGTGGAAAGAAATAATTCTGAAATAATAAATTCTAATCAAATATGAGAAGATTGATATTTTCCCTAGTTAGAAGAAGTTAAATTTGGTTTAAAAGTTATTGTAAAGATGAACACCTAATGAGTAAATGTTCAATAATGAAACATTTTGAGAGACCTAGCACACTAACAAGGAACTAGAGAAAATCCCTAGAAAGATAACAATTATATACTATAAAATATTAGTGGAACAAACATGGTTTGTGGATGGACTAGGGATGAATATTTTGGTTACGGGTATGGATAAAGCATATACTATAGCTATAAAAGCATTGAATATGTATATGTCATATGGTTGAAATTCAATTGAGAGCAAATATAAGACCAAGTTTAACAATATACATTATAACGTACCAAAAATCCAAGATGTAGAACTCTTTATGGGTTACCATAATAATAATTGAGGTATGAAGTAAGAAGAATGATGAAAATGACAAAATGTATTAACTATGTAAACTAGTTCATTATGTTAATGAGGATATAAGAAGGGAAAGTCTACATGATTTTTTGGGCAATAAATTATATGATATTGAGTTATCCTAAATTTAATTGTTCTATAAGAATATTTTGATTCCATGACCAAAAAATTAATAATTTTCTAGCTAAATATAATCTATCATGTTAAAGAAATAAAAAATAAAAGAACCAATATTAAAATATGCAAGAAATTAAATATAGAAAACAAATGTAAAATAAGAAATTCCTAATTAAATAATAATAATATCAATAAATAAAAAATGCTACCTAGAAAACTTGAAAGTGAAAATGAAATAAAAATTAAAGGAACACTTGGTAATGAAGTCTAGAAAGGTTACTAAGAAAAAGAATGGTTGAGATTGAAAGTAAAACATGTTTAATAGCCGGATAGGTATATGCTCATTACCATCAAAGCTTCTTCCATTTTGACACATGCAGTAGAAAAATTATAAGTTTGAAAGATTCATTGCCCATGTCATGCAATATGGTATTCAATGTGACTGAATTTCATTTAGATCTATGATCAAATACTTTGCATGCTTGTCTACGCTTCCACAATTTATGTAAATATCTTACAGAGTCATTGCAACAATAAAATTTGACAAAATTCCTTGATTTTCTACTATTGTGAATTTGAAAGAGAACATTCCACGCTTTGGTGGTTGGCTATTGTAGCTTTTAAAGCCATCATAGAAGCATCATGCTCATCTCCAAAATGTTGGGAAAAAACAGTATCATCATGAGTACAAATATATTGGAGGCATTATGGAAAATAGTTCATGTCCTTGTATTGGCTTCCACGTTATGCAAACATTCTACTAAGGTGGTTGCTTCCTTGATTTCTTCAGGATATTCAGTGAAATACTTTATGCACCTTGTCTCTACATTTATAGTTTGCACATATGTTTATTAGACTATTTCAAACTATAAAATCTAAGAAAATTAATATATTCTTTATTAAAAACTGTCAAATGTAATAAAATTAATATGTTCTTTGTGCTTCTCTTTGGATAGATTGGGACTAAATTTGGTTGGAGACCTTTTTCTTTTGCTGTGAGAAAATCTTATGAGAATACCCATGTCATTTTTGGCCACAGAAGTTTATGTCTACAACATGGTAGCTTTGAACTATGTGTTAGGGGGTGGCAAAATGAAATTAAAAACGTTAAATTTATGGTACTCACACCATACGGAGGCAGTGGCTATCTAGCCACAAATTTCATGGCTGGATGCCTCCATCCCGTGGCATGAGGCCACCCTTAAAAATCAAACACTAAGGTAGAAATTAAGCTTGGAAAAATAAGTCAACTTTGACTATTGAACACTTTTAGCTTAGGATTCAAGCCTTAGTGTGTGTTTTTTAAGCCGTCTGCATGGGATCATATGGCATGTATATCCTGTACCTTCTTTGTCATTGCATCAACATATAATCACATAAAGAAACAAAACCATTAAAGATTTTTTAGTTGTTCCCAAGTTAAAAGAGATTGCAATAAATTTAATTTACTTTTATAATTCAATATAAATAGATTGTAATCTATTTTACTTTTATAATTCATTATAAATAGATTGTATAGAATTTATTTTACATACTCTTTGAGTATGCACTTACATTGTCTTATTATTATTATTATTATTTTAATAAAATATAATTATATTATTTATATATATATATATATATTATCATTCTAATTTTAGCTAATAATTTAAAATACAATTTTTGTAAGTGATTGATGTTAACAACTATCTAGTAAAATAAATTATTTTTTGGATTAGATTGTGTAAATTTGATAATGTACACAATTGAATCCAGAAAACAATTTCTTTTACAAATAGATTGTGAAAATCTTATAATGTTAACTATTTAGTGTTATAATCAAATATAACTTTTTTGATGTAAATTTTATTTAAAATATTATTTTTGTATATTTATATAATTAAAATTACTTGTTGTTAAGGATTTTCATTTGTTATAAAAAATAACATAAATATAAATATTTTTTATTGAATTAAAATATTATAAAAAATTGAAAGTGTTAATATTTCTAACTTACTATTATTTTAATCTTAGCTCTATCAACCCATCCCATGTCTCTGATACCCGGGAAGCTACTCCAGCTTGTAGTGGCGGGGAAGACATTACTTCTCCTAGGAAGGTTAACCCCAAGGTTACTAGGAAGAAAGGAAAACATAGCCACACCAAGATGTGGATGGGGAGGCTTGAGAATTCTATGAGGGACCTAGCAGATAACCATACCACTATCTGCCACAAGTTTGAAACCTCGATTGAGTTCTCCACCAAGGTTATGCACTCTACAACCACAACCCTCTACTTCCTACATCCTAACAAAGAAGAACAGGACTTGGGAAAGACTACTGAGATAACCTGATCCATATATGGGTTCTTAGCAAAGGATTGGCTAAAAACCATCTTGGACAAACTAGTGAAAGCAGAGGAGGAGGATGGAGTAGGGGAAGCTCCTGAGGAGTATAAGAATGGTAACCAAGAGAAGGCAGAGGGCATCTAGCCCATGTTATGTTGTATTTTATTTTTGTTTTTAATGATTATGTCTCTAAACTTTACACCCCATGAGGTTTATTAGACTATGTCGATTAAGTGGACCAATAGTAGTGATGTCTTTAAATGTTGGTAGTTTATTATTCAGTTTCTTATGTATAGTAGTTTAATGACTATGGTTAATGAAAAATTGGCTCTTAAAATTTTATGGTTTTTTATGTTTAAAGTTGGTATAGGTTAGACAACTAGGAGGTAACTTCTGGTTGAATTCTCATCCTTTTTGTACTCCGGGGTTAGCCCCCCATCTTTTTTGTTTCTTTCAACTACTTCAAAAACTTTATATTATTTAATAAAATAATGAAAATTGATTTTGTTTCCACAATCCATATAAATGCATTTTCCTTGTATAGTAATATTTAGGATCAACATTATAGATCACATCTATCATCAAAATGAGAATTGAGGAAATAAAATTGATTTGATATTTGTCTAAAAATAAAATATTATATACTAATAATTAATTCAATCATAAACATGTCAATTAAAAAAGGGGTGTCAATATAAAATTTAAGAAATGTAGACACAAAATATTTATCTAAAATAATATGTTATATATTAGTAATAAATAAAATCATGATTAACTTTCAAAATACTTGTAAGAAATTTACTTCTCACTCTAAAATATTATTATAAATTTAATAAATTATAATGATTGTATCAACAAATAGATTGAGTTAAATATAAAATTATTTTCAAAAGTAAATATTGAAAATCGCTAATTTCATTTTATAATTTTCTTTATTTCCATTTTGTATTGTTATTCTTTGATTAAGATGAATACCAAAACTAACATATATTCTCATCTAATAGTTAATAACATCCAATTTAACCTATTAACTTACATAAAATTTATTTTTAAACTAAACATTCAAATTAATTTTTTTCATATTCTAAAGTAAATAAATTTTAATTTAAGATTTTACTATATTATTGTAATTTAATTTAAATATTTTACTATATTATATAATCTACCATTTGATTTAAAATTTTATTGGATAAAATAAATAATATTTATAATCAAAATTATTTTTTAAATTTATAACCATATGACTATTTACTATTAAATATGTGTTGGAATTATTTAGAACCATCAGTAACATGTTACTCTTTTTCACTCTTTTGAAGTGATGCCCTGTGAAAGGCCAACCCTATTAAAGGTTACAATGCACACTATTAAATGTGACAATGTTAAAGGATTTCAATCACCTTGTTACGAGTGAGCCTTATTAGAGGACTTTAGACCATTCACTTGGAATGTCACCCAGTTAAAGGATTTACAAATGACTATTAGGTCAACCTTAATCCAAAGGATTTACCTTAGACTGATTACAATTGTTAGAGAGTAACACTAAGGCTTGATTTGATAATAACTTAAAACTCTATTTGCAAATTGTAGATATCTATTTTGGTCCTCCATTCCTCTTGGCTTTCACTCATTTCAACTGTGACAGCTTGTTCACCCTTCAAGCATCCATACCCTTAAGCTTTCTTTCTTAACATGCCAATGCAAACTCTCAATTAGGTCACTGAATGAATCAATACCCTTGATTCCTTGTCTTCCTCATGTTCTTGCACATTACAACTGTTGCTTTTGACTAGCCATTCCTTTAAATAGAAAATTAAGATATTTTATCGTTCATTCTCCATCGTCCAATTTAGTGTTAAGACATATTAGGTAGGATTCAATGAATCTACCCCTTATTTCATATCACTTCTAGAAACTTCTCTTTCAATCCTCTTTGAATTCACTTCAAAATGGTTTGCCATGAATTATGTGCCACCAACTCATCAATTTTATCTTCCACCTAGTTCACACAATCCAAGAAAAAAAACTTGTCAACTTAGATCCATCAAATTCGTGATCTTTCTAATAGTGCTGAAATTTGGCATTAACTTGCTTTTGATGCTCAACACATACTATGTTGTTTGACATCCTCTATAAAATCACTCGGCATGAACTAAAGTTTACTGGTGCTTGAAATCAACTAAACTTTACTTGGCATCCACTGTTTTGCTCATCATACACTAAAATAGACTTTTACTTAGCTCTAACTAATTTTTTGCTTAGCTTGGATTAACTTTGCTCAGCACCTATTGCCCACTTAGTCAAGCTTTGTAGACACACTTTGTTTAACTTGTTCTTCTGAACTTGTTTAGTGTAACCAACCTTTGCAACCTTAAGTAGATTATCAATACACTATGATATCATTGTCTTAACTAATTCGTGTACTCCTTTTATATCATAACTCAACCTTCCTCTAGGTGCTATTGTTACATCTTTTGATCAAATCCTCTTCATCAATCAAATAAGTGATAGTATTTAAATCATATAAGTAGTTGTCTTACTAGAAAAATAGCAGGTTTGACATCAGTGACAAAACAATGATTGAAACACATTTATCATACTTGTATCAATCTCCTTCTTCAACAATCTCCCTCTTTGTCATTGATGGCAAACCATACTGATCAACCAAATTGACTAGGTCAAAATAGTAAGACCAACAAAATATCCAAAAGAAAATAATTCCTTGTATTGAAATCTCTCCCTTTATTAGCAACTTTGATCTTCTGAATAGGTTGCAAAACTCTATTGTGTCATCCTTATGACTCCCTCTGAATTACTTCTTATATCTCCCTTCTACAATATCTCCCTCTTTCTAGGTAGATGTAATCAGTAGATACGTTAGTAAAAATTTCTCCCTCAGACTGTGAGTTTGGATTTCTCTATTTTCTATAATATCTCTTGTGTTTTCTCCCTTCAGGACTAGTTTAATCTTTTTATTTCTCCCTCTTTCATATATTTCTCCCTCTTTGACAATGATACCAAAGACATGACATCTTAATATGTAGATATGAACCTCTTTAGTTTCTCCCTCTGTCACCTTATGTGTGACTGATTTGTAGTTCTAGCTCTTTGATTACTTTAGGCAGCTCCTAAAGTAAGATCCACAGCATCAATGTGTAACATATGGAAATCAACTTGTTCCATTTAGGGCACTCCTTTTTTTACTTAGATAGCCTTTGATAGGGGTATCACCCCTAATTTACTTCTTAGATACTCATGAGCATCCTTAGGTAATTCTTTTGTGAAGATATCAACAATTTTCTCTTTTGTGTTAACATATTCCAGCTTTACCTCTTTATCTTGAACTAATTATCTCAAGTAATGATACTTGATTACAATGTGCTTAGTCTTTGTTTGCATCACATAATTCTTTGATATGTTTATAGCACTTGTATTATCACAATAAAGTATCACTAGTGCAGTGATCTCTTCCTTCATACCTTTGAGTAGTTGTTTGATCCATACAATGTTTGTACAATTTACAATAGTAGCAACATATTTAGCTTTAGTAGTAGATTGTGAGGTGTATTTTTGTTTGTTGCTAGTCCATGTAACTAGTCTCTTGCCTAAGAAAAATGCTCCTCTACTATTTTTTTTCTTCTGTCATCAATGTTTCCAGCTCAATCAGCATCAGTATAGGCTCTTAATTTAAATTTCTCATTTTTCTTATAATATAGACCATATTCCTATGTTCCTTTTAGATATCTCATTATTCTCTTTACAACCATCAAATGATTCTCCATGGGATTAGTAGAGAATCTTGCAACTATCCCTACAAATAATGCAATATTAGGTCTACTATGTACTACATATTATAATTTGGCAATTATAGTGCTGTATAATGTTTGATTCACTTTAGCTGAATCATCATTCTTTGACAACTTATGCCCTGTCACCATAAGTGTACCTACTAGTTTAGAATCTTTCAATCCAAAATTTTTTAGTATCTCCTTGACATAGTTTGACTGAGTGATGTATATACCATATTTCATCTGATGTACTTGAAAACCCATAAAGAACTTGATCTCTCCAAACATAGACATCTCAAATTCTTGCTTCATTTCATTTGCAAAATCCTTACATAAAGCATCTTTACCTCCAAATATGATATCATCAACAAAAATTTTAGATAATAAAATACCTTTTCCTTTCTCTATCTTCAAGTACAGATTGTTTTTATCATCAGTCTTTTCAAATCCAATCTTCACAAGATAATTATGAAGTCTCTCATACCATGCTCTTGGTGTTTGTTTCAAACCATATAGAGCTTTGTGTAATCTACACACCATGTTCTTATTGTTAACATCAACAGATCCTTCTGGCTGTTCTATATAGACTTTTTCGTCTAATATACCATTCAGAAATGCAAATTTAACATCCATTTGTTAAACTTTGAAAACTTTGTATGCAGAATAAGAAATCAGAGTTCTTACTCCTTCTAATCTAGCAATAGGAGCAAATGATTCTCCATAGTAAATTCCTTCTTCTTGTGCATATCCTTTACAGACTAATCTTTCCTTGTTCCTTGTGACTTCACCATTTTCATCTAGCTTATTTCTATATACCCACTTGGTGCCAATCAATATTTTTGTCTTTTGGTCTAGTAATTAGAGTCCATGTTTTATTTTTCTCAATTTTTTCAATCTCTTCTTCCATGGCTTTACTCTAGTCCACATCTTCTAAGGCATCTTTCACTATTCTAGGTTCTATCATACTCAACAAACATGTCTCATTTCTCAACTTGTTTCCTGTCATTTGTCTAGCATCTTTATCTCCTATGATTTGTGTAGTAGGATGATGTCTCTTGACATATTTAGACAATCTTGGTTCAACTCTGGTTTCTTCATTTGGTCTATCTACTTCAGAGTCACTATGTGTATTTCTTTCATGTATACTAATCTCAGAATTAGAATGTGCCTCAACTTCCTTCTATAACTTGGCATTTGAATGGAGCTCGGTTCCTAAATGCAACTCGACATTCATAGTATGTGACTCAGTAGTAACTAAAACTTGCCATTGGTTTGTAGCTTGATTTGCAACATCTTCTTCAATAGGTATACCTTCATAAAAATATACAAATGATTTGTATTCTTCTAGTTCTTTCATAGGTTCAACCTCATATGCTTTTGTATATTCATCAAATTTCACATTTGTACTTTCCACAACTTTGTTAGTGTTAGTATTCAAAGACTTATAAGCTTTACTTCATGTGGAATAACCTAGGAATATACCTTTTTCACTTTTTGCATCTAGTTTACCATTCATGAAATCTTTTAGAATAAACCATTTGCTTCCAAATACCTTAAAATATTTTACATTGGGTGAGTATCCATACCATAGTTCAAAAGGTGTTGAATGAGTACCTTTCTTGAATTGTACACAATTCAAGATATAGACAGCTATACTTATAGCTTCTCTCCAGTATTTCAAAGTAACATTTTTCTCCATCATGAGTATCCTAGCATAGTCCATTACATACATGTTCCTCCCTTCAGTAATTCCATTCTGTGGAGGGGTTCTAGGAGCAAATGTATATCTTTTGATTCCTCTGTTATTACAGAACATCTCAAACTAATTTTATGTAAATTCTCCTCCTCTATCAGTTCTCAAACATTCCAAACATTTACCTATTTCCTTCTCAACTCTTGCTAAGTACCATTTAAACATTTGGAAAGCATCAAATTTCTATTTCAGAAACATAACTATCATCATTCTAGAATAATCATCAACAAGTAGCATAATGTACTTATCTCCTTTATAGCTTTACACTTCAATTGGTCCACACAAGTTAGTATGATCAATCTCTAGTATTTCTTTAGAGGTATGAGTTTTACTCTTAAAACTTGAATTTGTCATTTTGCCTAACTAACATTGTTTGCACATTATATTATCAAGCTTCTTCAACTTAGGCAAACCTCTAACTTTTCTCATGTTACTAATACTCACCAAGTTATCAAAATTAACATGACATAACCTTTTGTGCCATAGCCACACATCATAAAATTTTATAATTAGGGAAGGAGCATCCTCTATATCAAGATATAATAGATTACTCCTAGTTTGGTCACCCTTTCCAATTAGTTTTCCATCAGTATCATATATCTTAGCAATCTTGTTTTCAAATTCAACCTTGCATCCTAAATTATTCAATTGTGACACACTCAATAGATTATAGTTAACTCCTTCAACATAGTAAGCATTGTCACATAAAATCTTTTCTATGAGTTTGATAGAACCTTTTCTTTTTATCAACCATGGTGAATAATTACCAAATCTTACAATATTTCAATCATAACAATTCAAGGTAATGAACTTACTTTTGTCTCCAGCCATGTGATGTGAACACCCATTGTCAATGATCCATCTATCATTCTTGTTCACAAAAGACACAAGTGTAGTTGCCTCATCTTCATTAGATTCGTCCTTCATTGAAATATACATCACTTCATCGTCATATTCATTAGATTCATCTTTTGTTTCCTCTTCAACAATGTAGAAAGACTTCTTGCCTTTATCTTTGTAGTCCTTTTTGTCTTCATCTCTTCTACTTTTGTAGTTCTTCTCATCTAGACATCTAGCAGCAATACGACCAACTTCATTACAATTGAAACAAATGATAGGTAGTTTACCTTTAAACTTGCCTTTACCTCCATGAAATCTTCATGCCAGTAGTGCTTCAAATTAATCTACATCCTCCTTATCTATATCACTGTCACTTGACACATATTTTGTCTTCTTCTCATCAAGGTCCTTCAATGATAACTTAGCTTTGAAAGTAGATTCAATATTTTTAGGTTTGTAATTATCAAAGTTAGATAGCACAAAAGCAGTGAGCCTACCTACTAGACCTTCAAGAGTTAGATCATTTCCTGGTACACATCTTAGTTCTTGTATTGCAGAAATTTTAATAGCATAGATCAGTTCCAGTGTTCTCAAAAATTTGCTTAGTATGGTATCATCATCTATTTTACCAGTAGCTCCCCTTATTGCATTAACAACATCTTTTATCCTAGAGCAGTATTGAGCAATATTCTCACCTTCTTGCATTCTCATATCATCAAACTTACCTCTAAGACTCTCAGCTTTGGCTCATTCTTGTCTCCTCCATAGATGGTGTGTAGAGCATCCCACATTTTCTTTGCACTACCAAGACTTTTGATATCATCAAATTAAACATAGCTTAGGGCAGAGGCAATTTTCAGAATTGCTTGGTTGTGTTCTTTCTTCTTTTTTGGATCCTCAGTAGGATCAACATGATCAATAGTAATGGTAGATTATGCATAATCTCCAAGTCCTCCAAGGTGTAGCTTCATCAAACTTTTTCATCTAGGAAAGTTATCTCTATTAAGCTTGGGTACTTCTCTTTTTGACATCTTGATCTTTGTGCTTCTAGTACCTTGAAACTAGTCCTCTTAAGAAGATGGCTCTGATACCAATTGTTGGAATTCTTTAGGGCAGAAGCAATCTCTAGCATTGCCTAGTTGCGTTCTTTCTTCTTTTCCAAATCCTCACCAAGATCAACATGCTCAATAGTAATGGTAGATTGTGCATGATCTCTAAGTCCTCCAAGGTGTAGCTTCATCAAACTTTTTCATCTTGGAAAGTTATCTCTATTAAGCTTGGGTAATTCTCTTTTTGACATCTTGATCTTTGTGCTTTTAGTACCTTCAAACTAGTCCTCTTAAGTAGATGGCTTTGATACCAATTGTTGGAATTCTTTAGAATAACTAAGAGGGGGGGTGAATCAATTATCTAAGGTCTAGATGTATAAATAAAACTTTTCATAGTTTAGTGAACCCATAAAACATTTATCATCATGCATGCATCTATAAGATTATGCAATCATTTAAAAAACTTGTAGGTTACTATTAAATCAATTTGCAAAAATGTAAACATGAAACATAACAAATTCAATAGTACACTTGACACAATAATTTATGTGGAAACCCAAGTAGGAAAAAACCACTAGTAACATGCTACTCCTTTTCACTCTTCTAACGTAATGCCCTGTGAAAGGTCAACCCTATTAAAGGTTGCAATACGCACTGCTAAATGTGACCCTGTTAAAGGAATTCAATCACCCTGTTAGGAGTGAGCCTTGTTAAAGGACTTTAGACCATTCACTTGGAATGTTACTTGGTTAAAGGATTTACAAATGATTATTAGGTCAACCTTAATGCAAGGATTTACCCTAGACATTACAATTTTTAGAGAGTAATAGTAAGGCTTGATCTAATAATAACTTACAACTCCATTTGTAGATTATAGATCTCTATTTTAGTCTTCCATTCTACTTGACTTTCACACATTTTAGCTCTAATAGCTTGTTCGCCCTTCAAGCATCCATACCCATAAGCCTTCTTTCTTAACATGTCAATGTAGACTCTTAATTAGGTCACTGAATGAAGCAATACCCTTGACTCCTTGTCTTCCTTATGTTCTTGCACACGCCAATCCTTGCTTCTAACCAGCTATTCCTTTAAATAGGAAATTAAGATCTTTTGTCATTCATTCTGCATCATCCAATTTAGGGTTAGGATAGATTAGGTAGGATTCAATGAATCTACCCCTTACTTCATATCACTTCTAGAAACTTCTCTTTCAATCCTCTTTGAATTTTCCTCAAAACGGTATACCATGAATTATATGCCACTAGCTCATCAATCTTATGTTCCACCTAGTTCACACAATCCAAGAAAAAAAACTTGTTGGCTTAGATCCATCTAATTCATGATCTTTCTAATAATGTTGAAATTTGACATTAACTTGCATCTAATTCTTGGCACATACTATGTTGCTTGGCATCCTCTGTAAAATCACTTGGCATGAACTAAAGTTTAATAGTGTTGAGCATCAACTAAACTTTACTCGGCATCCACTAGTTTTCTTGGCATACACTAAAATAGACTTTTACTTGGCTTGAACTGATTTTATGCCTTTCTTGCATTAACTTTAATCGGCACCTACTATCCACTCAGTCAAGCTTTGTAGACAAACTTTTTTAAACTTGTTCTTCTGAACTTGTTTAATGTAACCAACCTTTGCAACCTTAAGTAGATTATCAATGCACTATGATATCACTGTCTTAGTTGATTCTTGTACTCCTTTTTATATCATAACTCAACCTTTCCTCTAGGCGCTATTGTTACATCTTTTGATCAAATCCTCTTCATCAATCAAATAAGTGATAGTACTTAAATCATATAAGTAGTTGTCTTACTAGCAAAATAGCAGGTTTGACATTAGCGATAAAACGATGATTGAAGCACATTTATCATACTTGTATCAATCTATTTTCAACAATCTCCTTCTTCAACAATATGTTCAAACCACTTTAAAGTTTAAACAATCATTTTATATTTTTCTTATTTTAGTGACTATGTAATTTGACACAGGTTGTGATTTGACATTAACGCAAAGAAAGTATGGGATGTGCATAACATATGATGGCATGGCATGGAGGCATCCAACCACAAAATAAGTAGGTGGATTGAAAGTATTGGGTGTAGGAAATTGATTATTAGATGGAAAGGTGGTAGCTCTTGAAGTTACTACTTAAAGTAACATCTAAATATATATTTCTGTGCCAATGATAATTGAAATAGTGATTATTTAGTAGATGATTATGAAGATTGTTAGTAATTATGAAGTGATAAATGAAAAATAATTAATTTTATAGGTATAGTGAAAGTGTTTGGTTGAGATTGTATGTACTAACTATATAGTTTGTTCTTTCCCTTATTCATATAATTTTAGGATTTTGTTGTTTTCATAATGCATAGAAACTATTTGAGAAGATCATATGTTTATAAGTAGTACTACTTTAAAATTTGTGTATTAAGGAAGAAGCAATTCATTTTAGGTCCCAAGAGGTGCATGCATATGTATAAGCATATTGTGATTATTTTGTGAGTAATTATGTATTAATGGATGTTTATACACACATACACACACACACACACACATGTGTGTGTGTGTGTATACATACACACACACACACACACACGCGCGCGCGCGCGCGCACACACACACACACACACACACACACACACACACACACACATGTATTGTAATGGGCACCCCTGGATGTCCCATAAAACTAAACCAATTTGTAATAACTTCAGCAATATTGTCATAATACTCCAGCCCATGCTTACGAACTTGCTGCTACAATACTTTGTCCTCCAATCAGTCCACTACCTTCATAATACCATTCCCTCCAAGCGGCATAAGCGTCGGACAAGTAGTGAAGAAGATATGAGCAAAATATCAAATCTGCCTGTAGCCGGAAATGCAACTAAACTGCCTGATACTAAAGCCAATAAGAAAGAATTCCAAAGGCCAAACCCCAAGGGAATGACGTCTAGAATGTTACAAGAGAGGATAGACGTCCTCAAATGCCAAGAACAAAGCTGCAACTCACACACCAATTTCTTCTCATATTCAACCTGTCTAATGAAGCCACAAATGCTTCCTTTTATTCTATTCCCACGGGTCCCCTCAACTCATATGGGCAATGTGGGATAAAAGATGTGTAATATAAAACATATATTAAAATACCCCTTATGTCCCCCTTGGGTACACATCACCATAAAATAAATATTAAAGTAACACTTTAATATTTTACAATTAAATTAGACGTTACTTTAATAAAACTTCAGGCATTAAAATGTATTAGCAATCGGACTCCGAATAATGTGAGTGATAGCTCATCGGAAAGCTCTCACCGAGGACTATCGAATCCAATCACCAAAATTGACCTGCACTGTGTCCTGCCAACTTACTAAAAATAGTAAGTATACCTGAAACTTTGTACATCAACTTCGTTTTGGCCCAAACTGGAAATGACTAGGCCAAAACACTCCAAGATCCCATTAAACCCTTCATTAGCCCTCGGGACCATGTAGAACAAGGCTAACACACACACACACACTTGGTCAACTGCTAAAAGATGGGATCATTACATGTATATATATGTGTATACACACACACACACACACACACACACACACACACACACACACACACACACACACACACACATAGTTGAGGAAACTTAATGTCCAAGCTTATTTGATTGATTTTAGTTGAATTAATATTATTATAGGTATTAGGTTAATTATGATCCTTGTCCTAATTCAAAATCTCTATAAATTTTAGACCATCTTCTCCTTTATTGGCTAGTTCACTCATAATTCTATTTCCTTCTCTATATATATGTTTAAATTCTAGATCTGAGAAGGAATGAAGAAGATCTAAGCTATGTTCTAAGATAGATTAAAGTTTCTATTAGGGAGTTCTACTAGTTCTTAGAAAACATTGATGAGAATATGAGAATCTCCTATTTCGAGGCGTTTATTATCAAGGTCTTTGTAGATTTCAAGTTTTCTATTAATCTTGTGATTTTAGTTTTATTTTTAGTAGATTCATTCAAGAGTTTTGCAAATTTTGTTGAATTTTTCCTTCCCAATCTTGAATAATATCTCCAATAGTAGAGACCCCTGAGCTTGCTCTAGATGCTCCACAAAAAAATAACGTTTACAAATCCTTCTTAGGGGGTTGGGTTTATCTCGCTCAAGTTGGATGGTTTTCCTCATATAAATATTTGTGTCTTATTGTTCATTTTTATTTTGTTGCTTATCTTCATTTCTAATGTGAAAATTGAACAAGGAGTGGCTCCTTTTAGAACTTTAGGCTAAAAAGGGACCTCAACAAGAAAACTCTAAAGCACCATCATTGTAACATTTAAATTTTATCTTTCCTTGCTTTGTGTTCGGATTTCGTATGCCAAATGATGATGAGTTATCAAACTTGTAGGTTCTTTTTGCGAAATTTGAAATTTGAACCTAAATAACTAAAAATAAAGTATTCTTCAAATGAATAGAAGAGGCCTAGAAAGAAATGGACTTAGATCACATATATTAAATAACAATTTTTATTAGATTACAATTTTTCTCAAATGGAATAAAATAGGTCTAAAATAAAATGAAATGATAGATATGAATGAAATGAAATGAACATGAATCACATAGATGTAATTGCAACTTTGCATAAATGGAATAAAACATTGAATTGTAATAGACTTAGGTGACATACATGGAAAAACAATTTTCTTGAAATGGAATTGAACAAACCTAGAATAAAATGAATTACATTGAATTACAAAATGGAAAAAGACCGAACCTAGACTGAAATGAAGTACATTGAATTGCAATACAAAATAAAACAATCTTTAACTTGGATTGATTACAATTTTCTTATAATAGAGGTCTAGAATGAAATGAGCTTGGGTCACATTAAATTACAATTGTCCTCAAAAGACCTATCTTAGGTCTTTGCTTAGGCATTTTCTGAAACATTTTCATTTTAAAAGACAAACACTCCTTTGGTATGCTTTCAAAATTTGGAATAGGCTGAGAAATCTAAGGAATATGGTTCAGGTAGTTATGAATGCAAATCCAAAACAAAAAAATGAGTGGCATATATAGTCAGACCCTTTCTTGTACATTGATTTTCGTCTAGCCTCTCATGGCCTAAAACAAGCCTAGTCAAAAAGAGCTTGGGACAACTACTAGTAAATGCAAACACCCCAAAAAAAGGCAATTTTGACTTTTACGAAACAAACCATAAAATTAAATTCATATGAAAAGATTTTTAACGTGATCTTCACATAGGGAAAATTACTATTGAAAGATTTAAAAGTTCTTACTAAGATCTGATTTGTTTTTGTTTGCTACTTCAAAGTTGCAACTCTTGAAAGAAAATTTGAAAAGTTCTGACTAGATCCAATGTGGTCTTGGAATATCATGACTTCCTCAACCATAACTACTTGCATACTGGGAGTTATCATCAGTCCAATTTTTGAAATTATGCTCTCATTACTGACATCGAATTCATCATGCATGAAAAAAGTGTATCATGTTCTATAGAAAAATATCAATAATTTTACAGCATAATTCACTTTACAACTGTAATTTCATTTCTATGATTTTTTTTGGAATGTGAAGATGAGTGGGTTGGAAAAGCCTCACATTGTGGCAGTGCCATTTCCAGCACTGGAAAAATATAATATATTTTATACATGCTTTGGACATTCCTATGCATAAATGTTGACTACAGTCTAATCACTTTAGTTCTATTCCTACTCTCTTACATGAAAAGATCTAATAATTTGTATGGATATGTTTAATTTTTTTTTTATTAATGGAGTTTAACAATAAATAGCAATATGAAAAGATTACATTGTTACCTTGATTACACTCAAATATGCTAACAACATTTTTTTTTTCCAAGGCATTTGTACAATAAGGGAGGATAGAAATAGGAGCTAAGGCCGACAAACAAAAAGATGATCAACTCATTATTCTTAAATAGTTACTAGCTGCCCTTATCTTAAAATTAATCTACCCTCTATCTATTTTGTTGCCACATCTTATTTTTCACCCTTATCCAACTCATTTTATGAATTTGTCCTTTCCTTCATACTAAATACCTCTTTGGTCTCATATAAAATATATTATAAGCTTGGTTGGCTACCCTTTGTTTTATTTAATCCTTTCCTCATTATTGGCAGTTTACTTCTCCTTATTTGCAGCTATTCCTCCTTTTTCTATCCTTTATTCTCCATTTCTTATCCCCTTTTATAACATATGTTTCGACTCAGTAAAAGATGTGTCTTTTCATTCATTTAGTTATTACATTAGTAACCAATAAGTTATCTCATAACCATGTTAACAAATCACCTTAATTCCTTTCCCTTCTTCAAGATGCATGATATGTGGGGTCTTAAAGTAAGACACTATACTATAAGACTGATGATGCTCATATTTGGGATCATAATTTGTAATTGTGCTATTTTAATATGAGTAATAAATTCATCGATGTCTTAAATGTCTTTGTATTTGTGTTCTAGAATCAAAATTATTATCTTTCCTCTATCAAGTAATTTTGTTGGTAATATTTGAATCATGATTTAAGTAATGAGTTTGCAATCATTAAGACATATCATCTCTTTAACTTTGTCACTACTAAGGAGCCATAAACATTGAAAATGACACAGAAATGTTGACAAAGATCTTTACCATCCATTTGTTGAGTCCAAAATTACACTGTTTGAAAGAGAAACTTAAAAAAGTTTTGGAATTAGGCTAGTGATTTTAATGGAATCCTAGGCTTGTGTGAAGAAAAACCTGATTTATCCTATGAAGAAATTTTTTTAGGAAGATTAATTAATTTGAAATCTTTGGACAAAATACCTGACCCAAAAACTTGCACCTTTATCACACCATTTTTTTTAATGCATAGAACACTTAAAATTCATTCATAATATACTCATGAATTTTAGTGACAAACATACCCTAACACTCATAATCCCATTACCAGAAAATTAAGAAAGGGCAGAGATGCATCCATCACATTCCAAACAAAGAACCCTAAGTAGATACACTATTTAAAAGAAACAAGAGGAATAATAAATAAGAAAAAATGTCACATACCCTTATGCGGAAAAATGTTGTCAATTGAAAGCTCCACACTTATGTAACCAAAAAATAAATATCCCTATTTCGAGAGAAAAGAAGATCCAACAAAATTCCATATGTTAATAGAGAAAACCATTTTTTACAAAAATCGCAATCCATGTCATGCTAGGTAATCAAATCATCATTAAGTTGTTTGACAGATGGCATTTGTAAGCATTTTGTGCCATTTCCCAAAGATTTATGTTGCATGAATGAAACCTCCAAACATATTGCCACTATTTCATGTCATTTCTTAAAGATCTTATTGAAGTGATCTACATAGAAACATTCTATTGCTTCCACAATTATCTATCCTCAAAAAACCACAAAATCTCACAAACCATTCATTTTATATTTAGCTTCCCAAAGTTTGCAAGGGTAAAAGATGGTACATAGAAAAAGTTAGGGTCTCTGCAAGGTAGGGCCAGGGACTCATTAATAGTGCTGCATAAAATTTAGGCTAAACACATTGGAGACAATGGAATGGAAAACTGAAACCAGACTACGGTAGAGAAGCATTATTTATAAAAGTGATAAAAGTCTTACTCAAGATTTCTAATCAAGAGTTAGATTCCCTCTCCTCCTTTTCTTTTGTTGATCTGGTATTCAACTTATGCATCTCACTCAGAAAAGCTCTCAAATCTGTGGTAGAAGATCCTTCCAGCTTGACAGCATCTGAAGCCATCATCTTCAATCTTTCAATGCTCTCTCTCATCTCTTCTCATTTGTCTCCAAGTAGAGCCATTGTGATGGCCTTCTTTATACCTTCCTCTTTCAGAATCTCACCTTTATTCTAGCAAAACTGGATTCCAACGCCCAACTCAGCAAAAAGGTTAGAATTGAAGTGCTGATCTCTAGCCATGGGCCATGCAAGAATTGGGACACCAAGAGAAACGCTCTCCAGCGAAGAATTCCATCTGCAGTGGCTTATGAAGGCACCCACCGAGGGATGAGGAAGAATTACCAGTTGGGGTGCCCAACCCCATATGATTAACCCTCTCCCTTTCATTCGCTCCACAAAGCCCCTTGGCAAAAATGTGCTAATTTGATCAGTTTTTGAATCTGAACTTGAAGACGTTGGTTCGTTCTTTGGTGCTACTTTAATAGTCCATACAAATGGTTGTTCACTGGCTTCCAGACCTTTGGCCAAGGCATGTGTTTGCTCTTCTAGTAATGTAATAAAGCTTCCAAACGAAACATAAATTACAGAGCGTGGTCTACGCGAATCCAGCTAGGAAACCAGCTCTTCTTCATTGATGTCTGCAATTTTCGCTCGCGTCATAATATTGCCCACTCCTCTAGATAAAAATTGGGGATTTATAGGGCCTATTGCCCAAATTGGTTTAGCGGTCAAGGTTTTCAATGTTGGCAGTATTAATTTCTCCCTCTACCTTGCCTGCCATGGTACACCATCCATAGCCGCACCCAATAGTTGCAGACAAATAGACCACAAATTTTCCATGTGCAGCTGTCCAAGCACCGGGCAAGACACCAGCCTCACCGTCCAGCATTAGTTATATTGTCAAGTCTTTCCTACAGCGTTAAATATGCATTTGCTTATTAATTAATAGACTGGCCTGTGATTAGTAGAGCCCATTTTGGGTTTCTCATTATTATGGATGAAGAGTGGCTGAACTGTTGTAGCATTCTAAGGATTTATAATAGATTTTATTTATGCATGAAGTGCTGTAGCACATTGTGATAAGTCTTTATATTTTATATATTGAACTGAATACAGCTTTTAGTTGGTGTTTGTATTTGATCCACTCTATCCACCTCTTTCATTCAAGTGTTGGACATACAAAGGCTTGAACTCATGGAAAGTATATATCAGCATTTCCGATCCTTTGCCAATATCTAGGTAACACTGACGAGCAAAACCCAGAAGAGGGTTTGTGTTGAGGAAAACACTAGGGGATACCTCATTTTCACCCAATCTGACGGTACGCGGCATATTGAAGCTCACCATGAGGCTCTCGTCCTGCTCGTCTTTCTCCAAGGCAGTGTTGTCAAGTATTGAACATGAAAGGGAATGCCGCAGACTCGTTGCGAAGGCTCCGCAGGTGTTGAACAGAAAACTGGAAATGTTGAATTTTTGGGCGGTGTCGACAGCCCACCCCATAAATAAATCGTAGACAATACAAACAGGAGGTGCTACTGTTTGGTGGTCAAATTGCTGCTCCATCCAAATGTTGAAAGGGTCTTGAAGCTTCATTGCGAGGTGGAATATAAGACCCATTGATTCGAGCGGAAGAAGGTTGGTGCTCTCGCATCCATGTAAACACTCCATGAGGGGCAGGGGAAGGGCAACCAGGCAAATATCGAGGGCGTCATTATCAGGGGCATGATCAAGGTAGCCCTGCAGGCGTGAGACGGTTGCAAGTGTCGTGACATAACTGACGGTGAGGTCGTGGGAAGCGAGGAGCTTTGCGAGGTCGAGAAAAGGGATGAAGTGGCCCAGGCTGTGAAAAATCTAACTATTGCAGTCACTGATTATTAATCTCCTCTCATAAACGATTATTAAACTGCTGAAAACAAATCCCTAGCTAATATCGAAAAATAACACAACTGCAACTTCACTTATAAAATACGGAAAGAAATGCGCAACACAAAGAACACAAGATTTTCGGACAAATTGTCCCTGGAAAAACCCCTAAGGGAAAACCAGTTCTACAGATGAGAAATTATATTAAACTTCAGCAAATCAAGAGATACAAAATTCCTTGCCTCTCACTGGTAGAACTTCGACAACTTCCTAATTTCTCCCACTGATATTCCTCACTGCTATCCCTGCACTAACACTGCGCCCTTGCTAACACTGCAAGATTGTTTGCTAACACTGCAAACTGCTTCTCCAAAGCTTTTCGCTTATACTCCAAATGCCCCCTAGACCCCCTTTTATACTACTCTCATTGGTAAACCAACGATCAAGATTAAATTAAACCAACGGCTGAGATTAAGACAAATCGACAGCCAATAATAGAATTGGTTGCAAGGTGTCCAAAAGAAAATCTCTAAAATTAGTAAATAATAACCATTTACTAATTCTTGGCAAGTGGACAAACAGCTGTCCAAACCACCCATAAATACAATAGCTATTCATAGATAAAGACAAACAGCTGTCCAAGCTACCCATAAATACTACTGCTATTTTCGGGTCAGAAATAACAGCTATCCAACTAACAATAATTAACACAAGCCTGAGAATGGCACTGCCACTACATGGGGCTTCTCACTTCTATTCATCTTTGCTCACCAAAATGCATCTACCCAACTGAGTTTGTCCTCCTCTACTTATTCCCTCGGATTTCTTCATTAAAAATTTGAAACATTTCAAGTAGCGTATTCCCCACGCAAAAGAAAATGCTTTCCTACCTACCCAGTCCCCAATCTCTTTCGCCACGCCTGACGAAGCCAATTTGTTTGACAGGTTCAAATTCAAAATTGGGTGCCTAGTATAGAAATTAAGTCACTTGAATCCATTGAAGAATTTTGTGATCAGAGATCAAACGGCAATTAAACACTTGTTACCGACAAGTTCCATGTGATTTAGAGTTAATTTAATTCTTTCAATCAATCAAGAGTTAATTTAATTCTTTCAATCAATCAACAGTCTTTTTCAATATTGGAACACCATAAGCTTCTAACCACTAATTTGTCATGTCTAATTATGATTCAACCCGTGTCTATGAGTTGTAGTGGATGAGGTGTGGGAAAGAACATGTGATCATCTCTTAGAAGTTCCTTGCTTCATAAGATTGAACTTTATCTTTAATGACAATCATAAATTGTTAAAAAAAGTGTAGAAAAAGGAGTTTTTAAGGTTGAGCTTGTAAAGAGAAATCCTAAATGTATCGAAACTCTATTTTCTAAGTAGATAATTTTTCTATAATTAAATTATAGTTATATTGAAAATATAGAAAATACATCAAATTTATTTTTTAATAATAATTTATTAAAATTATATTTTATTTTCTAAAAGAATACTATTAATTGATGTCAATAAGGATGTGTCTTAGGTTTGTGCTAGAATTAAAATTCATGGAAAAAATATTAAAGAGACTTTTGAAAATTTATTTTATACATGCACTCCATATTCATGATAATGAATCTACAAATTGTATTCTTGAAATAAGTGACACAAGCATAAAATTACCTACCTATAGTGTGATGTCTTTGAGAGTAAGAAATAGTGGAAGGTAAATACATGTATGTTCAGAGGAAATAAGATTAAATATAAAAAGTAATATAATAATTGATATGGAAAGTAATTATATTTGACAATAGAATTAAACCAAATAATGAGCAAAATCCCACTCAATTGTATATGAAGAGTTAGCATAAAGTTAGAATCCCTTAAATTGGTGAGTAGAAAAATCATAAATAACACAAACACTAATTTAGAAAAGTCATTTGGGAAAAATGTTTCCAAATGCTAGCACAATTAAGATTGTATTCACAATAGCCAATAAGACATAGTAGAAGCATGTAAGCCTAAAGAGAACTAATAATAAAATCCAATAAACAAAAAAACACTAGCATCTTGAGAGCAAGGTCAACCCCCATAAACCAGGAATATTTGAAATTGATTTTATTTGTTTAACTTCTTATTTAACATTTTAGTCAACAAATACAATATGTGAATAGTATGTGTGATTGATTTAACTAGTTTAACTATATATTTAATCTTTTTTTACAGCTTAGTACTTTAATAAAAAATAATTGTGATAGTTTTGTTAAATTAAATTACTTTTCTTCTAGAATTAGATATTTTAGTATAATTGATATCATCAACTATTATAAAATGTTTTTGATTTTTTTAATTTTGAGAATGGTAGACATGTAGTTATTAGTAAGTAAAAGATCTCAAACTTTTAATGATTGCTAGTTTACATTTCTTTGAGTGGACTAAACTATTTTTATTTTTTAGTGTGAAACATTTTCTAGTGATTTCATTCCTTATGGTTTGTTTATGTGTAATTGATGTATCAAAATTTTCCTTGTATCTACTATTTGGAATTACATAAAAAAAAATTCACGATTTTGTGAAATATTTTGTTTTCTTGTTTGATTTTTTCCAACCAGAATAGAAAATTTTGAGAGGTTTTAAAATAATAATTCCTTAAAATTCTTTTTACAAAAATGATGGTTGTTCTCCCTATTTTGGTCAGTTCACTTTAGCAGTTCCAAATTCTATGTAATGGTGTCATTTTCCCTCTTATATTGTGATGACACTAAAAGTTGTAGAAAATTATGAGGGCATTGCTAACTATCTATATTATTAGATTATCATTCTTAGAGACGCACAACAGTAGATACATAAAAGCTCCAACATGTAGAAGAATACCAAAATCAATGTTTCCCACAAAATTCAAAATTGTACATGTGTCAAGAACTCTAAAACACACAATGTTTAAATGCCATAAAGTTGAAGGAAAATAAAAGAAAATCTAGGCCATGACTATTCAAAATATAACATTTTTACTCTGTACTATATGTATTCCTTTCAAAGACATTTATGATAATAAACCTATCAAACAATAAAAAAAATCTTTAGAATACCAAAAACCTCTTATTTCCATTAAAAATTCCTCTCCAATTCGGCTCACCATGTGGGTACTGAAAGTAATTCCTAGTAGGATAACTATTAGAAACATTCATAAATGGTACTTCAAGTGGAAAATGAAAAAGTATGAGATTGAACATTTTTATGCTAATATGCTTATGTTCCTTGTCTATGCTTGTACATTTTGCATATCCTACAATCATGAAATTCCATAAGATAACAATGCACACGTCTTGCCTATGCTTGGAGACTTTGCATGTATGTATCTATTGAGATAATTGATGGATGTCAATAAGCTCCCATTGTAAGGCAACCTAGGAGGATGTTGGCACAATCTTGGATTTTGGTTCTACCAATAGCAATTACATTTCCTTGAAAGTCTCTCTCATATTTGGTAGTGTAGAATATATAAATCAAATTTAAATATAATGAAAATAATTAGTAATATAAAGATAATTTTATTAAATTAATAAATAGTTAAATTAAAATTAAAAAAAATTGTTGAATTTATTAAAATTGATATCCAAAGAAAAATCTAAAATATAATTAATATTGACATTAACTTTTTGTTTTGATAGATAACGAGGCCTAAAGACCAATAATATTACATAAAAATATAATACCCCATCTCAATAAGGCACCAAAAGATAAGAGATGAGGATAGGAATATCTGATTTTGCCGTTACATCTTTGAATTTATTAGGAAACAACAACGTTCCCATATCTAAATTAATATTGACATTGTTAAAATCAATTAAAAAATTAAATTAATATTGAATAAATAAAAATTATTAATAAATTCTTTGTTCCTAATGCTATTGATGTTAACTTATTTTTAAATTATTAATCAACTATACAAAAACAATGTGATGTAATTGACCTAAGACTAGGTAGACAAAACATTTTTGCCTTTTAAAAAAGAATCATTAGTGTGGCATCAATATAGATTATAAAGATGACTCGTACTCAACATGACATCATTAGAGATTGATATATAATAAATTCTTATATTATTGATGTGATTTGAATATATAAATTAGTTTATTTTCAAAGGAAGCTAGAAAAGATTTCAATATCATTATGTATCAACAAATTTCAAAGCACTAAAGGCATGTCCTCATTTGCATAAAATAATAGTGAACAATAATGTTTCCATAGTTAAATGAGACTCATGAGATGCATTGTGATGGTGTTACTTGAACCAACTATGTTGACTAGAGTAACCTTTATCATCAAAATACTATCATCTAATCATGCCTAAAAACATAGAGTTAAACAACCTTTTTTTTTTATAGGTAACATTATTTGAATTATATTGAAATTAAAGAGAGATTACAAAATATGTGGCATGACCATAAACCTTACTACCATAAATCTACTCGTCCCATGGCCATTCATATGGCATTACAAAAAGTCGAAGAATTAACACTCTGTCAAAAGCCTAGACCTCCCAACCCAACCTAGATATTGAAAACTAGAGACAAATAGGACCAAAGATGCCCACAAGAAAATGTTGTTATCTCCACCATCATCTATTGCTACTCCTTAAACTAGTGTGCTGCTTCTTCACATGTAAATGTTGGCATTGAATGATCATCCATCACTAAAATCCCCTTCCTCACTCGAAGATGCTTACTACTATCATCCCCTTGTTCTTCAAGCAGTGAGGCATCCACCCAGACTCTTTTTGATGTGGAATCTCCCCCCTCTAATTGATTTTTCTTTACAATTTGGTGGCACAATGGTTTCCCTGGAGCAAGTGTGTTCTTTCTTGATGTAGCCTTCATGAAGTCTCTCTTGCTCTCGGTGGACACCCAAATTTTCCCAAGCAGAAAATCCACAATCTTTCTCCAACCCTGCTCTTTCTTTTAGAGATGCACTCCTTGTGGATTTGCAAAGGACACTACTAGTGGCTGGATAGATGAGTCCCCACCACCAACTAGCCTCCAAGGATCCTCTCCCACCTCTACACCCATGCCTAAGACAACACGTTCAATAATATCCTCCAACCCCAAAAGCCACTGCATATCCACATAAGTAGTAACTACATGATGAGCCTCCTCTTTTGTTTCTCCCACTAATACTGCCAGTGCCAAAAATAGAGATGCCACATCTAGGTTTGATTACCTCTTCCAATGCATCCAGGTACTCCAGCCCGAACATCTATTGGCCTCCCTCCACAAACTCTAGATCATCAAACACAAATATGTTCTTAAGGCACCGAACAGTGATCTTACCCTCTTAAGTCTACATCTAATTCTCTAAGCCTAAAGCAATATTAGCCTCAATTTTTGTCACCTTTGAAAAAAGTTGAATTTGGCTTGTCTTCTACCTAAATTTAATGTACTTGGAACTCTTTGGAAACAAGCTAACACTGGAGTAAAGAAAAATGATTTCACACAAGCTACCATGCATGAAGGATTGGGATCTTTGCATGTTGTAAAATGATAAATGCCATGGGTGGAAGGAGTCATGATGCCTTCTCCAAAAATATCGGCCAAGATGTAATTGATTTAATTTTTATCGTTGGCCAAGGAAAATAAATTTTCCTCTCTTTAATCTAAAACAAGGTTTCACAGATCCTCAAAGATTTCATTCTAAGAACCCATTTTTGCATTTTCTCCCATGTTAGCCAACATATCCACCACCCTGTTTGCTTCTCAGAATGTTTGGGAAACCTTGAAGTCTTCAAATTCCATTAGTAAACCTTTAATCTACTGAATTTATTTATCAAGGTGCCAAGGCTCCATCTTCCCTTTCTTAGTGCCATTTATGATAATCTCTGAGCCCTTTACAAATGGACTCTTCTAATGCCCAGTTTGGTTCCTAAGACAAGAGCCTCTTTCACTGCAAAACATTCAGCCACATTATTCATGACATCATGCAGACATTTTTCCATGAAGGTGAGAGTATTTCCCTTGTAAACTCTTGCTACACAACCACATCTTGAGACCCTCAGGTTTCCCCTAGCTACCCCATCAAAGTTAATTTTAATCCATCCTTCCTCTGGTGGTGTCTAACAAACCTTTCCCCTTTTATGAATAGGATTAACCCTACCAAGCCCATGAACAGGCCTAGAGTTAAACAACCTTACATTAGTCTAAATGCACATATTAATTTAGAAGACCATTTTGAAGGCTTTTACATTAACCATATAAAAAATATAGACTAAAGACTCTAAATTATATTTGAGAGAACTAATAACTAACAAGATTAGTTATTATTTTTCAATCAAATAGACTAATAATTTTTATTTTTTTGAGACTCCATACGAGGAAACATTACCCTTAAGAGGAGTCAATAAATGGGCACATGGATCTCTTCAATAAAATTATGTGCTTTCAGCACAGATTCTTAACATGTCATTCAGGTTTAGGCAAGAGGATTCTTGTCAATTTATGTTCAACCATACTCAGAACCCAACAAATCTAGATATAGGTCATAGGGGAGAATTTTTGACAATTTGGCTAAGGTAATCATTTGATGTTGTCATTTATGGAAACATATCTTCAGTATGGAGATGGAAGATCATAAATATTTAGTTAAGGCAATTACACTTAGAAAATTGTCTAAGCATCATACAGTTGATCTGGCAAAGAAGATAGAGTTTTGATTGGCAAGCCTCATAGACATAACATGGACATGTGCAATGTTAGGTATGACAATTGGGCATCATGATAATAATGTATGTGATTTTGCATGTCTGTACAAATAGTACAGATGAAGTTACAAGTAATTTACTAGTTACCACACTATACAGGCAGAACAAAGCATGACAGAAAATTGGATATTTTGGGTTAAGGAATTATTTTGTTCACCAAAATAATTATTTAGATAATTAGGGATGAGTTTTGACATTAAGGTCAAACCATATGTCTATTAGTGACTTAACACTTAGTCAGTTGGTTACATTGCTACTAAGATCTATTGTTGCTACTTAGCTTATCATACTACTAGTAGTGCAAACCAAGTGTTTCAATTGCTACCTAGCTTATTAGTCAAATTACAGTTCATGTCAAGCTTCATAATGTCTATTGAGCATCTGCGGCAAATTATAGTTGCTATTGAGCTTATCATTATCTATCAAGCTGACAATGTTAACATAGTAAATAAAGGTAGTGTTGACTGAGCCATGCAGTGTCAACTGAGCATTTCAATATCTACCAAGTCCTTCAGTGTTGACCGAGTTCTTGCTACTCTGAGTGATCAATGTGAAACAAACTAGTGCCAAATGAATGCCAAATTTTTCCAAGTTGACAGTGCTGTCATATACCAAAAAATCACCATAGTGGTCTTCAGAACCTGAGTTCCAATAGTGAGCCAACTTAGTGCAGATTATTGAATTTGATATTGTAGTTGAGTCCAGAAGTAAATTTATTGTATTGGTATATATGTAATACATTTTATCAAATCAAATGAATCGAAGTGAATTGAAGTGAATCAAGAAAGAAGCAGATGAGTACAAATTAAGAAGGCCACAAAGAGTATATGGAAAAGCAGAGTCTTATCTATCATAGTTAGGTGATCATTGTATTTAAAAGGAATCTCATTTAAAAAATTGAGTTGCAGATTAGAGATCAACCATTAATATATCTTAATAGGTGCATCAAAGAAATTCTTTAACAAGGTAGACTTAACAATCTTTTCCAAATCTTTCAACAGAGTGCATACTTCATTGTATGTTGTAAATCCTTTCACAATGTGGACCTACTAGTCTTTATTGCTCCTAATAAGGCAGATCATTAGAAGTGATCAATTGTAAGCTTTAACAGAGTAACTTTATATGATAGTAATAAAGCTAGTGGGTATTATCCCTATCCCAGTTTTACTTTCTATTTGGAAGGTTTCTAGGTTACCAAATATTGTGTCAAGTGCTATGAATGTTTTATTGCTTTCAATCTTTCATGCATGCAATTAGATTAGATTATATGGTGAATGTTTAATTGGTCATATTAGAATTGTTCATATGGGTCAAAGAGGGTCATAGGGTGACCTGTGACCCCCTTTGATCAATGAAATGATGACATATGTCCTTAGGGGTCCTAGGACCCCTAGGGACATATTAGAAACATTCATATGGGTCAAAGGGGGTCATAGCATGACCTATGACCCCCTTTGACCCATGAAATCACAACATATGTCCCTAGGGGTCCCAGGACCCCTAGGGACATATTAAAATGGTTAATATCGGTGAAAGGGGGATATAGGTTGACCTATCAACCAACACAATCCATTAAATGATGAGATATGTCCCTAGGGGTCCTAAGACCCCTAGGGACATATTAGAGCGGTTAATATGGGTCAAAGGGGGTCATAGGTTGACCTATGACCCCCTTTGACGCATTAAATGATGACATATGTCCCTAGGGGTCCTAGGACCCTTAGGGACATATTAGAATCATTCATATGGGTCAAAGGGGGTAATAGGCTGACCAATGACACCCTTTGATCCATTAAATGATTACATATGTCCTTAGGGGTCCTAGAACCCCTAGGGACATATTATAATGGTTAATATGGATCAAAGGGGGTCATAGGGGATCATAAGGTGACCTATCACCCCCTTTGATCCATTAAATGATGAGCTATATCCCTAGGGGTCATAGGACCCCTAGGGACATATTAGAATTGTTCATATGGGTCAAAGGGGGTCATAGGGTGACCTATGACGCCCTTTGACCCATGAAATGATGACATATGTCCCTAGGGGTCCTAGGACCCCTAGGGACATATGTCATCATTTCATGGGTCAAAGGAGGTCATAAAGTGACCTATGACCCCCTCTGATCCATTAAATGACAACATATGTCCCTAGTGGTCCTAGGACACTTAGAAAAATATTAGAATAGTTCATATGTGTGAAAGGGGGTCGTAGGTTGACCTATGACCCCCCACGACCCATTAAACGATGAGATATGTACCTAGGGGTCCTAGGACCCATAGGGACATATTAAAATGGTTAATATGTATGAAAGGGGGTCATAGGTTGACCTATGGCCCCCCATGACCCATTAAATGATGAGATATGTCCTTAGGGGTCCTAGGACCCCTAGGGACATATTAGAATGGTATATATGGGTCAAAGGGGGTCATAAGGTGACCTATGACCCCCTTTGACCCATTAAATGATGACATATGTCCCTAGGAGACCCCTAGGGACATATTAGGATCGTTCAAATGGGTCAAAGGGGGTCATAGGGTGACATATGACCCCCTTTGACCCATGAAATGATGACATATGTCCCTAGGGCTCCTAGGACCACTAGGGACATATTAGAATGGTATATATGGGTCAAAGGGGGTCATAGGGTGACCTATGACCTCTTTTGACCCATTAAATGACATCATATGTCCCTAGGGGTCTTGGGATCCCTAGGGACATATTAGAATCATTCATATGGGTCAAACGGCGTGATAGGGGGACAAATGACCCCCTTTGACCCATGAAATGATCACATATGTCCTTAGGGGTCCTAGGACCCCTAGGGACATATTAGAATGGTTAATATGGGTCAAAGGAGGCCATAGGTTGAACTATGACCCTCCATGACACATTAAATGACCAGATATGTTCCTAGGGGTCCTAGGACCCCTAGGGACATATTAGAATGGTTAATATGGGTCAAAGGGTGTCATAGGTTGACCTATGACCCCCTTTGATGCATTACATGATGACATATGTCGCTAGGGATCCTAGGACCCCTAGGGACATATTAGAATCATTCATATGGGTCAAAGGGGGTCATAGGGTGACCTATGACCCCCTTTGATCCATGAAATGAGGATATACATTCCTGGTGGTCTTAGGACCCTTAAGGACATATTAAAATGGTTAACATGGGTCAAACGGGGTCATAGGTTGACCTATGATGCCCCATGACCCATTAAATCACAAGATATATCCCTAGGAGTCCTAGAACCCCTAGAGACATTTTAAAATGGTTAATATGGATGAAAGGGCATCATAGGTTGACCTATGAACCACTTTGACCCATTAAATGATGAGATATGTCTCTAGGTGTCCTAGGACCCCTAGGGACATATTAGAATGGTTAATATGGGTCAAAGGGGGTCATAGGTCCTTTGACCCATTAAATGATGACTATGTCCCTAGGGTTCTTAGGACCCCTAGGAACATATTACAATTGTTTATATGGGTCAAAGGGGGTCATAGGCTGAACTATGACCCCCTTTGACCAATTAAATGATGACATATGTCCCTAGGGGTCTTAGGACACCTAGGGACATATTATAATTTTTAATATGGGTCAAAGGGAGTCATAGGGTGACCTATGACCCCCTTTGACCCATTAAATGATGACATATGCACTTAGGGGTCCTAGGACCCGTAGGGACATATTAGAAAGGTTAATATGTATCAAACGGGGTCATAGGTTGACCTATGACCCCCTTTAACCCATTAAATGATAACATATGTTCGTAGGGGTCCTAGTACCCTCAGGGACATATTAAAATTGTTAATATGTGTGAAAGGGTGTCATAGGTTGATCTATGACCTACTTTGATGCATTAAATGACGATATATGTCCCTAGGGGTCCTAGGACCCCTAGGGACATATTAGAATGGGTAATATGTTTGAAAGGGGGTCATAGGTTGACCTATGACCCCCCACGACCCATTAAATGATTAGATATGTCCCTAGGGGTCCTAGGACCCCTAGGGATATATTAGAGTGTTTAATGTGGGTCAAAGGGGTCCATAGGGTGACCTATGACCCTCTTTGATGCATTAGATGATGACCTATGTCCCTATGGGTCCTAAGACCCATAGGGACATATTAGAATCGTTCATATGGGTGAAAAAGGGTTATAGGTCACCTATGAAATGATGGCATATGTCCCTAGGGGTCTTAGGAACCCTAGGGACATATTAGAATGGTTAATATGGGTCAAAGTTTGACCCATTATATGATTACATATGTCGTAAGGGGTCCTAGGACCCCTTGGAACATATTACTATGGATAATATGTGTGAAAGGGGGTCATAGGTCGACCTATGACCCCCGACGACCAATTAAATGATGCGTTATGTCCCTAAGGGTCCTAAGACACCTAGGGACATATTAGAATGGTTAATATGTGTGAAAGGGGGTCATAGGTTGACCTACGACCCCCCACGACCTATTAAATGATGAGATATGTTAGTAGAGGTCCTAAGACCCCTATGGACATATTAGAATTGTTCATATGTGTCAAAGGGGGTCATAGGGTGACCTATGACCGCCTTTGAGCCATGAAATGATGACATATGTCCCTAGGGTTCCTAGGACCTCTAGGGACATTTTAGAATGGTATATATGGATCAAAGCGGGTCATAGAGTGACCTATGACCCCCTTTGACAGATTAAATGACAACATATGTACGTATTATAATCATTCATATGGTTCAAATGGGGTCATAGGGTGACCTATGAACCCCTTTGACCCAAGAAATGACAACATATGTCTCTAGGGGTCCTAGGACCCCTAGGGACTTATTAGAATGGTTAATATGGGTCAAAGGGGGTCATAGGTTGACCTATGACCCCCCACGACCCATTAAATGACCAAATATGTCCCTAGGTGTCCTAGGACACCTAAGGACATATTAGAATGGTTAATATGGTTCAAATGGAGTCATAGGTTGACCTATGACCCCCTTTGATGCATTAAATGAAGACATATGTCCCTAGGGGTCCTAGGACCCCTAGGGACATATTAGAATCATTCATATGGGTCAAAGAGGGTCATAGGGTGACCTATGGCTGTCTTTCATCCATGAAATGACGACATATGTCTCTAGGGGTCCTAGGACCCATAGGGACATATTAGAATGGTTAATATGGGTCAAAGGGGGTCATAGGCCCACAAACTATTAAATGAAAAGATATGTCCCTAAGGGTCCCTAGGGACATATTAGATTGGTTAATATGAGTCAAAGGGGGTCATAGGTTTACGGATGACCCCCTTTGATGCATTAAATGATGACATATGTCCCTAGGGGTCCTAGGAACTATAGGGACATATTATAATGATTAATATGTGTGAAATGGGGTCATAGGTTGACCTATGAGCCCCACTACCCATTAAATAATGAGATATGTCCTAAGGACATATTATAATGGTAAATATGGGTCAATGGGGGTCATAGGTTGACCTATGACCCCCCATGACCCATTAAATGATGAGATATGTCCCTAGGGGTCCTAGGACCCCTAGTGACATACTAGAATGGTTAATAATCATCAAATGGGGTCATAGGTTGACATATGACCCCCTTTGACATATTAAATGATGACATATGTCCCTAGGGGTCCTAGAACCCTTAGGGACATATCTCATCATTTAATATGTGTGAAAGGAGGTTGTCATAGGTTGACCTATGACCCCCCATGACCCATTAAATGATGAGATATGTCCCTAGGAGTCCTAAGACCCCTCGGGACATATTAGAATGGTTAATATGTGTGAAAGGGGGTCATAGGTCAATCTATGGCTCCCCACGACCCATTAAATGACGAGATATGTGCCTACAGGTCCTAGGACCCCTAGGGATATATTAGAATGTTTTATATGTGTCAAAGGGGGACATAGGGTGACCTATGACCCCCTTTGACCCATTAGATGATGACATATGTCTCTAGGGGTCCTAGTTCCCCTAGGGACATATTAGAATGGTTAGTATGGGTCAAAGGGTGTCATAGTTTGACCTATGACCCTCCATGACCCATTAAATGAGAAGATATGTCCCTAGATGTCCTAGGACCGCTAGGGACATATTAGAATGGTTAATATGGGTCAAAGGGGGTCATAGGTTGACCTATGACCCCCTTTGAGACATTAAATGATGACATATGTCCCTAGGGGTCGTAGGACCCCTAGGGACATATTGGAATGGTTAATATGTGTGAAAGGGGGTCATAGGTTGACCTATGACCCCCACGACCCAATAAATGATTAGATATGTCCCTAGGGGTCCTGGAACCCCTAGGGACATATTAGAATGGTATATATGGGTCAAATGGGGTCATAGGGTGACCTATGACCCCCTTTGACCCATTAAATGACAACATATTTATATACTATTAATACTATTGTAGCATAGTAATAATAATAATAATATAAATAAACACTAAATATTAATAGGATTATATCTATAGTAATAATAAGAGTACTATTAATCGATTTCCCTCAAATAATTATTCTAATATTAATACTAATATAGCAAAGGCTATTTTGCCTGCAAATCTCATTTGAAAAGATCGAAAATCCAATTTTTCTCGGCACCAGTTTCCAACATATCCCTGTCCCTGCAAACCCGACAACATTACTTTTTTTGTTCATTTTTCACAGGTTTTGCAAAAAAATTCATTTTGGGGTCCAGCCAATAAAAAAAATTTGAAAATATAACCTTAGGTGTTCGAATTTTTCATCTCAATGGGCAGTAGTAGTTGTCGAAAGGATAAATGCTATAGGAAGATATCCAATGAAGACATTGCGGCATATAGGGAAAGAAACAAAATGGAACACCGAAGAAAAAGACAAGGTATGCTAAATATCAGTATAGTTGATGATGAATTAGTTGAAGGTGAAATCACATACTTAGATAATGAGTATGTACAGTTGGGGAATGGAAATGTACCTATTGAAAATGATAATGTCGAAATTGAAAATTTAGAGAATGAAAATTTTGAAGATGAAATGCTATCAAGTCATAATCCAAATTGCATAATTGACCATGTCGAACATGACAATGCACAGGAACATTACATATCTCCTAATTATAATCGACATGAAAGTTCTAAAACACCAAAATGGATAATTGAAATTGATGAAATGATTATTAGTAGTTTGGAAGGGAAAAAATCAGAAGAAACTATTTGGTTATGGGCTTCAAGACTATATAAGATGTTTTTTGGCAAGAAGATAGTGGTAGAGCAATGTCAACTTTTCATGCACTTATTAAAGATGCAAAAGATGAGACCTATGCTTTCCAAATTGAAGATTCGTGTCAATAAAAGGTTGGAAAGAAATGCCATTATTGTGAAGAATCTTTTCAGTGCTCTCAATAGCATTGGGAGAAATAATAGGGAGAAGGATAACAGAGCTGCTCGAAGGGTTATTACAACCTCTTTGGTAAGTCATCATTTGAGAAAGGGTAGATATATGAGACAAACTTGTATTGATTTGAATCTAAATCGTACTACTTTGAGAAGAGCACTTAGTCGATGAGAGAAAATTGATGATCCTTTTGAAAATGAAACATGGGAATTTGGTGGGAGACTTCCATGTTTTGATAAGAAGCTATCCAATGATGTGAAGGAAGAAATTACACAATTTTGGCACTCTAACTCATGAGTATCACCCAATGCTAAAGATGTGTTAAAGTTGAGAATTGGCATTAGAGACCGCATGCCACATCCTAAACACTATTTGGAGGTGAGTCAAACTATGTTTTTCAAACAATTTAGAGAGAGTCATCCAAGTCTTCATATATCACAAAGGGCTTTTGAATCTTTGAAGCCATTTTATTGTGTGCCACTCAAAATTTGAAATACATGTTGTTGCAAATATCATGTTGAGTTTTCTATGCACTATGAACTATTACGCTCCATCCATTCTACTTTGCATAGTAAAGAAATGTTGGAGGATTTTGGTGCTGGTGAGCTTCCAAAATCATCAAGAGACTTGCTAGATCAACTTTTATGTCAACTTTTATGTTCAGAATGTAGTGGCTTATCCAAGTTTGACATATGTTTCCGTGAGGGGTGTAAACAAGATCTTGAAAAGACTAGTGAAAAAAAAGGTATATGAAATGGTGAAATACACATTGAAGAGTGGAGGTGAGAGCTCTAGATGTGAGTTGGTTGGAAAAGATATCAGTGTGGCTAGTTTTATTTTAGATTTCAAGGCAAATATTTTTTACAAGTATGCAAGACATAGTCATAGGTCTCAGTGGTTGGATGAACAATTTAGAATGTGCAAGGAGACCTTTCCCATTTGCACTAGTATATCAGTTGTTCATTTTGCTGAGAACTACACATTGCAACCTCAAAATGAGACACAATCTTAGTATTAAAACTCTATTCCGATTGCTATTTTTGTTCACATAATATATAGACATGCCCCCTGATATTGCGAAAGATAATCAAAAGATTATTAGAGAGTATCATTTTTATATGAGTGATAATAGATATCACTCTCACGAGTTTGTCCAACATTGTTTTGAGAGTTATTTTGATTTCTTACATGAGCATGCAATTGCTATGGATAGACATATCATTTGGTCAGATAACTATATAGGTGAATTCAAGAATGCTTGCATGTTTTATTGGTTGTGTAGGATGCACGTAGAGAGAGGGGTGCCTCATATTTGGAGTTTTTTGAGTCTGACCATGGAAAAGGGGAACATGATGGAGTGGGGGCATGTGTGAAGAGAGCTCTAGTCAAGGAGCAACTGAAGATTTCAGTAGAAAAGCTTCTTGATACTAGTAGCATTGTTGATTGGTGTAGTTTAGCATTATCACAGGAGAGGACTCTTGATTCAGTGGTACACAGGTTCTTTTGGTTGGTTGAGGAAGGGTCCATAGCTGATAGATTATATTGTGCTACAGTGAGAGACTCATAAAAAATGCATTCATTCCGGAGCTCTGATTCTAGTACATTGATCATTTGGACATGACAACTAGCTTGCTTTTGTCCTAGTTATTTTCAGTGTGATTGGGATCAGTGTGAGTCAAGTGAGTGGGTGGACACATCAGCTCCACATTATCTTACTCTATTGTCTATCATATCCTCTATCAGAAATGATGACATGGAAAGTTTCCTTGAGAATAACCATCTATCAGATCTACTTTAGCCAAGACATGTCTTTGCATTGGTTGCACCAAAAGGGAATGATGGGAAATCTGATTATTGGTTGGCACATTGTGTAAGAGGTAAAAAAAATTTGCACAACCAATCACAGATGATGATTGATTCACATATCCTAATGGTTCAGTGGTTGTCGCTGGAACATGGTTGCGAACATAAATGCTTAGAAGGAATGGAATTCCTGCATTCAAAGACTATCAGAAGCACAAAAAAATTCTCATATATTCGCATCTTATTATAGCAACAAATGTAAAGTTGTTGAAGCATCAAGGAAGACCAAAAGTAAAAGAACTTTTTACTATTTCTAATGTTGATCATGAAGCCCTGTTGGAGACCCTAAAATAGAGAGAGGACCCTATTGGAACACTCGACTAGGTATATTTAGTTCTTATGTTATTTTCTTCATAATGATTCAATGAACTAATGATTATCTTGTTTAATACAATAAGTTACTAATTTTTTTATCATATTGGAATGTAGGTAGAGAATTTGTAAGATTTATGATTTCTTATGATGTAAAATGTGAACTTTGTTTGTATATGGTTTTTGTAATAATGAAAAAGATAGGTTAAATTAGTTGCACATTCTAATTTGTATTTTGGTAGGTTCTTTGTAAGGAATTATAAGAGGAAGATATTGAACAAGTTCTTGCAAATAATATTTGCATGTGATACAAGGCTATAAGGACAATTTTATGAACATTTATAACTATATGAAAGATGCTTGCGGATATCTTATTACAAATTTGGTTTTTTCCTTATTTGACATAAAGCTGACATTATGATTATTAAAACTATTTTTATCAAACTAATAAAATAAGAAAAATCTAGAAAGTATGGATGAAGAATTAGAATACTTGATTTCTTCCATTTTGCAACCAATCATGGCATTTGAAAGCATAAATAGTCATAATATTGTATAATTTTTTGAAAGAATTTCATATTGAAAAGTTGTAAAGGACCATGAGATTTGAACTTTAGTAATGTCTAGGTTTGCATAGGGTAAGTGAGTCATTACATAGGTCCTAATAAGGTCTCATAATAATCTCAAGTCATTTCATAAGTTGAAACATTCAATAAGTCACTTAATTTAGCTTATTGGTTTAGAAAATTCAAATCTTCTACATGAACATTTTGGAAGGAAACTCTATAGTTTAAGTTTTATGAAATATAGGGAACACTAGTGAAAAGAACCTAATCATTTTTCTTTTCTTGATTTAATAAGGTCTAGGGATAAATCTAATGATCTCCTTGTGACCATCCACATTTGTAATGGACACAAGACCCCATGGTGCAACTATAAGCCTTGGCCATCAATCGGTCCAATAAAGTGGATTTTTGGTAAATTCCATATTTTTTAGGTAAGTCTAGATGTTTAGAACATTATTAGGGTCCCTAGGAGTTTGTAGAGTCTATTTGCAATCAAATTTGCAATCAAACTTGTCTTAGCGCAAAAATTGCAAAAAGTTGCTTAGCAACTTTTGCAATTTTCTTAACAACTTTTCAAAATCTAACTCCTAATAGCTAGAACTATTTGAATCATCAGTGCCATTAGCTCCAGGTGGGTGGGTGAACCCTAGTGACACCATTGGATTCGGAACAACGATCTCGCTCGATGCCAAAACTTGCAGTGCGCCTCAGTTCATAGGTGCACCATAGCGTAACATTGAAACCACTGATCATGGCATCAAATTGTCAGTGCCATTAGCTCTGAATGGGTGGGTGAACCCTAGTCACACCCTTGTTCTAGCCATAGAGACCATCCATCATTTGCGGCCACCCCATACCAAGGAGTCTCCAATGTGCTCTAAGTGCATTTTGAGGTTTATATTTCAAGGGTCATAACTCGAAGCTCATGATAGCTATCGATGAACTATCAAATGCTATAGGATAGTGATGTTGAGACCTAAAATAACCTATCTCATTTTCAAGAGATCACATTCCATTTGGATTCGGCACAATGATCTCGCTCAATGCAAAAACTTGCAGTGTGCCTCAGTTCATAGGTTCACCACAGCGTAACTTTGAAACCATTGATCGTGGCATTGAATCGTCAGCTCCATTAGCTCCAGATGGGTGGGTGAACCTTAGTCACACCCTTGTTTTGGCCATGGAGACCATCCATCATTTCCGGCCACCCCATACTAAGGAGTCTCCAAGGTGCTCTAAGTGCATTTTGAGGTCGATATTTTGAGGGTCATAACTCCAAGCTCGTGAGGGCTATTAATGAATTGTAAAATGCTATAGGACAGTGATACTAAGGCGTAAAATAACCTATCTCATTCTTGAGAGATCACATTTTGTTTGGATTTGGCACAACGATCTTGCTCGATGCCAAAACTCGTAGTGTGCCTCAGTTCATAGGTGCACCACAACGTAACTTTGAAACTGCTGATGTTGGCATCAAATCATCAGCGCCATTAGCTCTGGATGGATGGGTGAACCCTAGTCACACCCTTGTTCCAACTGCGAAGACCATCCATGATTTGCAGCCACCCCATGTAGAGGAGTCTCCAAGGTGCTCTAAGTGCATTTCGAGGTCGATCTTTCGAGGGTCATAACTTGAAGCTTGTAAGGGCTATCAATGAACTATGAAATGCTATAGGACAATGATATTGAGGCCTAAATAACCTATCTCATTTTTGAGAGATCACATTCTGTTTGGATTCGACACATCAATCTCGCTCGATGTCAAAATTTGCAGTGTGCCTCAGTTCATAGGTGCACCACAGCATAACTTTGAAACCACTGATCTTGGCATCAAATCATCACTTCCATTAGCTCTATATGGGTAGGTCAACCCTAGTCACACCCTTGTTTCGGCCATGGAGACCATCCATCATTTACGGCCACCCCATACCGAGGAGTCTCCAAGGTGCTCTAAGTGCATTTTGAGGGTCATAACTCGAGGCTCATGAGGGCTATTGATGAACTATCAAATGCTACATGATGGTGATACTAAGGCCTAAAATAACCTATCTCATTTTTGAGAGATCGCATTCTGTTTGGATTTGGCACAACAATCTTGCTCGATGGCAAAACTTGCAGTGTGCCTCAGTTCATAGGTGCACCACAGCATAACTTTGAAACCATTGATCTTGGCATCGAATTGTTTGTGCCATTAGCTCTGAATGGGTGGTTGAGCCCTAGTCACACCCTTTCTCTAGCCATGGAGACCATCCATCATTTGTGGCCACCCCGTACCGAGGAGTCTCCAAGGTGCTCTAAGTGCATTTTGAGGTCAATCTTTCGAGGGTCATAACTCGAAGCTCATGAGGGCTATCAATGAACTGTCAAATAATACAGGATGGTGATGCTGAGGCCTAAAATTATCTATCTAATTTTTGAGAGATCACATTTCGTTTGGATTTGGCACAACGATCTCCCTCGATGCCAAAACTCGCAGTGTGCCTCAGTTCATAGGTGCACCATAGCGTAACTTTGAAACCGCTGATCTTGGCATTGAATCATCAGTGCCATTAGCTCTGGATGGGTGGGTGAACCCTAGTCACACCCTTGTTCTAGCCATGGAGACCATCATTTGCGGTCACCTCGTACCTAGGAGTCTCTAAAGTGCTCTAAGTGCATTTCAAGGTCGATCTTTCGAGGGTCATAACTCGAAGTTCATGAGGGCTATCAGTGAACTGTCAAATGCTATAGGACGGTGATACGGAGGCCTAAAATAACCTATCTCATTTTTGTGAGATCACATTCTATTTGGATTCGGCATAGCGATCTCGCTTGATGCCAAAACTTGCAGTGTGCCTCAATTCATAGGTGCACCACAATGTAACTTTGAAACCGCTTATCTTGGCATCGAATTATCAATGTCATTAGCTCTAAATGGGTGGGTGAACCCTAGTCACACCCTTGTTCTGGCCTCGAAGACCATCAATCATTTGCGGCCACCCCATACCAAGGAGTCTCCAAGGTGCTCTAAGTGCATTTCGAGGTCGATCTTTCGAGGGTCATAACTCGAATATCATGAGGGCTATCGATGAATTGTCAAATGCTATAGGAAAATGATATTTAGGCCTAAAATAACCTATCTCATTTTTGAGAGATCACATTCCATTTGGATTCGACACAGCGATCTCGCTCGATGCCAAAACTTGCAGTGTGCCTCAATTCATAGGTGCACTACAACGTAACTTTGAAATCGCTGATCTTGGCATTGAATCATCAGTGCCATTAGCTCTAGATGGGTGGGTGAACCCTAATCACACCCTTGTTCTGACCATGGAGACCATCCATCATTTGCGGCCACCTCGTACCGAGGAGTCTCTAAGGTGCTCTAAGTGCATTTCGAGGTCGATCTTTCAAGGGTCATAACTCGAAGCTCATGAGGTCTATCGATGAACTATCAAATGTTATAGGATAGTGATATTGAGGCCTAAAATGATCTATCTCATTTTTGAGAGATCACATTCCGTTTGGATTTGACACAGCAATCTTGCTCGATGCCAAAACTCGTAGTGTGCCTCAGTTCATAAGTGCACCATAGTGTAACTTTGAAATTGCTAATCTTGGCATTGAATTGTTAGTGCCATTAGCTCCGGGTGGCTGGGTGAACCTTAGTGAAACCCTTGTTCTTTCCACGGAGACCATCCATCATCCGCGGCCACCCCATACCGAGGAGTCTCCAAGGTGCTCTAAGTGCATTTTGAGGTTCATAACTCAGAGCTCATGAGGGATATCAATGAACCGTTATAGGAGACAAGTTTCTAAGAAGTAGTCGCTTAGTGTTTTATCTAAAATAAGTTAGTGGGAAGGATTTATTAGAGGGTCTTGGCCAATCTAGTGGGGTGTCTACCCACTCTCTAATTTTAGAGATAGTTAGGTTTTGGAGGGAAATTATGAGAGCTCTACTACAACTATCCTTACCCTAGCTTGGACCAAGGCTGGTATCTCAAACTTGCTTCTTTTCCATTTCTTTCTTTTAGCATGGTTAAGAAAATATGCAAGTGTGGAATTTATCAATGGAGTATGCATTGAATTGCATTGTGGAGTAGCATTCATGTGAGTGCTTGAATGGTGTTCATTCCATGTAGATTAGTGTGACACCATTGTGCATCTTTTTGTATTATGTGGAGTATTGTGAGTATGAGGTTTGGATTTCCTCTATTTCCTTGTTGTATTATGGGTGTTGATATTGTGTTGTGCTCTTGAAAATTTCTTGTTTTATTTCTACTTGGTTTTGTTTTCTTGTTTTTTTCCTGAGTGTTGTTATGGGCATGGGACTTACACTCACCCTTGTGGGAAGGGAAGAGAAGTCCAGGATGAAGGGCTTAAGTTGGGTTTGAAAAATATATTGAGAACCTTGGAGTATGGGCTCCATGGTATGCCATAACCATTCATATCTTATTGGGGGTGATAAGGAAAGAATGGTGTAGAAAGGAAGTTTGAGGAGTTACAACTGATGGTAGTGGGTTTGGAGGAGGAAATGTAGAGGGCCCGAGAGGGCATTAAATTGTTGATTTATGATAGCCCCGAGAGGGCATGAAATTTGCTGAATTATGATAGCCCTAAGAGGGCATGAAAATTGTTTATTGCAGATATGGTTTGGTATAGCAAGTCTCCATTTTAGAACACACCTTCACCCTATGTTTATGGTTCCATCTGTGAAGCCATTATGAAATAGCCTTGGGGGGAAATTGTTCAAGTTTGAAATGTAATGTTTATGCATTGAAAGATTGTATGTGTATCCTAGTTTGAGCCTCGTTCCCTAGCATGGGGGTGGTCTCTTTGAGGCCTATGGTTGGGTGGAAAGCACCCATGGTCCTTGTTATTTTGTTGTGTTGCATATGAAGATTTTTGTCCAAGGGAGAAATGGAAATGGCTTGGAATGATCATCTTGCAGATTGATGTTGGATGAGAAAACTTGACATTGTGCCCTCATTTGTGAAGGAGGATTGACCAGCTTGTTCACATTCTCAATGATCATGTTGGACAATGTTCATGCTACTCATTGTCCATATATTTCAATGTTCATGTGCCTTATGATTTTGAAAAGTCCCTTATGTTGCCCCATTGTGATGGAAGGAGATTGTATCATTGTTACCTAATGTACGCGTAGAGGAAATAATTGATAAGGTTGCATATGCATGTTTCATTTGGAGTTTATATTGTTATGAAAGCATTGGTATGAGTCACAGATCTACTTTGACATCATTGTTATCATTCGAAAATGTGAAAGTTTTCTCCTTGTGGTATTGTAAATGACTAGTTGCTAATAACAATCCATAGATGTTATGTGATACCATTGATTGTATAAATTTAAAACTTAGTAGATTGCTTACAATCTTGTTGTGCACTCAATAATTTGGAAGGAAAATTTTATGTTCATATCACATGCACTCAATAAAAGCCAAGATTGATCTTGACCGCCCTTCTAGAGTAGCCCCCAAGATTTCCTAAGCTATTATAATGCAAAAAGTTTTGTCCACTCTCCAAAGCATATTTTTAAATCTGACATTTATTCTAACATGTCATGTCAAAACTTTTATCCTTGAGCTTGCCTCCTTGAAAAGGGGTTTCATCCCAATTAATATACTTGGGTGCATAGGAGAAAGGGTTTATGTCACACCCTTGTCTTATGTACTAGTTGTCCCCTCCTTGCAACAATGGTCACGTGTTCCCAAGCATAGGTAGTCGACTTGAAATTAAGGGGGAGTGGGATAGCAATCCCAAGGGATTTTATACTTAGGAGAATGTCAAGTTGACATTTAATATGACTTGTTCACATTAGGATTTCTGATTGGAGGGATGAGAAAAAGATGTCCTAAGGCTTGGATTAGTCAAAATTTTGCACATGACCCACATGGGACCTTGTGGGGACCACATGTAGGAAAAAATGTGCCCTTAGTAAGAGTTAGGGAATGATGAGGATCTAAGATAAATAGGAGATTAACCCTTTAGATTTGTTTTTATTTTTATTAGATAGTTATTTAATCATTTCAAGTCTTGAGTAGAGGATAATGACACTTAGTGTATTTGAGCTTAGTTTAAGGGTAATGTTTATATCAAGGGGCTCATTTAGAAACATGTAAAAATTAAACCATATGGTAATGGAAAAGCTCAATATAGGAAAATAAATTAAATGAAATAAATAAGTTTACAAGAATGCATATATAATTGAACATGATGTTAAGTACGGAGGGTTTAATTAAATTAGTGTTAAGACTGTAAATTAGGATAGTTGGATGTAGATATAATAGGATTAATATGAAGTAAGTTGTTAGGATGATGGGATTGGAGAATCAAGGATAAGGATGGATGGTGGATTAAAATAATAACTCAAATCTAGTTTTATCTAGTCAATAAAGAACATTGATAGATAAGAGTTACTAGATAGAATTGAATGCATGAAAAACCTGTGTAGATGCTGGATTTAATGTCAAGTGAATTTTATATTTGGCTTGAGGGAATGTTAGTTAGATAATGAATGATATGGATTCGATTGAAGATATTAGTAGAATATCAAAGTTGATAGAATATATATACCAATTTGAAAATGTAGTGTAGGAATAAAGCATTAGTTAGCTAGTATGTAATAAGGGTCAATAGGCATGCCATTAGAGGTAGCTTGTTAGCTCATGTACCCTATGTATAATTAATGATAATATGATTCATGTACACCACATTTTACTACATTAGTTGCATGAAATGATAAATACATATATGTTAGAATGACAAGGTATGTTATATACAAACCTTATTTATACGCTTGCACGTAATCCTTGCATAAACAATTCATCTAACAAATTTAAATTGACACACTCAATATGATGATGTAGTAGGATGTGTTTAAATACTGATCGTGAATTATTATTGAGTTAAGTACTTTGAATTGGCCCTTAGACTTACTAAGAGTTTCTCATTTTATGTGCTTACTAATTCTTACTATGAAACTACTTTGAATCTTAACATGCTTTGATAATAATAATATTGATAGTGAGAAAGTAAGCTTATGGTGAATAATTAGATGTAATAATGTAAAAAGTAAATGTAATAGTATAGTAATCAAAATAGTAAATGTAAAAGCATGGCAATGTAGCTAGATTAGTTAGTAGTTGATGAGCTAGATAGTTAGTAATTGTCTTTTGTTAGAGTGAGTTTAATTTATGTATTGAAATAGTAATTTTTGTGTTTAGGAAACTGTAGTGAGTGCTAGTTTGGTGAGGAAGAAATGTTGATAGAATTCATAAGGATGACTAAATAGAGTAAAGAGGGAGAAAATGACTCAGTATTGGTCCAATCTTCGAGAGGACCTTTAACCAGTAAGATATGGATGCAAGCACATGATACACGTTTGACACATAAAACAAATTGTTTATCCCATAAGTTGTGTATAGTATGTGTTGAATGATGGATACTATCAATACAAGTGGCCCATTCTCCATCATGTAGACTTCGAAGCTACCTTTGGGGCATATCTTTTCTAATTTCCAATGGTTAGATCTGATATAGTGTGGTAGATAAGTGCACATTTTCTTATTTGACTAAGGGTGCTCATGTGATGAGTACTAAATCTAAATTGTCTAGATACTCATGTTTAATCGATTAAGATATACTACACTTCCACACCATATAGTAATTGTCACATTAATATATATTGTAATGATTAATGAATGTGTGTACATTGATAATGAGGATAATAATTAATTCTGATCCCCCTCCCTTACATGCTAGAATCACGACCTAGTCCATATGATACAACCGACAAACCTTAATAGAATATTAGTATTAGAGGCTTGTTAGGATATGAATTACCTTACTAATTTATGAGTGTTGTATCTTGAACTTTCTCTTTTGACTCGTGATTCTAACTTGAACTAGACTGTCATCCAATCTATTTGAAAACCACCTATGATTAAAATGTTACAACTCGATGACACTATCCACATGAGTCTTAAACTCCTATTCAATGATAACCTTGTTTTACAATATGTAATTTCTTATGCGACTTTATAAGCTACAAAAAAAAAAATTGTTGTGTTTTTACTAGTAAAATTTAGGGCATGACACATGATCCTCGATAAATTGAATAATACTAAATACATAGACAAATACATGTATCCATAGACAAATTTTACACAAATATATATATCAAAGATCATGTATCGATAGACAAAGTACTCAAATATATATCAAAATACATAGATCCATATACAAAATGTGGCTGATCATGCCATCAAAATGTGTATAATATCAATGTTTCTGTATACAATGTGGCATATGCCATCTCAAAATGTCTCATGATGCATCCTACGACAACTATACTATCCTAGGGTGCTGGTGGATGATCAAAATGCAGCCTCTTTGCTACACTAGGTGGATCAAATGCCTCCTACATAAACAAAAAAGGAAAACAAAAAGTTAGACTACTAAATTTATATGATTCTACGTATCTAACATTGAATTAATCAAATGCATAATGATATTTTTTGTAATGGAGATTAATACTATCAAAATTTCATAATAAATACCTCTCTCATCGACCTCATGTGCTGGTCAAGAGTCCTCTCGTATGCCCTCGACAATACTAGTACCTCTCTGATTGTGGGTTGTATATGTTCAAATACCTTTGTTAGATGAATCTAAAATTTAAACTATAACATTATAATTCATAGCATGCTAAATTTATAACATAGTTAATCATGAATTCAAACTACAACTTACTATTGTAGGCTCCTCCTCAGGAGTGTTTTGTCGCATCATCAAATCTACATAACTTTCCTGTCGGACCTCATGTGCACTAGGAGTCTCCTATGAGATAAAAAAATAGTGGTTGTTAATATCATGGAAATCAGTTTTGAATTTATTTATGAAGATAAGGATAGTAAAAAATAAATGATACTTATACATACAATGGGGCTCTTAGTGCGAATGGAAATCCTTGATGGTCTACGACATAGAATCTATACAGGCTCATCACTAGTAGTGACATCCTATATACAATAAAGAATGCAATTAAATGGGATTAACACAAAAATTTTACAAGAATGCATCAATATTTAATCAAATAGAAAGTGTCTAATTACCTTTCCTTTGTCAATGCATGCTGGGTCGCCCTCCGCACTTTGTCCCTCTGGGATAGGTGCTACCTGCAAGATAAAAGAAAGATTAGCAACCATATATGCTACAATATCAAATAGAAAAAAAAATTCAAACACATCATAATGTACCGTAGATGTCTAAAGGCCAAATAAAATGGCCGAGAGTGTAGCATCATCAATCTATCTGAGCTCCTCCTCAATCATCAACTAAACGTGAATGAAGATCACATACATATAAAAGTCAATATGGCTTAAAAATTAAAATTAATCTATTATAATTATTAAATTTAAATCACATATGTCATAACAAAAATATATATACACGTACCAACACCAAAGGAGTCCATGCCTCTGCATTCCCCTCCTCTCTCGCATTAGGATCTGTAGCCTCTGCGTGTGTGTTTGGTGTATCCTCGCCTAATACAAAATGATACTCAGGAAGATCACGTATGGGACCCAGGAAAATATTCTTGCACCTAATGCAAGTGTGAGACACACAAACATTTGATGAGCTAGCCGATGATGAACTAGCACTAGCATCATCAACACAAGGAGGCAGGATTGACCTAGCCTGAGATATCATTAGGCTACTTAGCCTATGAATGGCTCTGATAGTCTGAGAGCTAGCCTCTATCATAATATTTGGATGTTGCACTCAAGGACGAGGGGAGATATCAGTGGGGGGGACAAAAGTGTCAGCTTTCTTTTGCTGGGAAGAGGGTCTATCCTAAGGAGCTCCTAGTCCTAAGCCCATGTTGGGCTTCATGCTCCAATAGTTCACTTTAAGTTTCAACAAAAATTCAGCATATAATTTTCTAAGGAATTAAAATTGTATGTCTAAATTTCAATGTGGAGGGATATCAAAGACTGTCGACCAACGATCCCAAAATTTTGCACATATGGCGTCATTTGTGCACCATTTAATCGATAGTTTAGATTTTTTTGGGTCAACTGGTAAACCTATTTTCGGGTTTGCAAAAAGGCTGGCCAAATTGTATTTGCTTATGTTGAGGGCCATAACCCCATCATAATCCAAACCATCATCAAACATCTCATGCATTTGATAACGCCAATGAAGAGCGACATTTTGTTGGTTTGTAAGGGTTTCAATGTTATCCACTATGGTGTTTAACATGGATAACATAGGAGCCAATGCAGGTACATTATTATATGTTCTATGCAAACCTCTCAACTCAGCGAGATTTTCATTTATCAAATCCCTGATTCGAGGAGGGTTTTGAGGGGGTAGAGGATCATTTGGTGGACAGTTTTGTGGGGGTACTAGATTGTTTGGTGGGGGGTTACGAGGAATATTATTCCTTGCCTGAGTGTCATCATTTTGATTAGCCATTCCTATTGAATTGCAAGACATAATATATATTTTTAAAAAACTTAATTTTAACATTTTTTTTCAAAAAAACCCTAGATTCAACTAAAACAAACAAAATCATGCTAAAATCTATTGAATTTAGATTAAAAATTAGTTTTTAAAAAAAAAAAACCATACCTTAATATCTGATATCTAATTTTATAACTGATATCCAGTCACGCGTTAATACTGGCCCCCAAAATGTGAGAAATAAGGGCCCGTAGGTCTGTTCTTTTCTTAAAATGTAATGCTTCAGCTATTGGATATCCAATATTGAATCGAATATTCGATCACCTGAATATCTTATATTTAATATATAAGATATATAACATATAGCTTTGAAATATTATATTATATTATTATATTATTATAATATAATATTATTATTATATTATATTATTATAATGTATTATATTATATTATATTATATTATTATAATATAATACATTATAATATAATAATATTATTATAGTATAATATTATACGATTATAATATAATAATATTAATATTATTATATTATAGTATAATTATTATTATAATAATATTATTATATTATATATTTAATAACAATATTATATTATAATATTATATTATAATGTATTATACTGTTATAATATAATGTTTTTATATTATTATAATATTATAATAATAATGTCATATGATTATCAAATATCCAATATATAATCGGATATTCGATATTAGATCGAACATCTGATATGGGTCGGCCTTTCCTTCCAAGCTTGGTACCTAGATAGGTGGAAAAAAGTTAGAGTGGATTTTGAAGCACTTTTAGACATGTTCAAACTCTATTTTTTTCACATCGCCACTTTTTGGCACACCATGATCCTGCACATACCCAGGTAAAGAGGTAGAAGCCTCTATGGAAGAAATTGATCTAGAGGATGATATTGTAATACCAAATTAGGATCTTTCCAATCTAACTCCTGATCAAATGGATATTCATAATCAGCTATGGAAGAAGATGGAAAAATTAAAAAATCTCAAAGAGGAGAAGAAAAAGAAGAATCAAGTGCTTATAGATATCAAGGGCATATTTATTCATGCACCAAACATTGAGGTTGATGATAAAAAACCAATTTTGGATCAACTACTTGAAATTGTTCACAAGTATAATGAGGAAGTGGATGGACAAGACAAACTTCTGTAGAGGGTAGAAAAGAAGTTTGAAAATAAAGTCTTGAAGAAAGTGGCTCAGAAGATAGCCATTGATCAAGTAGAGCTATCCACTATTCTTTCAAATTTTAAAAATTTTGTAAATAATGTTGTTTCCTTATTTGTGAAATTGAGTTATACATCTAACTTCACTAAGGAAATAAAGGAAAAATTGTCTAAGGTAGATGCCGACATGAAGCCAAGTGCACATCAATTTTCACTTGATCCTAGCTGTAGTTCTACATATTTTGTGAAAATTAGATATTTGACAGATCTCCAGGTAGAATTGTTGAGGGAAGAAGCTAGGATAAGGGTTACACTAATAGAAATACAGGGCATGATACTTCCCAAAATGAAAAAGTGCAAGGTAAGAGAATCCCCAAAGGAGATGTCCAAACCCCCAGCAAATAACCACATAGTGGAAATACAACAACAAAGTAACAATAATGCAAGATCTGATACCAAATCACAACTCTTTATTCATAGATATAACTTATTACATGCAATATGCCCCACTATAAGGCCTTCTGAGTTAGGGAAAAATAAAAATAGCAATTACAAAACTAGTTTTGCAAGATCCAACTTACAAACCTAATCCCAACTAGTCCAGATCCACAACTGGATAAGAACACCAAGAACAATCGACACTTGTACGCTTAGCTCCACCAAGCAATCTTTTGGTTCTTACCTAGCTCTTCAAAATTCACTTCTACACTTCATCCCCTTTTCCAAGCTAGAATGAATAACTACCTCTCACTATGCTAAACACTCCACAAAATTCCCTTACATTTAATATATGTCAAGCCACAAGTCGGCTACAACACTAAATTAAATACCCATACATAAATTAAATGACAAAAGTCAACTCACAAACAACTTGGCACCAACAAAAACCAAGACCAAGTTGAGTGTCCGCAAAACAAAGCCGAGCACTAGTAAATTCCCAAGCACTTCTAAGCTTCAGAGACCATGCCAAGTTCCTAGACCATGCCAAGTTCCTAGACCATGCTGAGCTACCAGACCATGCCAAGCTCCATGGACCATGCTAAGCTACCAGACCATGCCGAGCTACCAGACCATGCCAAGCTACATAGCTTAAGCCAAAATTCCTCCAAGCATGTAGGATTGCAAACAAACCCATGATGCTCCCACATCAAACACCCTAGGTTTGAAAAGATGTTCTAGGAACTAGAAGAACATCTTCTGGGATTCAACACATAAATCCCAAACTAGTTCTTCACAAACATATCCTCCAAGTCTTCAACTTGAACACTATTTCCCTTGTTCTTCTTCTACGTCTTCACATCCATCTTAGGTGTGCTATAGGTCTGCTTTCCACACTGATCTCCAACCTTCTCAAAATATGCCAACTCAACTCAACTACCAATGCTCAGGTTCCTCCTACTGAGTTCTTCATTTTGTAAAGAATTCATGGAAAACTTTTTGCCACCTTACTCAACTACCAATACTCAAGTTCCTCCTACCAAGTTCTTCATTTTGTAAAGGATTCAAAGAAATTTTTTTGTCATCTTTCTCAATATTGGCAAAATCATGCACAACCCTGCAATCATATTGCCAAGGTCTACCAAGCAACACATGACAACTGTTCATGTCCACAATATCACGCAACACTTGATCCTTATACTGCCCAATCTAGAAATCAACAAGGCATTGCTCCCTCACTTCCAAAGCATGTTCACCTTGCACCCAGCCAATCCTATAAGGATAAGGATGTCTCACTCTCTTCAAACCAAGTTTATGGACCATCTCCTCAGCAAAAAGGTTATTAGTACTACCCCCATCCACAATCACCTTGCAGACTTTACCACTAGACTTACAACAAGTCCTGAACAAATTATTATTTTTTCAAGATTCCAATGTCCTCTCACCAACTAGTACTTGCCAAGCCAACAAAATTTCTCCTTGCTCAAGCTGACTATCTTGAACTACAACATCATTCACAACAATAGTTGTCCTACCAAGTGGACATTCAAAAGATCTATGCCCTTCCTTCTGACATTTGAAACAATTACCTTTAAATCCACCTCCACATGTTGTCCTTTTATGATCAGCAGGTTTTGGTTCACCTTCAACACTCGGTTTAGCTTGTGCCAAGCTATCCTGCTTCTCCTTCCCTCTAATATTACCTTGACCTTTCCTTTTCAACTTATCCTTTTCCTTCAGGGCATACTAATAAGCATCCTCAATTGAAGAAATATTTAGCACTACCAAACTCATCCTGAATATTGAATCTCAAACTATTAATGTACCAAGCTACCTTTTCTTTTGACAATTCTCTATGACCAGACCAAATAGTCAACTTATAGAACTCCTCAGTATAATCTTTCATAGACATATCTTTCTATTTTAGATTCTACAACCTCTTAAGAAACTCAAGTTCATAATCAGTAGGAATGAACTTAGCCTTTAACTTAGTCACCATCAATCTCCATCTAGAGATCTTCATTTCACATTCGTCTTCTTTGTCTCTTTGCAATTCTTTCGACCAAAGAGAAACATGTCATTTCAACTTAGTTTGTGCTAACCTCACTATAAGTGGATCCTCAATATCCTCAAGCTCAAAGTAGTCTTCCTATTCACCAATCTAGTCAATCAAGTCTTTAGGTGTCAAAGTACTTGAGAAATTAGAAACCTCCATCTTATGCTTCAACTTCAACTTAGATCTAGGTCTAGCAAACTGACTAGTCCTAGTTCCAATAGGTCTCTCCACATGATCAATTCTATCCTCACCACTAGATCCAACAACTTCAAAGTCTTTAGCAACTTCCTCATAACCACCTTTAGTACCTACATGCCTAGGTACACCACCTAAAACATGTACAATTTCATTGATCATGTCACTCTTCATCAATGCAATCTCAGATCTAAACTCTGCTCTTATCTTCTTTGAGATCATTTCTTCCATAACATCACTAAGATCATCAATTTCCCTAGAGTCTAATCTTCTTGGAGGCATCTTCCAAAATTTTAGCAAACCCTAAGCAACAAATCCACTAATCTAGAAGATCAATCAACCACAAGATCAACCTTCTCTGCAAATCCTAGTGTAAACTACCTTAGCTTCAGCAATTTGTCAACACACTTAGGAATAGACTTTTCTTTGATACCACCTAATGTAGTGCAAGATAGAAGAATCCCCAAAGAAGATGTTAAAAAACCCAACAAATAACCATAGCATAAATACAACAACAAATTAATAATAATGCAAGATCTTATACTAAATCACAACTCTTGATTCATAGATATAACTGATTACATGCAATATGCCCAACTGTAAGGCCTTCCGGGTTAGGGTCAAATACAAACAACAATTACAATACCAGTTCTACAAGATCCAACAAGATCCAACTTACAAACATAATCCCAACTAGTCCTAATCTACTACTAGATAAGAACACCAAGAAGAATCCACACTTTTGCCCTCAGATCCACCAAGCAATCTTCTGGTTCCTAAGCCATAGCCCTAGCTCTTCAAAATTTTCTTCTACACTTCATCCCCTTTTCTAAGCTAGCATGACTAACTACCTCTTTCTATGCTAAAGACTCCAGAAACCACTTTCTTTTACCTAACTAAGCTACAAGTCATCCTAGCTTATTACAAACAAAATTAAATCCCTTACATTTAATATAGGTCAAGCCACAAGTTGGCTACAACACTAAATTAAATACCCATACATTAATTAAATGAAAAAAGTTAGCTCACAAATAAGTTGGCACCAAAAAAAACCAAGACCAAGCCAAGTGTCAACAAAAAAAAGTCCAGCACTAGTAAATCCCCAAGAAATTCCAAGCTCCAAAGACCATGTTGAGCATAATAAAACATGTTGAGTTCCCAAACCATGTCAAGCTACCAGACCATGCCAAACTACTAGACCATGCTAAGCTACAAAACCATGTTGAGTTCCATAGACCATGCCGACCTACTAGACCATGTCGAGCTCCACAACTTAAGCCAAAATTCCTCCAAGCATGTAGGATTGGAAGAAAACCCATGATGCTCCTGCATCACAACATGGATGCAATGCAAAAACATATTGCACATGCAAAAGCATTGATCCATGACAACAATTTCTCTATAGCTGATCACATGATGGAACTATCAATAGAGGTGTAGATAGCTTTGCATAGTTCAAAACTTTTATAAGAGAATTGGGACAAGACAATGTCCATAATTTTGAAGGTACACAATGATTTACTTTCACATTTTGGCATTACCTTGTGGTTATGCATTTTTGGCATTTGTGTCAAAAAGGGAGAGAATATAGTATTATCATACACAAGGGTGAATGTATATGGGATGTATATATACAAGAAGGAAATATATGAAAAGTATGAAAGATTTATATACAAAGCATAAAATATGTTTAGAAAAACAATTTTGAAACATTAAAAAAATAGAGTCAAAGGTTACCAAGTAGTAGCAACAAAGGAAATCAGCCAAAACCAAGTTGCAAACCCAATACATATTGATAGGGCGAGTTTTTGACTTGGATTTTGAGTATTCAATATTTTGGTACGATAAGTTTGTTTTTCACTAATGCCAAAGGGGGAGATTTTTGACATTGAGTTCGAACTATTTGTTTATTAGTGACTTAACACTTACTTGGTTACATTCCTACTAAGCTCTACAGTTGTTATTGAGCATATCATACTGCTAGCAGTGAAAACCAAGTGTTTCAGTTCCTACCAAGCCAATTAGTCTGATTGCAATTCATGTTGAGCTTCATAATGTCTATTGAGTATCTGAGGAAAAGTAGAGTTGCTACAAAGCTTATCAGTATCTATTGAGTTGATAGTGTTAACAAAGTAAACAAAGGTAGTATTGAGTGGGTCATGGAATGTCAAATGATGATTTTAGTATCTACCAAGTTCTTCAATGTTCATCGAGTCACTAAGTGCTAACTAAGTTCCTACTACTCTGAGTGATCAATGTAAACAAACACCAATGTCAATTGAATGCCAGATTGTGCCGAGTTGATAGTTTTTCCATGTATCAGAACATCACCCGAGTGGTCTTTAGAACCTAATTTCTAGCAGTGAGATAACTTAGTGAAGATTATTAAATTTGGTATTGTAGTCAATTCCAAAAGTTAGTTTATTGGATTGGTATATATGTAATACACTTTATCATATCCAATGAATCAAAGTGAATCAAGAAAGAACTAGATGAGTGTGAATTAAGAAGGCTTTAAACAATATAAGGAAAAATAGAGTATTATCTATCATAGTTAGATGATCATTATATTTCAAAAGAATCTCATTTAGCAAACTAAGTTGGAAATCAGAGATCAACCATTGATTCATCCTAATAGGTGCATTAGCCAAATCCTTTAAGAAGGTAGACTAAACAATCTTTTCCAAATCTCCTAATAGAGTGCATACTTCATTGTATGTTATAAATTGTTTCACAATGTGGACCTAACAGTCCTTAATACTTCTAATAGGGAAAATCATTAGAAGTGATCAATTATAAGCTTTAACAGGATACATTTATATTGTAGTAATAAAACTTGTCGGTATCATCCCTACCCTAGTTTTACTTTCTATTTGGAAGGTTTGTAGGTTACCAAATATTGTGTCAAGTGTTATGAATGTTTTATTGCTTTTAGTATTTCATGCATACAATTAGATCAGATTATATGGTAAATGTTTAATTGGTGAATTAAAGTGTAAGTTTTATTCATTCTTGATTCACCCTCCCTCTTAGTCACCTAGTTTATACTATATTTTCAACAATAACATCCTAGATGTTAACCCGAAGAGGGGAAGAGTTAGTAATATATTATGTAAAATGTGTAAAAAGTTAAAGCCAACTAGACAATAATATCATAATTGTAAAGGTGTATAAGAAGTTTGTAGTATGCAAAGTTTTGTGTGGCATGAATGGAATGTGTAATATGAAAATTTTGATGTATGATCAAAGGAAGACGAATTGTGACAAAGTTTTGTGAAGAATGAAAAAGAGGATATTAGATATTAAAGATATCAGTGACAATGTATAAAGGTTTTTTTATCTATCTTTGTAAATTTGAAGAACTACATTATATATTACATGTTTGGGTAATGAGCTCATCTTGTATACATTTTTTATTTGTATATACCAACTCCTAATAGGTTTGAAGAAACTCCTAATAGGGTTGAGGCTTCTAACAAGGCCTAGTCCTCTAAGAAGGACCAAGACACTATATGTATGTAAAAAACTCCTAACAGGGTCAATATCTTTCACAAGATACTTTTGATTAGTGGATCATTTTGTGGGTACCATCCCCACCAAGGTTTTCCCTTGCCTAGAGTTTCACTAGTTAAAAAATATGGTATTACAAGTTTGTCTATTTTATGGTTGTGTTTACTATTTAGCATTATTAATTTTTTTTCTAATGCAATTTATAAAGTTATAAAAGATACCCAGTTTTGGGTTAAATTTTGTGAAATAATAATTCACCCCCCCTCCCCCCATCTTAGTATTTCTTATTGCTAACAATTGGTATCAGAGGTTAGTTACTTAAAAGAGGCTTAATGAATTGAGTAAGATCCCTATTGGTATGGAATAGTTACATAAGAATCTAGAAGAAGCTCTTTAGCATTTTGACATTCTTATTGAAGAAAGAGATGCTTTGAAAGACATATATGAAGATGAAAAAGTCTACATTGGAAACCTCAAAGATAAGATTGATTATCTCAAATCCAAGAAAGAATCAATAGATCCAATCCAAGATAATGATGAAAATTCAAGATTGAAGAAAGAAAATGAGATCTAAAGCATGAACTAAAGATCACTAATCTAAAATTGAGCATAAAGAAAGATGATAGCAAAATTGAGTTAGATTTGAAATCTCAGAATGAAGATCTAAGATCAAATCTTACAAGTGTCACATCGAAGATTGAATCTACTAAGTTCTAGTATGTAGAAATTGAGAAATATAATATCATTATGAAAGGAGAGTTAACTCAAACCAAACAACAACATGAGAAGTTATACTCTAGCAGTGAGAAGCTTGATGAACAATTTGGTATACATAGATCTTCTTATTATAAAACTAGTATTGGATATCTCATTGAAATATTAGCTAAGAAAAATGAAGATAGAAAAGAACCATATCCTAAAATTCACAAGCCTATGCATGATAAGGAAGATCTGAACAAGATTAAGTCAAATCAATTTTTTGATACACCTATAGAGATTGAACATGTTAAGCAACCTAAATAGGTTGATGATCTTAAGCAATCTGAGAAAATTGAATCACCTAAAGAAGTGAGGTATGAATTCAAAGGTAGATGCTATGTATGTAATGAAGTTATTAATATTAAGAGGGATTGCATAGGCAATCCATTTAAACATGTTACTTATTTTTATTGTTATAATTTTCATGGTTTTGGTCATAGAGCACTTAATTGTAGGAAACCTAAATTTGACAATAGTACTAATAGTAGAATGTTTTGAGGTACTAACCTTTTAGGTGAAAGAAGGAGATTTGATGAAGGAACTGACGGAGCAAGGAACAACGTTGTATGTTATAAGTGTAACAACTTTGGACATAAAGCCAGGAATTGCAGAACAACTATTGAATAACCTGAACCTTGATTTGGAAGTAGTGGACCAGAATGTTAGTTATGTAATAACTCTAGTCATATAGTAAGATTTTGGAGAATGAATTTGAGGAGAAATATGAGGAATCCAAACTTTAGAAGGAACATGGACATGAATGTTAGAAGGAATGATAGTAGCATTAATAGTAAGAATGATGAAGTAAAGGAATGTACAAAAGAATTCAAGAAGATATTTTTCAAAGCCAAAGATCCATCTAATTCACATATAGCATTGGAAGAAAATTCAAATGAAGAACCTAAAGAAAAATTGAAGTCAAAGATTATATTTGATTCATCCTACTTGAATTAAGATTGTTTCTATTAAAGATGACAAAGATTAAATTGGAATGTGTGCAATTAGTGCAAGGTAGAAGATGATGTGGTGAAGCCATGGTTATGTCTACAACACATTTGAAGATCACATGTGGTTATATGGATCAAAACAAGTTACTGGTAAAGAATGAGCAACTTTTTATGATTAGCATACTTTCATAATTAATGAAGTTGGTGAATGCAAATGATTAAAGGGTTAGAATCAAGATTTTCAGCATCATTTGAATATGTGATGAGTTAAGGAGAAAATTTAATGTGAATTCAAGGCAATCTAAGTAGTGTTGAAGGAAATTAGTTAAAAATAGTTTTCACATAATTGTGGTATACATTGAACTTTGTAAGATTATCTATGAATTTGTTGTAGACATGGATAGAAGTTTAATTCACAATATTGAAGATGAGGAAAAAATGAAATTTAAGATAAAACCTATTCAACCTTTGGAAGAAAACCCTATGGCAGTAGTTTTCATTTTTCCAAATAGAGTTTTCTACCTAAAAGACATAGGTAGCTATCTTAAGAGAAAATTCGAGGCAAGGACATCAAATGAATTTGAGCATATTTATTTACCAAGACATGGGCCTTAAGACTGGCTATGAACACCTTGAATAGAATGAAATGATTAAGTTTTTTTTTTCAAATGAGTTTGAAAATGAAAATTGGGTAAATATAGTATTGAGCCAAATTCATGAAGGGAAATTCAAGTTAGGAGACAATGTAATAGACATGTCAACTAACTTGATCCATGAATTAACAAGATTATGTAATGAAGGATCAACCCAAATAAATGAGAAGAATGTGAAAAAAATTGTGTTGGAAAATACTAGGTCTGAATACAATGGGAGAGGTATTGTGATAAGAAAAATAAAATAACATGATGTAAGATTTATGAGGAATCATGGCATCTAAGATTCAAGTGATAGGTCTAGAGAAGATGATATGGAAACAAGTTTCATCCATGCAATCTAAATGTTGAGTGTGGAAAGATAAAATGTAAATATGTGTGAAATCATGAGAGTGCAATTGATAGGGAATTTGGAGAGGATCAATAAAGTGAAAATCAAGAAATTCAGATTTAAATCATTGATTGTTTACATGTTTTTCCTTCTGATTAAGAGATTTCCATTTCTATCAGTGATTGAATTGATTAACAATGATAAGTGCACTATTGAAAAGACTTTTGATTTGTATACAAGGAATCCAATTGACAAGATTGATAACAATGCAAATCTTATTATGAAAACTTTCCAAGTAGAGATGAAACAAAGATAAAGAATTCCACTCTTTGTTGTGAAAAATTTCAAGAATGACATATGTTTTATGGTTAACATTGATTTCACTTACATAGAACAAGGTGAACCAAGAATGATCTATTTTGAACCACTTGATTATGAGATCACTAAGGAACAAGGTGAAGGATATGTAAAAGAAATTTTTAAGTTAGCTAGAGATGAAGAATTTGACAAATTTGGGACATATGAAGAAGTGATGCAAAGGACAGATCAAGCTTAGATTGAGAAGTCAGCATATAAGAAGGTTAAGGCTACAATGAGGAAAATCATGGAAGAAGTAAAAATGACCCATGAAGAAGCAACAATTATAACCCAAACCATGTCATGCATGAAGAAAAGTGGTCAACGAGGAATAATGTAAGTGACACTAGGGTAAAAGCATAGATCCGTGTCACCGTTTGTGATACAAAAACCTGTTTTGGTCAAATCTCGTTTCTCTATCAAAACTCAATTTTTAAAAAAAACTAAAAATACCCTTTTATAGATTTCAGATTCAATATCATCACTATATAAATTTTTGAGTGTTTTGATTAGTTATAATATGTTATAATCTAAAAATATTATAAGTCGATATTTCAACATTTCAGAAGATGCTCTCTCAAAAAAAGAAAAAAAATAGTAAATCATATCAAAAAAATTAAAAAAAAAATATTTATCACTAGAGGAGAGAATCCTCTTCATGAATATGTAATTTTTTTTCAAGAAGGTATAGATTTGATAGGGAAGTTTTGACAGGAAGAAAAAACTGTTGGATTCTTACAAGGTCGAACTTGAGTACTTATAACAAAGAAAATATACATCAAAAATAATTATTTCTTTTTTTGTGCACTAGCTATACATGTCATCTATAAAATATTTTCAAATCATAACAAAAAAAGATGATTTGCACATACTTGTTTGACGGGAACTACATCCTATATTTTTTACAGTTAAAAAAGGGACTTCAAAATAAAATAAAATGAATAAATTCTTAGTCAAAAAAAAATACAAATTATAGGCATAAAATTCATACAATTCTACACATTTCATCAGTTTACATCATCTTCATATTTTAAACGCAAATACCATTTTTTTTGTCATTAATGTTGAACTGTCACATTCTGATATCACTTTTCTTTATAAAAGGTGACACAGGTTTGTGCTTTTACCCACCATTAACAGAAGTAGGACCATTAGAAGGAGTAACTATGGTAGAGCCTAAAGCAACAACATCAATAATTCTATATGTAGTCATATCATAAGAACAACCAATGAGCACACCTATTGTTCTGTCAGTAGAATCTAGTGCAGAAGAAGAAGAAGTAAGAACCTTGGAAACAAAGAGAAAATCAGCTAGATTAGTTGAAGTAAAGCAATAGAAAGGAGAAGGACCAAAACACAAAAGAGCTAAGCAAATGGAAACTGGTCTAGGGAAAAAACAAAAGGTCTTGATGACATTTGAAGGAACAAAGATGCGAGATCAAGTAGAATCACTTGAGAAGAAAAAATACACAAAGCCTACCAAGCAAGAAAAAATAGAGTCAACAAGAAAAGGTAGGCAACCATGGAAGCCTAAGATTGAAAACTCACAAGACAATCACAAATGAAGGTAACTTTTCTTAGTTAAATCATTTTTATGACTTATATAGAGACTTTTACAAGTTGCAGTTAAAGAATTCTATAATCAGATATATGATTTTGAACAAAAAGAAATTTGAGGACATTAAGGATCAAATTCAAAAAGATTTGTATGAGATTATAATAAACAAAAGAAGAAGAGTACACGGAGAGGATAAGAAGATTAGAGAAAATATTATCAAAAATTTGTGCATAATAGACAATGAGATCACTTAAAGAGATTACTACACAATATTGAACCTTATTTAAGGAACAAGACAAAGGCTATATTAATTATGGGTAGAAACTATGAGGAGGTGAGAGAAGAAACTCAGGAAGCAATCAAACAAATGATGAAGGACATCAAACCCCCAAACCCTCAAAGAATAGTAGTACTAGTAGTAGTAGAAGTTCCACATGTAATAGTAAGTGTGGATACAATGCAAATTGACAACACTAATGAAAATACATTTAATGTTGCAGAAAATCCCTTTGAACAATTTGGTACACCTACAAATAATTTAGTGAGCTATGAGAGCTTGGATGATGAATAGAGAAAAGAAGAAGAAGAATAAATTTAGAAGAAGAAAAGAAAAAGAAGTTGGAAGAAGAAAGTAAGAAGAATGAAGAGGAAATGCAAAAAATAGAAGAAGAGAAAAAGAAAATACAAAAGGAGAAAAAAAAATTGGAAGAGGAGAAAACTAAGTTAGAAAAAGAGAAGAAAAAAATAGAAGAAAAAATAAAAGAAATAGAAATTAGAAGAAATTAGAAGAGGAGAAGAAGATAAAGGAAGAAGACAAGAAATAGAAAAAGGAGGAAGAAGACAAGAAAAGGAAAGAAGAAGAGAAGAAAAAGAAAGAAGAAGATGAGAAAAAAAAGAAGGGAGAAGAAGAGAAGAAGAAAAAGGAAGGTGTGGAGAGAAAGAGAAAGGAAGAAGAGGAGAAAGGGTATGTGCAGGATCATGGTCAACCAAACTATGCTCATAAGTGGTAATAAAAAATCAGAAAATCAAGGTTATGTCAACTTGACATGCAATTTTCTACTTGTTATTAACTTTATATCAAAATGTTGAGAGAAAAGAATATCTAGAAAATTGAATCTAGTTTCTAAACTACTAGGACTTATCTCAAAAAATAAAAAATTGATTGGTCATTTTTTTTGAATTTTAATGCAATATTACAAAATTTTAGAACAAAAATAAGTAGTAGACGTATGTCTGCCACCTTAATCAAAATCAAATGATAATATTTTTTAATAATATTCTATATATAAGTAGTAGACTCATGGTTGGATGTGAAACATATTTTTGGGTATTTTAATTGTAAATAAATAATAAATAAATAATTTTTGACTTTAGTATTTTTGGAATTAAAAAAATCTCGTGTCTGAACACCTTAACTAATTCAAAACTCTGCAAAATTCAATTTTTCATTTTTATTCCTTATAGTAGAAGAAAAATAGTATGTGATGCGTCTTTTGGATTTAAAAAATGTTGTACCATTTGAAAGTTATAATTGTTTTTCAAGTAGTGTGTCAATCAACATTTTATACATAACTCCATCAAAAAATAAGTAACAATTACTTACTAAACTCATAATTTGACAAACCTTACATTTATGGAAGGATAAAAACATTCTTAAGAAACCCTTTTCATTTCATCAAATTTTGGTGAAAAAAAAGTCATCAGCTAGATGTTTGAAGTAAACATCACATAAAAATAGGCCAAAAGCACATTTTTAGGATGTTTTTAAAGTTGACCATATAGGTTTGGTATCAAAAGATATAGTAGACCTTATAAAGATATTAATTGTTTTCATTTAGTATTAGGTTGGGTGGGAAAATAGTTCGAATAGATTTTGAAATTGTTTGAGATATTTTAGAACTATAGATTTTTCAAATCACAACATTTTGGCACACCATGATCCTGCACATACACGAAAAGGAAGAAAGATGGAGAGAAAAAGAAGAAAGAAGAGGAATAAGAGAAGTAGAAGAAAGGAAAAATTCCCTTGATAAGAGCATTTGAAAACATAATTGATGATGATGACCAACAACATTTGGTTTCATCATTAATTAAGTTATTTGAAAAAAATAAAAAGGTGAAAATCCTAGAGAAAACCTTAGGCGAGGTATCTGAAAAATTGCAAGAAGTTGTATCTATCAAGGTAACAAATATTGAGCCTCAAACAAGAACTGTTGATCTAATAAGTGCATTAGATAAAGAATTCACACAACTATCTGACATGGTAGTAATAAAATCACAATCACAACATGATGCGCAATTGTTTGTCATAGTGTACAACAATATAAAAAATGATTTGTAGTCATTGATGCTTGCATCAAGCATCTGAGGAAATGTCTAGATGAAGGAGAGAAATTGTATGGACAATGCACCTTGTCATACAATTACATGAAGGATATGAATGCTAAGTTTAGTGCAAAAGTGAACAAGTGACAAGTGCATAGATACATGATGATATACTAATAATTGAGCTAAAGAAAGAGAAGGTAGTGAAGAGGATCTCCTTGCTAAGAAAAAAATTGACACTAAAAATTAGTAATGTACATAAACAACTTGAGGACTATCTTGCAATCAAGAAATAATTTGATAAGATTGTATATACAGACCTTAATTTAGTTGATGTGACCTCCTATGGCCTATGTGTGTTTCTCAGCATATTAGAGGTAGTAAAGGACACCCAATAGAAGGAATTTGAGAACTTGAAGAAAAAATTTTCAGATAGCATATCTAGAGTCTCAAATTCAGCATAAAGAGAGGTAATACAATTTTAACACCTTTTTCATTGATGTCAAAGGGGGAGAGAAGGTAAGGAAAATTGTATAGAATTTGTATAGATGTATGTATATGTTTAAAAGGGAGGGAAAGGTAAATAACATTGTATATGCATAAAGGATATACGATAGAGGGAGTAATGAAATAACTTGAACTATAGTCAAAGGGGGAGTAATGTAATGTATTTAGGAGATATAAGGAAAGATAGTTAAATCTAATGATCCACAAATTTTTGAAATTAAAAAAAAAATTCAAGGCCAATTTTGTAAAAGTTTTGAAGGTGTTAGGTTTTGGGACTTAGCCAATTTTTCCACATGTTGTCATTAATGCCAAAGGGGGATACTATTGAAAATTTGGATAAAGTAATCATTTTATGTTTTGATTTATGGAAACATATCTTTAGTATGAAGATGGTAGATCATAAAGATTCAGTTAAGGTAGGTTTACTTGGAAAATGGTCTAATTATCATATCGTTTATCTAGCATATTAGATAGAGTTTTGATTTGTAAGCTTCACATGAATAATATGAACACATGTGAGGTTAGTTACAACTACTTGACATCATGATGATGATGTATGCAATTTTTCATGTCAGTACAGACAATACAAAAGAAGTTATAAGCAATTTACCAGTTATGGAAGTGTACAAGCAGAACAAAGCATGATAGGAAATCAGATATTTTGGATTAAGGAATTTTTTTTTTCACCAAAATAATTACTTAGCTAATTGGGGATGAAAACTTAGATGCTAACCCTAAGAGGGAAAGATTTAGTAATGTATTTTGTAAAATGTGTGAAATGTTACAGCCAACTAGACAATAATATCATAATTGCAAAGGTATATAAGAAGTTTACAATATCCAAAGTTTTTTGTGGCATGAATGGAATTTGTAATATGTGAATTCTAATGTATGAGTAGAGGAGTACAAACTGCGAATTTTTTTTTTGAAGAAAAACAAAGAAGATATCAGATATTGAAGATATCAAGGGCAGTGTATAAAGGTTTTTGTATCTATCTTCTATATTGAAGAACTACATTGTATATTACATGTTTGGGTAGTGAGATCATCTTGCAAATATTTTGCATTTTTATATGTATACACCAACTCCTAATAGGGTTGAAGAAACTCCTATAGGTTTGAGGCTTTTAACAAGGACTGAGACACTATATGCATGTAATTGACTCCTAACTGGGTCAATATCTTTCACAAGATACTTTTGATTAGTGGATCACTTTGTGGGTACAATCCCCACCAGGTTTTCCCTAGTTAACAAATATAGTGTTATGAGTTTCTCTATTGCATGGTTGTGTTTACTAGTTCAACATAATTAATTTATTTTCTTATGCAAGTTATAAAATTATAAAAGATATCCAGTTTTGGGTTAAAGTTTGTGAAATACTAATTCACAACCCCCACCACCCCCACGCCCCCCTGCCCCCGCCTCCTATTTATAACAAGAATAATGACTATAAAGAAATTGAACATCACAAATGGAATTAATAGAATGAGTAAATGAATCAATTTTGGGGATTGATTTTACATGAGAGTAAGATCTTTCTCCTTTCGCATATTTCATGGAGAAAAGAACCAAATACTTAAAAAGTATTGAAATTGTGTATTTAAAACAAGATAAATATTTAATAAGCATTCAAATGAGTTTTCTGCATGGATGGTACATAGATTAAGGAAAGAGTGTTTCCTTAAGTAATTTTGTTTGAATAGGCAATTGTATTTTCTTCAAAGCTTATTTGATATTTGGCAATGCAACATATATTTTGTAAGTACTTCCTACTTTCCATATACAAGCACAATTAAACATATGTCTAGCTCTCTAACTCCTATATATTTTAAAGCATGTGTCTTAGTTTTTGAAAAATAGTTTGGGTTGTTTTGTAGAAAATTTATTTTCCTATAAATTTAGCCTAATTTTTATATCTTTTTCTAAGTAATTCATTATTAGAGTAAGTTAAACTGATGTTTTGAATTGTGTATTTTAGAAACTCCCTTTCTATCTTTAGAGATTAGTCTCTTCTCTAAATATGGATTATTTTTACATATCTTTTTTTAACAGTGTTAAATTGTAAAAATAATGAAGAATTCTTTAAGGAAATACTAGTTTTCTTCATTGATTTTATTCATTCCCTTAACACACACACTTTAATTATAGGAAGGGTATGTGTAGGATCATGGTGGGCCAAACTATACCCTTAAGTGGCAGTCTAAAATCAAAAAATCAAGTTTATATCAGCTTGACATGTGATTTTGAGCTAGTTATGGAAATTATATTAAAAAGTTGTAACAATACAATCTGTAGGAAATTGAATGTAGTTTCTAAACTACTAGGCCCTATATGAAAATAATTTAATTTGATTAGTCAAAATTTGTATTTTAATGTAATAGTACAAAAATTATAGGACAAAAAGAAGTAGGTGTATGTCTGACCACCTTAATCACAATCATATAATAATATTTTTATAAGATTCTAGATATAAGAAGTAGATTCATGCTTAGATGTGATGCATATTTTTGGATATTTTTATTCCAAAAAAGAATTAATTATAATTTTTTTGCAACAAGATTTTTAGAAAAAAAAAGGTTTATGTCTGACCACCTTAACTAATTCAACACACTACCAAATTTATTTTTAATTATAGTAGGAAAAGCATAGAATGTGATGCATCTTTCAGATTTCAAAAATATTTTATGGTTTGAAAGTTATATTCATCTTTCAATCACTATGTAAATCAACACTTTATATATATCTTAATTTAAAAATAAGTAATAATTACTTATCAAACTCATATGTTGACACCAATTATATTGCTGGAAAGCTTAGAACATTGTCAAGAAACCTTTTTCATTTTAACAAATTTAGTCTTATTGAAAGTCATCAGGTACCTCCTCTAAGTTTGAAAGTCACCTAAATGGGGAGAAATCATGTTTTTTGAGTTGACCAAGGAGGCTTGGTAAATACCAAGCCTAATCAAATATTCATTATATTAGGTATCCGAAATAATATCGTGTATTTGATATATTAGATACTCGATATCTGCCACTTAAATATGTTAAGGAATGAAATTAAAAATGGAAAGTAAGGATTGATAGTTGATTAAGGGCCCTCATTATCCCATCCATGATCCATGTGAAGTGTAACAACAATATTGCAAATGGTATTTTTGTTTGTGTGTTATAATTTATTAATATTATACCTTTCTATATTACATTATATTATAATATTTTATATAATATTTTAATATATAACATATTCTAATTGATCATATGGGTCAAAAGGGCTTGTAGGTTAACCTATGACCCCTTTCAACACCTTTGTTGACAACATATTCTAATTGATCATATGGGTCGAAAGGGGTTGTAGGTTAACTTATGCCCCCTTTTGACACATTGGATGATAATTTAACATAGTTGTTGACAACATATGTCCCTAGGGGTATTAGGATGCCTAGGGGCATATTCTAATTGATTGTATGGGTTGAAACCTATGACACCCTTTCGACACATTTGTTGACAACATATGTCCCTAGGGGTCCTAGGACCCCTAAGGACATATTATAATTGATTGTATGGGTCAAAAGGGGTCGTAGTTTAACCTATGACCTTGATCAACATATTTTTCAACAACATATGTCCCTATGTGTCCTAGGACCCCTAGGGACATATTCTAATTAATCCTATGGGTCGAAAGGGGTTGTAGGTTAACCTAGGACCCCTTTCAACATGTTTGATGACAACATATGTCCCTAGGGGTCTTAGGACCCCTAGGGATATATTCTAATTGATTGTATAGGTAAAAAGGGGTTGTAGGTTAACGTATGACCCCTTGCAACACATTTGATGGAAACATATGCCCTTAGGGGTCCTAGGACCCCTAGGTACATATTCTAATTCATCGTGTGGGAAGCAAGGAGTCACAAGTTAACCTAGGAACCACTTCAACACATTTATTGAAAACATATGATCGTATGGGTTGAAGGTTAACCTATGAACCCTTTTGACACATTCAATAACAACATATGTCCATATTCTGATTGATCGCATGGGTCGAAAGGGGTTGTAGGTTAACCTAGGACCCCTTTTGACACATTTGACAACATATGTTCCTAGGAGTCCAAGGACCCCTAGGAACACATTATAATTGATCATATGGGTCAAAAGGGGTCATAGGTTAATGTAGGACCCCTTTTGACACATTTGATGGCAACATATGTTTCTAGGGGTCCTATGACCCCTAGGGACATATTCTAATTGATTGTATGGATTGAAAGAGGTCATAGGTTAAACTATGACCCTTTTCAACCCATGAGATCAATTAAAATAATTTTATTTTTCATAAATTATAAGTACACCATATAAGGCAAGAAATAATCATATTTTAATTTTTTTATACAAAGTTTGATTTATTAGGTTATAGTTTAGAAGGTTGACTACATGTGTGCATAAAAATGTATTTATAAATTCATTTCCCTAACATTAAAAGAAACCTTACTAAAAAAATCAACATGTAACTATTATAGTTATAAAATGTTATCATGTATCTAATTCATAGGAAAATAACCTCATTCAAAGTTATTAATTGAATAACATTCACTAATTTGATTTCACTAACAAACCACTAACCTACTAAATATCACTAACATTAGGTACTAATTGAGTACGATCGACCTCCTAACACACATGCATATATTCTAAATAAAAGTTATTAATAACTAAACAAATCAATAATATTTAAATAAAACATATATCCACTACCTACAAAAATCAACTTACAAAATAATTTAAATAACTAAACATTCCCTTAACAATTCTATCATATCTTATTCATGAAACACACACAAAAACACCTCACATGGATAATGGAATGGATAATGAGGACTCTTCCTCAACTTTCAATCCTAACCCTTCATTTTCCTTAAGGTTCATTTATATATTTAGGTAGAAGATACCAGCTATTTGATATATCAGATACCTGATATCAATATTTTACTAGAATTTTTTTTTTAAAAATGAAAATGGTCCCCTTACCTAAAATATGTGAATTTCGAATTGCTTTTTCATGGGGTTTTTGGTTTTTCAAGAAAAAAACAAAATTTGGAGCCCAAACTTTCAAAAAGTTGTTGAAATAGTTGATTTGATGTCCAGAAATTGTTGACAATATGGGGAGCAGTAGTAGGAAAAAGTCTAAATAGAAGTGGAAGGTAATGAATGAGGAAATTGAAGAATATAGGGAAAAAGATAGGAAAACCCATCGTATAAAGTGGAAAGGTATGTTAAATGTCAATAAGGTTGAGCCTATAATAGTCTAGTGTCTAGTGAAGATGATGTTGAATTTAATAATATGAATCAACTTAATTTTGTGAATGACAATGTATTAATCATAGAGGAGAAATATAGAGCTTCAAAGAGAAAATATAACAATTGAGAATGATAGTGACAATCTTGTCAATGAACCTTACACATCTCCTCGTTATAATCAAAATGAGGTTCCTTTTAATGAAGATAGACATACATCTAACCCTAAACCTGGTAGAACACCAAAGTGGCTATTAGAGATTGATGAGGCCATTTTGAGAACATTAGAAGGGAAGAGATCACATAGAATAGTTTGGTTGTGGGCTTCAAGATTATATGAATAGTTTTTTGGCAACAAGACATTGGTGGAGCAACTCCAACTTTTTGTGCAATTTTTAAGGACACAAAAATTAATACATATGCTATCAAAATTGAAAACTTGTGCTGACAAGAAGATGGAGAGAAATGCCATTATTGTGAAGAATCTTTTTAGTGCTTTCAATACCATAGGAAAAAAGAGTAGGGAAAAGGAGAAGACAATTTCTCATAGGGTTATTACAACTTCCTTGGTAAGTCATCATTTGAGAAAAGAGAGATTTCTTAGAAAAACTTTTGTTTACATAAACATAAGTCATATGACGTTTAGTAGAGCACTTAAAAAAAGAAAGAGATTTGATGATCCTCTTCAAACTCATAGTTGAGAATTGGAAATAAAGTTTAGGCCCCACATCAAAAACATTATTTGGAGGTAAGTCAAACAATGTTGTTCAAATAGTTTTGTGAGACTAATCCAACATTAAATATATCACAAAGGGCTTTTAATTAAATGAAGCTATTTTATTGTTTGCCTCTTAAGATTCACAATATATGTTGTTGCAAATACCATATGGATTTTTCTATGCACCATAAAGTATTATGCTCCATCCATTCTTCTTTACATACTAATGAAATGTTGGAAATTTGTAGTGTTAGTTGCCTTCCAAAATCATCAAGATAACTACTAGATCAATTCTTATGTCCTAGATACAATGGTTGTTTCTTTTATAGAAATGATTTCTTAAATGAGGAGTACTCACAATGTGGTGGTTTATCAAAATTTATGACATATTTCCATAAGGGGTATGAAGAATATATTGGAAAGATGTTAGTTCAAAGAAGGTTTATGAAATGATGAAATACACATTGAATAATGGAGGTGAAGGCTCTAGATGTGAGTTGGTTGCCAAAAAAATGTGCATGGCTGATTTTGTTTTGGATTTCAAGGAAAATATATTTTACAAGTATGAAAGGCATAGTCATAGGTCTCAGTGGTTGGATCAACAATTTAGAATGTGTAATGACACTTTCCCCATTGGCACTATTATATTAGTTGTTGACATTGCAGAGAACTATACATTACAACCCCCAAAATGAGACACAATCTTAATATTACAACTCCATTCAGATTGCTATTTTTTTTCCATATAACATATAGACATGCCCTTGATAGTGTGGAAGTTAACTGGGAGATAATCAAAGAGTATAAATTTTATATGAGTGATGATAGATCTTACTCTTATGAGTTTTTCCAACATTGTTTTGAGAATTATTTTGAGTTGCTATGAGAACATGATATTACTATGGATAGACATCTCATTTGGTTAGATAATTGCACATGTTAATTAAATAATTCTTTCATCTTTTATTAGTTGTGTAGAATGTATGAAAAGATGGTTGTACCTTATATTGGGAGATTTTTTTGGTCTAGACATGGTAAAAGGAATCATGATGGAGTGGGGGTTTGTGTGAAGAGAGCTCTAGTGAAGGAGAAAATCTTCTTGATGCTCGTACCATAGTTGATTGGTGTACATCCACATTATCATAGGTGGGGGGGGGGGGGGGGGCAGGGGGGGGGGGGGACTCTTAATTCAATAGTGCACAAGTTATTTTGGTTGGTTGAGGAGGGCTCCTTAGGTGATTGATTGGATTGTGCTATAGTCATAGATTCTTCAATGATGCATTCATTATGCAGTTCTAATAGTAGTACATGGATGATTTGGACTTGACATCTAGCTTTCTTTTGTCTTAGTTGTTTTTAGTGTGATTGGGATCATTGTGAGTTGAGTGAGTGGTGGATACATGGACTCCACATTATATTACTCCATTATATCTCATGCCCTCTATCAAAAATGACATGATGGATAGGTCTATTGGGCATAACCATCTATTAGATCTTCTTCAGCTAGGATAGGTCTTAGCATTGGTTGCACCACAAGGGAATGATGAGAAATCAGATTATTGGTTAGTACATTGTGTAAGAGGTAAAAAAATCTTGCACAATTGATTATAGATGATAATGGATTCACATATACTACTAGTTTAGTTGTTGTTTTTGGAACATGGTTGTGGAGATACATGCTTAGAAATAGTAAAATTCCCATTTCAAAGACTATGAGAGGCACAAAACAATTCTCATATATTCACATCTTATTATGGCAAAAAATGTGAATTTTTTGAAGCATCAAGGAAGTCCAAAATTAAAAGAGCTTTTTACTATTTTTAATGTTGATCATGGAGCCTTACTGGAGACCCTCAAGCAGAGAGATGCCCCTTTAGGAACACTTGACTAGGTAATACTAACTCACAACAAGTTTGCATATGTTCATTATATGCTTTAAATTTAGTTTCATTTGTTAATTATATGCCTATGCTTTTACTTGATATAAAATGCATACAATACTAACATTTACTATGATATTGAATTGTAGGTGTCTTCAATAGTAGCAGTGCAATAAAGATATAAACAACTTTAAGGAGCAGTACAAAGACAATTCTATGATAGCTTAGTCTCTAGGCTTTTTGATAGTTGTGTAAATCAAATATGGTTCTATCAATGATATACAAAAGGACTTTCTAGTATGCACAACGATGTACATTTTGTACCTTTTGTTTCATATATATAACTTTGTATGGAAAAGATATATTCATATTTATATCATTCAGTTGTAATTATGATGAAACACTTGAAATATTGGAAATATGAACTCATGATTTATTATATCTTTTCATAAGGTTCACTAATTAGTGTTTTCATATTAAATAGATTAATGATACATTCTTATAGACATCTATGTAACCACTTTGTGTATTAGTCTATATTGGTCAAAGGTTGATCAAAATGGTCAAAGTCATTAAATAGCATGGAAGGAGCATAAAATCACATTTTTAGTTCATCAAATTACTATCGGTGATTTTTAAAATGCTCGAGTGAACCCCAGTGATATCGTTGTTTAAACCATGAAGAGCCTAGAACGTTGGCGAGCACCTCGAATTAGAGTGTCTCCAACGTGCCTATTGACTTAAAAATTGTGAGGCCTATGACCAACTATCAGATGCTACATGATCATGATATTGCTATAAAAAATAACCTCTCTAAGCTTTGGGAGATTCAATTTGTTTTGGAATTAGCAAAGCCAATTTGGTTGATGCCAAACCTCAAAGTGTTCCTCAGTGAATTGGTGCAACAATGTGTAACTTTTGAACAATTCATCATGGCATCATTTCATTAGTATCAATAGCTTTGGATAGCTGTGTGAACCCCAGCGACATCGATGTTTCAACCATAGAGATCCTAGAACATTTGCAAGCACCTTGAACCAGAGTGTCTCCAAGGTGCCCTAAGCATGTTTGGGTTGTGATCTTCTAATACTTGTAACTCAAAAATCATGAGACCTATTGACAAATTATCAAATGCTAGAGGACCATGATATTTATGTCCACAATAACCTCTCTTAGTTTTGGGAGATTCATTCTTTTTTTGACTTGGCACATCCATCTCAATTGATGCCAATTCTCACAGTGTTCCTTGGTGAATTGGTGCACCAGTGCGTAACTTTCAAATCATTCATCATGGCATCATGTTGGTAGCACTGTTAGCTCAAAATGAGTGAGCGAACCCTATAAACACCATTTTTTTGACCATGAAGAGCGTAGAATGTTTGCAAGCACCCCAAATTGGAGTGGCTCCAAGGTGCCCTAAGAAAATTTGGGTTGTGATCTTCTAACACTTGTAACTCAAAAATTATGAGGCCTATTGAAAAACTAGTAGATACTAGAGGAATACAATATCAATTTCCACAATAACCCCTCTTAGTTCTGGGAGATTCAATCTTATTTGGAATTGGCATCACCATCTCAATTGATGCAAAACCTCATAGTGTTCCTCAATGAATTGGTGCACCAGTGCACAACTTTCAAACCATTCATCATGGTAGCATTTCATCAGTGCCATTAGCTCTAGATGGTTGAGTGAACCCTAGTGACACCATTGTTTCAACCATGGAGAGCCTAGAACTTTCACGAGCACCCCAAACTAGAGTGTCTCCAAGATGCCCTAAGCACATTTTGGCTGTGATCTTCTCACACTTTTAACTCATAACTAGTGAGGCCTATCAAAAATCTATTAGATGCTAGAGGATTGTGATATTGATGTCCACAATAACCTCTCTCAATTTTGGGAGATTCAATTTTGTTTAATATTAGCACAATGATCTCAGTCGATGCTAGACCTCACAATGTTTGTTAGTTAATTGGTGCACTAATGCACAACTTTTAAATTGTTCATCATGGAATCATTTCATTAGTGTAATTAGCTCTGGATGGCTAGTTGAACATGAGTGACAACATTATTTTAACCATGGAGACCCTAGAAAATTCATGAGCACCCCAAACTAGAGTGTCTCCAAGGTGTCCTAAGCACATTTGGGCTACAATTTTCTAATACTTGTAACTTGGAACTCGTGAGGCCTATTGAAAAACTATTAGATGCCAGAGGACCATGATTTTGATTTCCACAATAACTTCTCTCAATTCTAGAAGATTCAATTTCATTTGATATTGGGACAATGATCTCGGTCAATGCCAAACTTCGTAGAGTTCCTCAATGAATTATTTTATCAATGCACAAATTTCAAACTGTTCATCACTAGAAAGTTCATGAACACCATGTTGGCTCCTAAATTAACAACTTTTGAATAACCCAATGATAGGAAAAAATAAATGTAGGTGTAGCTAATTCCCATGTTCAACATACCTATTCAGACACTGAGGTCAACTGTAAGGCTATACTCCTTCAAGCTATGCAAGACCTAAGCAGGTGAACTTCAAATTCTTTCATATGGTACTATTTCCAAAAGCATACAACTAAATCTAGATAAAGCATATTGAAACCCCAATTCTTCTATTGCTCATGCAAACAACATAGACATGAAATAACTAATAACATGACCTATGAACTTGACAAGCTAAGTGTGGGTAAAACCTTTTAGCTCTTCAACAAAAGGGAAAGTACTTCGATTAATGTCTTGATTATCAACAAAACCTAGGTATGAATAAAAAACATATAGATCCTATAGCTAATCAATGCCTTATCTATTGGGCAATTCCAAAAATTACTAACACACATTCTCAGATATCATTGATACATCTCATATATCAATACTCTAGAGCTATCCTATCACTTTGTGAATTAGACATTTGCATCAAGACTAAAACTCATACTTGACCTATCCCTCCATTAAATCTGCAACCCAGTCAAATATATCAAGAATTTACTTTGTTTTTTGTTCCAACAACAAAATATATTGAGACATACAACTTTAAGGAGTTGCAACTAGGTTTAAGCTCTTTGTTTAGAAACCACAAAATATTATAGACAACACAAATAGGAGACAAGAATCAGACTGAAGATAAAACTTAATGCTTTATTTTATTTATTTCCTTGAAACAAATATATGAGGATGCATGAAAATAACTCATAAAATAGTTGAATAGAGTGAAACTATCTATGTAATTCATTAACTAGTGTTCATATACAGAGATCAATGCTAAGAAAGTTGGTATCACAACAATGGAAAACCTTCTAAACTGGAACCAACCTTGTGGTATTATAGTAGTGAAATATTTTCAATAAAATTGGAACCAACCAAATGGTACCATAGCGATAAAAGAGGAACACTTACTCCACATCTTGGAAATCCTTTTATAAAGAAGGATTGAAACAAGCTTTAGATGGGAGGACACATGTCAAAATCTTACTGGAAAACAAAATACAAAGATATATCTATGTGTTACTTTACAAGCCATTCTCTGCATTCAAACAAAATTTGGGGAAGTAGTTACAAAATTTTTCAAGTGGCACTAATTGCAAAGTCTTCAATTTAATTCCATTTTTCCTCTACGGCCTTTACATTTCCAACTGCTTCCAAAACATTTCATTCTTTCTTGGTGGCCATTTAGTGAATTTGATTTCATCTAAGTCTCTAAATCTGATTTTGTTCCACCTAAAAATCAAATGAGCATCATTTTTGTGTGGATCGAGCATCAATGCTCATCCTTATTTGTTTAGCACTCTAGCTCTAGAGTCTAAGCCTTAAACCTAGTGTTTTCTACCACCTCAGTTAAACCTTTAGTTGACTGCCCAGTGAGAGCCATGCATCACACTCTAATAGGTTAGACTTGTCACCTTGTTACCTTGTCAACAAGTCCTCACCACATGTCATCTTCTCACAACTTCACGGCTTTAAAACCAAACTATGATGTTATTCCTGAAATGATGTGATTCCTCTTTGTCATTGCTTTGTTGTAGTTTTCCTTCTTTCTCTATCATCAGCTAGGACCATGTAAATTAGGCTAACTTAGCTATTTTGTGGATTCTCTATGCCTTTTCATAACTATTATGTCTAGCCTACAATGTTTCTCTTCCCTTTAATTGCTACTTCACAACCTTATTTATTCATTGATCACATGGGCTTAGGAAACTCCATTCACTTTTTTTTATGCTTTGTCACCATTTCACAAATTTCTATCACATTAGTTCACTAATTGCAGTGACCAAGTGATTACCATTAGTTTTACCATTTCACATCTTCATGGTAGTTTAGAACTTAACACTTCTTATGCTTGTGATGCTATGATGCTTGAGATATTAACCTTGTTGCCTCTTCGCAACCACTAGACATAAACCTTGCTTTAACTGTGTGATGTTGTGATCATTGCCTTTGATGACTGATGTCTTGTTTTGCAACTTTGCAACCCAAAAACTTAACTGCCACGAAAACTTTGTGACTTTTCGATAGCCTTTAACTCAAATTTCTCTTTGTTCATAGTTCTGCAACTACAAATATTAACCTTAGCTTTAACCCCACTAAGATTTGAACAAATCATTTTTCCACGTTGCAACTTTGATCTTAGGTTAACCTTAATTCCTTGCAATACTATGATTTCCTAGACCTTAACTATCTTGATTAACTTTTGCACATTCACAACTTTTTTTTCACTTCAATTCAAATCCTTGTGATGGTGCAATGACCATTTCCTTTAACTGTGAAATGTCCTTCACAGTTTCACAACTCAAAATTGCTACTCTTTTCTTAAGCATGTGATGTTGTGAAGATTATTATCTTTACTATTTTTATTAACTTTCACACATTTTCAACTTGAAATCCCTTCAATGTTTATAACCTATGATAGTGCGATAACCTTTCACAATTAATTATTTTCCTTCATCACAACGTCGTAACTTGAATCTTTAACTCAACACCAAACCTTGCAAAGATGCGATCAAATTATTTCACTACTTCTATACTTTGACCATAGGTTGACTTTAACTCCCTACAAAGATGCGATAACTACTACCATCTTTCGTATCTTCACAACTTCAAAGCTGGAGTTTATCTAACCACTAGCGATCATGCAATGGTTCAAAATTTGACTACATGGTTCTTTTTTGTGGCTTTGCAACTTAGAAAATATTAATTGTGCTATCACCTGCCATTTATTTCAAAACTTTGGGCCCAATGATACACGTGTCTCTTCATCATTTTCTCACTTTGGTTATTCTTCATGCATCTTTGAAAAGAGAGAAAGAGAGAGATTCTAATCTTCTAAGATCTGAGAACTATGATCAGGAAAAAAATTTCCTTATACTTCACATCTATAGAAAATTAAAACTCACCACATAGAGCCTCATACGAACAAAAACCTTTGGCAACTCATAGAATTGGTCGGCCCAACCATTTCCACATGTCATTATGTTGCTTTCTCACTTTGGTTAATCTTCATGCAACTTTGAAAGGCGAGAAAGAGACATGTTGATATGCTTTTGATCAAGAATGCCCAAAAAGTGAAGATCCTATATAATAGTTAGAAACTCCAACCAACCTGAGTGTACCATCTAGACAACTTATTATGATGCATTCCTCTCTACATCCCACAACTGAGGCTATTCCCACCATCTCCATGTGTCCAGTGCTCATATTTTCACTTCATTTATCCATCGTGCAACTTTATAAAGTGAGAATACAATGAGCATTGATCTACATCTTATCAATGTCTTGGAAGATACACCATTTTATATTTCTTAGAAACCAAAGAGGGGCCCATAGGGGTAGGTGTCAACTCATTGCTTCTTCACTTTATCTAATTGTCATGCATCTTCAAAAAGAGAGAACATGATGATCATCGATTTATCTTTGATCAATGATCATTAAGATAACTCTCCTTGGGTTAAGAAACTTAAAAGAAAATGAAGTACAAGCTAACACAAGGAAAAATTAAGGTTGAAAAGGGGTCAAGTGCCAGGGTAAAAAATATTTTCATAGAAATATTCAAAAGACTATGCAATAATTATATAATAAAATGATTTTCAAAGGTTTTTTGGCTTTATTTAAAAACTTTTTCACACATTTTTGAACATAATGTGAACCCAAATTTAGGAATCTAGGGCATAAAAGACATTAGGAAAAGAATAATTAGGGATTTTTTCATGAGGAATGATAAATTTTCAGAAACCTTAAGCAGCAAAAACACATTTTCTTCCTAATTTTTAAAAGATATTTCAAATATTTTGGCCAGGTGAAAAATTAGGCTAACACACCACACATCAAAGTGCCCACAATGTGCATTAAAGACATTTGAGCAATGACCTTCAAGGGTCATAACTCAAAGCCCTTATTGTTTTGTTTGTTCATTGTGTTCTTGGTTAGTTGGATGTTGAAAAATTTCAAGGTCTTCGCTTCTTGCTATTTTTTCTTAAGGAGGGATTTTGATTTTGAGGTTGCATAAATCCAAGGTTGTACAGGGACTGGGGTACTTGGGGTACTTAGGGTACGAGTTCAACTATTTTTCATAATAGGGGATGGGGGTACTTGAGTATTCCAAACCTTATTTTTAATTATACTTTTATATTTATAATATTTAAAATTATGAGTCATGACAATGGTTTTTCAAAACAAGAATAGTGATAAAGTTTGCAAATGTAATGTATTGTTTTTAGTTTTAGATTTTCTATATGTTTGTGATAATAATGTGTGATAAATGTTTAGATGTATAACAAGAATAGTGATAAAGTTTGCAAATGTAATGTATTGTTTTTAGTTTCAAATTTTCTATATATTTGTAATAATAATATATGATAAATGTTTAGATGCATGGTAGAGAAGGAAAACTATAAACATGAACAAGAAGGTCATAAATCACATGACAATGACATATTGCAAATGATAATATTTTGAATTGAACAATGATAAATTTTATTGTTAATCAATATTGTATCAAATTTTCAAATTAATTAAGTATTGAATTAAGCTTGATGAATGACAAGCTAATATGAAATTTTTTTCTTTAAAAAAATAAAAAATCTTAATCGAAGTCCTTAGCTATGATATTCTCCACCAAGTACATAGTACTTGGGATACATTTACTTGGTACTTGGGTACATGGGTACGAGTACTAGGGGTGTGGGTACAAGTACCCATGCAACCTTGCTTAAATCTTTGGAGTAGTTCAATTTTTTCTATTAGTGTGATATTGATTTCAAAAACCATGAACAAGATTCTAATGAACAAAAGTACAATGAATAAGATTTCATAAACCATATACAAGATTCCAATGATTGAGAATTCAATTAGCAAGATTATAATGAGCATTATTAAAATAAACAAGATTCCATAAAGTATACAAATACACATGCACAACAATTCATAATAATATAATTGTTGGAATTCTTTAGAATAAATGAGAGGGGGGTGAATTAGTTATCCAAGGTCTAGATGTATAAATAAAAATTTTCATAGCTTAGTGAACCCATAAAACATTTACCATCATGCATGTATCCAAAAGATTATGTAATCACTTAAAACTTTGTAGGTTACTATCAAATCAACTTCCAAAAATGTAAACATAAAACATAAAAAGATTCAACAACACATTTGACACAATGATTTACGTGGAAACCCAGTTTGGAAAAAACCACCAGTAACATGCTACTCTTTTTCACTCTTCTGAAGTGATGCCTTGTGAAAGACCAACCCTGTTAAAGGTTACAATACACATTATTAAATGTGACCCTATTAAATGATTTCAATCACCCTATTAGGAGTGAGCCTTGTCAGAGGACTTTAAGCCATTCACTTGGAATGTCACCCAGTTAAAGGATTTACAATTGACTATTAGGTCAACCTTAATCCAATGGATTTTACCCTAGACTGATACAATTATTAGGGAGTAATAGTAAGGCTTCATCTAATAACAACTTACAACTCCATTTACAGATTATAGATATGCGTGTCTATCATCCATTCTACTTGGCCTTCACACATTTAAGCTCTAATAACTTGTTCACCCTTCAAGCATTCATACCCTTAAGCCTTCTTGCTTAACATGCCAATGCAGACTCTTCTCTAGGTCACTTGATGAAGCAAAACCCTTGACTCCTTCTCTTTCTTAGGTTCTTGCACATGAAAGACTTGCTTCATGACCAACCATTCTTATAAATAGGAAATTAAGATCTTTTGCCACTCATTCTCCATCGTCAAATTTGGGTTAGGACAGATTAGGTAGGATACAATGTATCTACCCCATATTCCATATCTCTTCTAGAAACTTCTCCTTCAATCCTCTTTGAATTTGACTCAAAATGGTTTACCTCAAATTACGTGCCACTAGCTCATCATCCTTATCTTCCACCTAGGTCACAAAATCTAAGAAAACAAACTTGTCAGCTTAGATTCATCAAATTCACGATCTTTCAAATAATGCAGTAGCTCGGCATTAACTTGCTTTTGATGCTCAACACATAGTGCATTTCTCGACATCCTCTATAAAATCACTCAGCACAAACTAAAGTTTACTTGTGCTTAGCATCAACTAAACTTTACTCAGCATCCACTATTTTGCTCGACATCCACTAGAATTTACTTTTACTCAGCTCCAACTAATTTTTTCCTCGGCTTGCATTGACTTTTCTCAGCACCGACTATCCACTCGATCGAGCTTGGAAGACAAACTTTTTGTAACTTGTTCTTCTATACTTGCTTAGTGTAGCCAATCTTTGTAACCTTAAGTAAATTATCAATACATCATGTTATCACTCTCTTAACTAATTCTTGTACTCCTTTTCATATCATAACTCAACCTTTCCTTTGGGTGCTATTGTTACATCTTTTGATCAAATCCTCTTTATTGATCAAATAAGTGATAGTGCTTTAATCATATAAGCATTTCTCTAACTAGAAAATAGTAGGTTTGACATCAATGACAAAACAATGATTGAAACATATTGATCATATCAATCTATTCTCAACAATCTCCCTCTTTATCAATCATTCTCAACAATAATATATCAAAATATATAATCATATATAAATTTGATGCAAATGTATGTCAAAATGTACATTTGTATACAAAATATGGTGCATGCCATCAAACTATGTCTATGAAAACAAAGTTTATGCAAAAAATATGGCATATTCCATCTAAAAGTGAGGGTGTTTCTTGTACTATCCCCCACTGATAGGTGAAACCTACAAGAGAAAAAGAAGTTGAGAAATCATGTAAAATACAATATCAAATAGGAAATTAACAAGTAATCAAATAATACATTCTTTAGAGGTCTCAAGGCCAAATGAAATGGTTGAAAGTGTGACGACATACAAATCTTTGATCTCCTCCTATGTCATTAGTTGGACATATATGAATCACATAATGTACATAAGTGTGAAGTTATAAAAACATTTTTAACATAAATATTGATTTAAAATTATAAATGCTATGATGAATCAAATTTATAGACTTACCATCACAAAATGAGCCCATGCCTCTGCTCGCCCCTCCTCATCTCCTGTGGGAGCTATGCATGTCTCTATAGCCATGTCTATTGTGTCATCATCCCCAACCTCAAACTAAAACTTATAATCAGTAATGGGACCTAGACAAAGATTCTTGCACATAAAACAAGTGTGTGGCACATAGACATATAAGGAAGTGGCAAATATACTAGTGTAGGCATCATCAACATGAGGAGGAAATAATGACCTAGGCTAAGTGATTAGTAGACTAGTCAAATGATGAATGGATCTAATAAATGTTGCACTAGCCCTAGTGATGACATCAGGATGCTAGAATAGAGGAGGGGCATGGATATCAACAAGGGGGGACAAATGTAGTGGCTTCCCTCCTCTTCACCTCAGGTCTGTTAAAGTAATTAGATATTTCCTAATTAACTCTACTTCACTTAAGCTAAACCTTAGGCATTTAATAATTAATTTCTTTTATTGATTATTATGATGCAACCTAGGTTAGACCTTTTTAGGGTTTTGATCTCCTTTATAAGGACAATGTCTCTTTGTAATTATAATTCATTATTTATTATAGAAATATACTTTTTTGCTCATCAAGAATGTCTCGTCTATGGATCTGGCAATTCCTACCTCCATAGCTTTTTGCTTCTCTCTACTATAATAGGTGTTTTCATGCAGGTGACTCTTGGGAACTATGATGTTGATCTTTTATCAACTCTAACATGGTATACGAGCCAAATCTATTGTAGCTTGTTCAGTATTTGGAGAAAAATGGAGAATAATGGTTTGATGGATCAAAATCTAGAGTTTTTAAAGGTATTTCCTGAGAAAATAGGGGGGTGACTAATTTTTGAAGTAGGTTGAGCCAAAAAAATCTCATGGATGGATCTAGAAGGTGTTGAAACCCCTATTTCCATATAAAGTTTGTTCATTTTTGGACAACATTGATCTAGGAGGCAAAACTTTTTTTCCTGGTAGGGTCGTATAGCCTCTGCACACACTTTGAGGCTATTTTTTTTTTAAATGGATTTTTTTAGCACTATGGTTAACAAAACCCACCAGTAATTATCGAGACCACTAGTAGTTAGTGATAACTATTGGTGATCCAACTGACCACAGTGGCTCCCGATGACCACTATCGCTTAGTGGGCCATTGCCACCAGCAGTGCCTCCCACCCACCACTACGACCTCGCTCCATTGTGGCTCCTCCCTCCCACCACCACCACCACCCAATGTGCCACTCAGTCAACACTTAACTGGTGGCACTTTTTTTTTAAAGGCTTTTTAAATTATTTTTTATATTAAAAAAATAATTTAAAATTACTCATTTCCAAGGGCCCTGTTGGTTTTTTTGACATAACATGAGCATACAGACATATATTTTCAATCCAAAAGAAGTGTTGGAAAGCTGGTTATGAGACGAAGATGATGGATCAGGATTTTTTTAGTTGTGATATAGTTTGGTTTCCTATTTTGGAATTCAAAGTTGGATGTTTAGTTTTTTGAAAACATGAGATTTTTGGAAAGCTGGTTTAGTCCTCTTTTCAAAGATATTAGTTTTCTTCTAGATTCTGCTCCATGCTCTTTCTATCATATTTTTTGCTTTATTGCTCTATGGTGGATATCTTGGATGTTTCAGGTCTAGGGATCATTTTCATAGCATGGGATCTCTTCTTTTAGGTTGTACTATCTATTGTAACAACTCTTTGCCATTTTTTATCATTTTTTATATTAGTTGTAAGCATATTTATGCAAATACACTAAGATAAAGTGACACTCCTTGAATTTTGGCATCTTTTTCATCATTGTGACTTATTGTACTTGCACTACATTATAAACTACCATGGGGGGATAGTTGTTTTCATTTTAGTGCTCTCTTCCTTTTTCAAGTGAGTGTCCCGTCCACAACATTAGCCCCATTATGTGTCGATAACACGTGCCTTTACAGGTGTCTGTACCTCTTCCTCACTCTAGATGTTCTTGGTATTTTCTGTTTTGTAGGAGATATTGGCCCACTTTATCAGTTTCCTATCACCTCACCCTTGTTTGCATTAGGGGGGTTCTTCTATTATTTCTCATGCTTCGTTAGTTTGATTGATCAGCTCTTCAGGCTTTCGTGTTTCATGCCATCTGTATTTTTGAGTTCAGTTGTTTGTCTTTATTTGCCTCCTGATCACCATATGCAGCTTTAGAGCATGATTTATGGTGGTTTTTTAAAGCTTCAACATTCATTTTTGAATGACTTTTTGTCAAGGCATTGGCAAAAATTCCAAAATTTTCGATCATCAATGTTTGGCGGCAATGTTTTGTGTGTTGCGAGTTCCTTGGGGGCCTCTTATTTTGAAGTCCATGACTTTCTTAGTCAACACATCTCTTTTGTGATAATATGCCTTTGACTTCTCACTATTTGTATTTGGGTAGACTTATTTAGCATGGTCATTTATTTTCCAACAAATCTCTTTATGACATGTGGTAGTACTACCTTGGCCACCAATTTTTTACTCTGACATTGACTCTTTTACTAGTGACATATTTTTCATTTCTGTCTTGTTTCCAATGATTATATATTTTTATCTGGTAGGAGTTATTTTTAGGCTTTTGTTTTTCCTCCATGGCCATTTGACGATCAAATTTGGGCTCATCACTTACTGACATCAGCACCACATCATCATTGCATCACTACTTCCTATCACCTCCTTGACCTCTATTTGGACCTACCTTCACTTTTTTGCTCATATCTTAGGCATACGGACTCTAGTTTTTGCAAATGAGATATTGCTAGAAAGCTAGTTCCAAGCCTATCATAGTAATATAGTTAGTTTTCAATTTTGATGCCTTTTTAATATCTTTTTATACTATCAAAGTTAAGAGTTTTCTTTTACACTCCTAGAAACATATCTTCAGCATCCAATCTACGATTTGGGAATTCTTTATATTGTTGGAAAGGTCTTTCCAACTCCTTTTTAGTGATGCTCATTTCTTTTCTAGATTCTACTCTTGGCACATTCAATTTAGTCTTCTGCAATTTTGCATTCTAGTGGATATCTTGGTTTTTTCAGGTTTGGGGATCAATTTCGTTGCTTTAAATGATTCATCATGATTTGTACTATCTTTTGTATCAATCTTATGTCTCTTCTAGTCTGTTTAGACACAATTTTTATACATTCTTGCAAACACACTGAGATAAAGTGCCATACTTCATTTGTATTTTATTTTTAGTTATTTTCCTTGTTTTGTCTTCTGATTCGAGCAGTGTCATCTGAGGAAACTCATGCAAATTACTATATTCTTGGGATTCATTATGTCTTGTGCCTTATTTTACATGCACTAATTTGATAAAGTGCCATGAGGGGTTGATGTTTTGCCTTTGTTTGCCATCTGCCTTTGTCCAATGAGTTTCCCTTCTATAACATTAGCCTCATGACATATTTGAGATTGATCACCTTAGTACACACATATGTACTCTTTTGTGCATCGTGAATGTGGTTTCTTGACTTGTAGCTATTTTGGCCCACTTTTTTAGTTGCCTATCACCTCACCCTTGTCTGCATTAGGGTGGGAGGGGGGGGGGGGGGTTGGGGGGGTCTTTTGGTGTTTCTCATGGTTCCTTGGTTTGATTGATCAGCTCTTCAACCATCTATATCTTCAAGTTCAGTTGTTTTCCTTTGTGTACCTCTTGATATGATTCAAATTATAGTCTTCTCTACCTAGTTAGGTTCTATTTCAATGGAGGTTCATCAAATCAGCAATTAATTTCGATAGAGCTTTGCAGCTTCTACATACTTTAGTGGTGTTCTACATGATCATCTTTGTTCTTGTCCTCTGGAACATTCCCTAGTTTGGAGGCTTCTTCAATCCTTCACTAGTTCTTTTTGGCATTTTTTCCATCTCTTTTTTTAAGTACAGTTTTTCCCATGTGGTTTTCTCTATTTCTCCTCTTTTCAGAGATTTGGTTGTCCTTGGGTACCTCATCAAGCTTTGTTTCTTGGGACCCATTTCTACTTTTAGTAGTAGTTTCTAGGTTTTTAGCTACTCCCTAAGTTTATCTTAAGGGAGGGTGTTAGAGCAATTAGATATTTCCTAATTAACTCTAGTTTTCTTAAGCCAAACTTTAGGTATTTAATAATTAATTTCTTTTATTAATTATTATGATGCAACCTAGGTTAGACCTTTTAAGGGTTTCAATCTCCTTTATAAGGATGATATCTCTTTGTAATTATAATTCATTGTTGATTATAGAAATCTATTTTTTTGCTCATCAAGAATGTCTTGTCTATGGATCTGGCAATTCTTGCCTCCATAGCTTTTTGCTTCTCTCTTTTGTAACAGGTGTTTGCATGCAGGTGATTCTTGGGAACTATGGGGTTTATCTTTCATCAACTCTAGCATGGTCTATCCCATGTAGCTCCAACTCCTACTCCCATTTATGACCTCATGCTCTAATAATTAACATTTTCCCCTTTCACAAACTCAGCATATAATGTTTTTAAGAAATATATGGGCATCTCCAAATTGTTGTGTGGTGGTTTGTCAAAAACTATCCACCAACAATCCCAAAAATGAGTTCTGATGGCCTCATTAGCACACACCATTTGATTGATAATGTTGGCTTTTTAGGGTTAACTACTATACTAGTTTTTGGGTCGGCAGATAGGTTGATTAATTCATTTTTACTAATATTAGGGTATGCAACCCCATCATAATGCAAACCATCATCAAACTGGTGGTGCATCTCATCATGCCAATGAAGAGTTACATCATGCTACTTGGTAAGGGTCTCAATATTAGCCACAATATTATTAACAATGACTATAATTAGAGATAAACTAGGGATAGTGTTATATGTTTGTTGCACAACCCTCAATTGATTTAGATTTTCTTCAATTTGGTCTTGAATTCAGGGAGGGTTTTGAGGGGGTAGTAATGGTTTTGGATTGTTTTGAGGATCATTGTTTGATAGGGGATTGTTTGGAGGTTGATTAGAGTCTTCCATGCCTATTTACAATGCAAATGAACATATAATTACAATTTGAATAAAAAATTTATAAATCAAACTATAAAAAAATCTATTTTCATTATAAAAATCTAAATTGCTAAATTAATTTAAAAATGATTAAAAATTAACTTACTAGTAGTTGGATGCAATTTGAGCTTATTGGTATCCCTCTTTACATTTCCAAAGCTTTGTATTTATAAACTCCTATTGTAACTAACTTTTTGGGTTAATAACTACTTAGGTTAGAATATTGGGCCTGTTCCTATTTTTTCCAACCAACTCTAAAAAATTTCAAAAATGAGATAAAATTATTTCTTTTCCAAAAGATAACATTATTTACATTTAGTCACATAAGTCACTTTTTTGAAAACATAATTGAGAAAATATATACTTGTTTCTTCTCTTCTCCATTCTTTTGTACAAATTTCTACAAGGCTATCATTGCTTTCATTTTCTTCTCTCTTATAATTAGAGGCACATGTAGGGTTTGTAAGGCCATGTCTTTATCATATTTTAAAGAATAGTTATAGTTGAAGGGCTAAGATTCTCATTATTGTAAAAGCTTGTCATTCACCTCTAGGGTTACTATAGGATATAGAAAAGAATTGTGCTTATAATTGGCTACTCTCTAGGACTATTTTAAAATCCTAATGATACATGTAATTATTGAAAGCCTAAGGATACATGGAATTATTTTAGCATCTTACTCAAGATGAAATTAGTGTTTAGGGTTCACCTACAAGTGTTTTCAAAGCCATCAACATAGAAATTATTTAATAGGTATAGAAAATCGTTCTTCCCCTTGAATATAAACCATGATTCAGTGATTTTACAAGTAAAAAGTTTATTTTTGTATGTTATTGTCCATTACTAACTACAATAAACCTAGATTGGCAAGCAAGGTTCAAAATATCCATTAGAAGTACATGTGGTTTTGCATATCTTCATGATGAAGTTACACTAACAATTGACATTAAAAGTAGATGTCTATAGATTTGGGGGTATGTGTAGGATCATGGTGCGCCAAAAAGTGGTGATGTGAAAAAAATAGAGTTTGAAAATGTCTAAAAGTGTTTCAAAATACACTCTGACTTTTAAAAAGAAAAAAAACCCGAGAGCTATTTTCATATTGCATTTTTTTAAGTTTGAGTGTTGACCTCCATTCGGGCATCAGATTTCAGATTGGGTATATGATTAGGGTAATTTTTAAATTAATTTTTTAATTTTTTCAATGAATATTATTATAAATTAGTTATTTTTAATTGAATTTGTTAGAAAATAGGTTTTTTAATAGAAATTGTTGAAATTTGGGTTATTTTTTATTGAAATTATGTTTGGCAAATTAATAGGTATGGCTAACCCAAATGATGATATTGAGGCGAGAAATAATGTTCCTCGTAACCCTTCATCAAACAATCTAGTACCCCCTCAAAATGATCCACCAAATGATCCCCTACCCCCTCAAAACCCTCCTCAAATTGAAGATTTGATATTTGAAAATCTTGTCGAACTAAGGGTTTTGCGAACCACATATAACACTATACCCTCATTGGCTCCCATGTTATCCTTGTTAAACACTATAGTGGATAATATTGAACACTTACCAATGAACAAAATGTTGCTCTTCATTGGCATGATCAAATGCATGCCATGTTTGACGATTGGTTGGACTATGATGAGGTTGCGACCCTAAATATAACTAAAGATGATATGGTTGGCCTTTTTCTAAACCCAAAAATTGGTAAACAAGTAGAATGCACAAAGCCCAAACTATCAATTAAATGGTGCACAAATGAGGCTATGCATGCAAACTTTTGGGATCATTGGTGGATGGTTTTTGACATCCCTCCACACACCAATTTAGAGGTACCATTTTATTTCATTAAAAAATTGTATGCCAAATTTGTGTTGGGCCTCAAGGTGAACGATTGGAACATGAACCCCAACATGGGTGTAGGAGGAGGAGCTCCTCAAGATAGACCCTTTTCCTAGTGGAAGAAAGCTGGCACTTTTATGACCCCTACTAATGTCTCCCCCCCTCCTCAAGTACAACATCTTGATATCATTGCAAAGGCTATCTCTCAGACTATTAGAGCCATCCATATATTGAGTAGCCTATTGATATCCCAAGCTAGGTCAGTGTTGCCTCCCCGTGTTGATGATGCTGATGCAAGTTGATCATCAACAAGCTCATCACATGTTTGTGTCCCCATACTTGCATAATGTGCAAGAATATTTTTCTAGGACCCATAGGTCATCTTTTTGAGTATCAGTTTGTATTTGAGGAGGATACATGAGATATGTGTATTGAGGCTACAAACCCTGACATGTGAGAGGAGGGGCATGCAGAGGCATGGAATCCTTCTATGTTAGTACATGTATACATTTTTTTGTTATGACATATGTGATTTAAAGTTAGTCTTTAAAATAGAGTAATTTTAATTTTTAACCCATATTGACTTATACATGTATGTGATCTTCATTCGTGTTTAGTTGATGACTAAGGAGAATTTCAAATAGGTTGATAATGTCATGCTCTTGGCTATTTCATTTGGCCTTGAGACATCTATGGTATATTATGTTGTGTTCTTATTGTTTTTTCTATTTGATATTGGAGTGTATACGTTTTCTAATTTTTCTTTTCTCTTGTAGGTATCACCTGTCAGTGGGGGGCAGAGTGTAGGGAATGAGGCACAACCCATTGACAAGGAAAGGTAATTAGGTGATTTTAAAGTGATTAAATATTGATGTATTCCTATAAAATTTTTGTGCTTCCAAAATTTAATTACATTCTTTATTGTATAGGGTGTGGCTACTGGTGATGATTCTAGGTGGATTCCATGTTGTAGACCCTTTGGCGTTTCCATTCATAGTGAGAGTCCCATCGTATGTATAAGTATCATTTATTTTTTATTTTCCTTATTTTAATAAATAAATTAAAAATTAATTTTCTTGATCGATTAACAACTAGTATTTTGTATCTCATAGGAAACACGTAGTACATAGGAGGTTGGATGCCAGAGTTTTGTATCTTTGCTAATACAACCATTATATCCAGAGGAGCCGACATAGGTAAGTTGTAGTTTGAATTGTTGATTATATGTTATAAATTTATCATGCTATGAATTATAATGTTATAGTTTAAGTTGTGAATTCATATGACAAACATACTTGAATATACACAAGCCACAATCAATGAGGTTCAAGCATTGCCAAGGACATATGAGAGGACTCTTGATCGGCCCAGGAGATCGACGAGAGAGGTGTTTATGATGAAAGTTTAATGCTATAAATCTTCATTAAAAGAAAGATCATTATGCATTTGAGTAATTCAATGTTAGATACATAGAATCATATAAATTTAGTAGTCTAACTTTGGGTTTTCCTTTGTTGTTTATGTAGGAGGCATCTAATCCATCTAGTGTAGCGAAGAGGCTGCATTTTGATCATCCACTAGTAGCATAGGATAGTATAGTTGTCATAGGATGTGTCACGAGACATTTTGAGATGGCATATTCCACATTGTATACATACACATTGATATTATATACATTTTGATGGCATGATCAGCCACATTTTGTATATAAATCTATGTATTTTGTTATATATTTGTGTAGTTTTTCTATGGATACACATGAACTTTGATATGTATTTGTGTAACTTGTCTATGGAGACATGTATTTTGATATATATTTTTGTCATTTATGTGCACAATGATATACATATTAATTTAGTATAGTATTGTTCAATTTATCATGGATCATGTGTATTGTTCATGTTTATGGAATATCATTCATTTTGATCATGTTTGTTATATTTGATTCAAATGCAATAATTTGTGAATAAAATTTTAACAACCTTTATTATCAAATTTTGATGCAATATTTAATTTGAAATTCTATCATATATGTTTAATTTGAAATAATCTTTGCAATCCCTTAAGATGTCACTATGGTTCACCCACCCAAATGCACTTAGAGCACCTTTGAAATGAGAAAGGTTATTGTAAGCCTCGGCATGACCATCCTATAGAATTTGACATTTCATCAATAGCTCTTGCAAGCTCCAAGTTACAACCCTCAGAAGATCAACCTCAAGATGCACTTAGAGCACCTTGAAGAATATTTGTTACGGGATGGTCACAAATGATGCAGGCTCTTTGCGGCTAGAACAAGGGTGTCGCTAGGGTTCACCCACCCATCTAGAGCTAATGGTGTTGATGATTCGATGCCAAGGTCTATGATTTCAAAGTTATGTTGTGATGCACCTATGAACTGAGGTACACTGCAATTTTTTGCATCAAGCAAGATTGCTATACCAAATTTAAATAGAATGTGATCACTCAAAAATGAGATAGTTTATTTTAGATCTTGGCATGACCATCTTGTAGCATTTGACATTTCATCGATAGCCCTCATGAGCTTGAAGTTATGACCTTGGGAAGATCAACCTTGAAACTCACTTAGAGCACCTTGGAGACTCTTCGATACAAGGTGGACGCAAATGATGGAGGCTCTCTGTGGTCAGAACAAGGGTTTCATTAGTGTTTAACTACCCATTAGGAGTTAATGGCACTGAAGATTTGATGCCAAGGTCAACAATTTCAATGTTACGCTATGATGCACCTATGAACAGAGGTACACTGCGAGTTTTGGCATCTAGCAAGATCACTACGTCAAATCCAAACAGAATGTGATCTTTAGAAAATGAGATAGGTTATTTTAGACCTTGACATGACCATCCTATAGCATTCGATGTTTCATTGATAGCCATCACAAGCTTTGAGTTACAACCCTCAAAAGGTCAACCTCGAAATGCAGTTAAAGCACCTTGGAGACTCTTTGGTATGGGGTGGCTACAAATGATGGAGGCTCTTTGTGGTCAGAAAAAGGGTCTCACTAGGGTTCACCTACCCATTTCAAGCTAATGGAACTGATGATTTGATGCTAAGGTTAGCAGTTTCAAAGTTACACTGTGATGAACCTATAAACTGAGGCACACTATGAGTTTTGGCATCGAATCTAGATAGAATATGATCTCTCAAAAATGAGATAAGTTATTTTAGACCTTGGCATGACTATCCTATAGCATTTGACATTTCATCAATAGGCCTCATGAGCTCTGAGTTACGACCCTCAGAAGATTGACCTCGAGATGCACTTAGAGCACCATGGAGACTCCTTTGTACATGGTGGTTAGGAATGATGGAGGCTCTCTGTAGCTATAATAAGGGTTTCATTAGGCTTCACCCACCCATCTAGAGCTAATGGTACTGATGATTCAATGCCAAGGTTAGCAATTTCAAAGTTACGCTATGATGCACCTATGAACTAAGGCACATTGTGAGTTTTGGCATCAAGCGAGATCGTTGTGCTAAATCCAAATAGAATGTGATCTCTCAAAAATGAGATAGAATATTTTAAGCTTTGGCATGACCATCCTATATCATTAAATTTTTCATTGATAGCCTTCACAAGCTCTGATTTATGACCCTCGAAAGATCAACCTCAAGATGCACTTAGAGCACCTTGGAGACTCTTTCATACAGGGTGGCTACAAATGAAGGATGCTCTCTATAGCTAGAACAAGGGTGTCACTAGGATTAACTCACCTATCCAAAGGTAATGGTACTAATGATTCAATTCCAAGGTTAGCACTTTCAAAGTTATGTTGTGATGCACCTATGAATTGAGGCACACTATGAGTTTTGGCATTGATCAAGATCGCTGTGCTGAATCCAAATAGAATGTGATCTCTCAAAAATTAGATAGGTTATTTTAGGCCTTGGCATGATCATCTTGTAGCATTTGATGTTTCATTGATAACCCTCATGAGGTTCAAGCTACGACCCTTGAAAGATCAACCTTGAAATGCACTTAGAGCACCTTGGAGACTCTTCGGTACGAGGTAGCCACGAATGATGGAGGCTCTTCACGGCCAAAAAAAGGGTGTCACTAGGGTTCACCCACCCATCTGGAGTTAATTGAACTGATGATTTGATGCCAAGGTCAGCGGTTTCAAAGTTACGTTGTGATGAACCTATGAACTCAAGCACATTGCAAGTTTTGGCATCGAGCGAGATCGCTATGCCGAATCCAAACAGAATGTGATCTCTGAAAAATGAGATAGGTTATTTTATTCCTCAGCATGACTATCCTATATCATTTGAATTTTCATCTATAGCCCTTGAAAGCTTTGAGTTACAACCCTCAGAAAATCAACCTCGAGATGCACTTAGAGCACCTTGAAGACTCTTCGTTACAGGGTGGCCACGGATGATGGATGCTCTCTACAGCTAGAGAAAGTTTGTCACTAGGGTTAGTATTAAGTAAAAACATTATTTTTTACCTCTCTCAAGTTTTTGGCATTGGGCATAGTGAAAGTTTGGTGTTAGTATTTACTAAAATCATCACTTTTTAGGTCTCTCCACATAAATTGCATTCTGTAAAATCATCGTTGTTTCTTACATTAAATCAACAAGTTTACATTTACAATATCTCAAGTGTTTCATCATTATTACATCAATACACAACTACCAAAAATCATAGTGTCAAGAATAGTAGTGTTAAAGATAGAATAGATTTTTCTTCATTCTACTCCTTTAGTTTTTTATCTTCATGCATGGCTACTCTTCATGATGTACCTACATTCCAATATCATAAAAAATATTAGTAACTTATTGTATTAAACAAGATAATCACCAGTTCATCGAATCATTATGAAAAAAATGACATAAGAAGTAAATATACCTATTTGAGTGTTCTAGTAGGGTCCTCTCTCTATTTTAGGGTCTCTATTGTCACTTAGGTTTGCGCCCTTGTCCAAGGCCTATGCGCGAGGACAACCTAGTGAAACAAGGAAACAACCTCCAAGCTGTGGGACTTGAACTACGAGGTTGAGTCTCCGGAGAAGGCCGACTTCCTCTTACTGTCAAGGCGCACCTATCAATTCTCAGAAGGGAAAGGGAGAAAGAGAGCGTTAAAGAAAATCTACCTAGTCTAATCTAAGGCGGTGATGCACCAAAACAGAGTGTTTAGACTCATTCCTGCCCATATATGCACTACAGAACTAGGGTAACATACAAAAGTCATACACGGATAGATTTATATCGATCAATAATCACATACGGATCAGAAAACCAACTGAATGACACCAGGAAAAGAAGATTTCACTTGTATATTATCTAATAGGCCAAGATAGATACAGTATGTGGACCACTAATCTCCATAATGCATCAATGAGAGGCAAAATGAAGTGCATACACATTAACCACTAAAGAGAATGACACAGGATGCTATGTAGCTCAGAGACACATGGATTCTACACTGTAAGTCTGCAAGCAGTAGCAGAGAAAATCAGGAAGAGTCGACCCTAAGAACAAGTCACCAAATTGCCTTTATAGATTAGGCATAATTAAAGATTTCTGTGTCACACTCACTTCTTACCTACTGGCATTAACTTCCCATCTTGAGAATCCAATAGAAGATCTGATTGAATCTTGGCTTGCATACCAAGAAATCTCATATCTTTTTGAGAAAGAGCCTAGAGAAGATAGAAATGGTGCCACAACATTCCCTGACATGGTAGATGGATCGACTGGATAGATGGAGTGTCCCTCTACACCTGATATTCACTCTGAGTTGGTGGCAATTGATTATGAAATCAGATCCACGGCAAAAATTAAAAAAATGATTTCTATCCTTTTTGGTTTACAAAACAACAGGGTCAAATAGGTCAACCAAGTCCACATGCTAACTGGGCCACGTGGGGCAATCACTTTCCTCCCCTTTGCCACCCTGGCAGTCCTCTTCACGCGTTGACCACACCTTTATGTTTGACTAGGCACTATGTCACTATGGACGCCATGCCTTGAAGTTCCTAATAGCGATATAGCACCCAACAGTTGTCTCTATCCGTGCTGGTACCAAACTGTGACTGCGATGCCCCAACTAGACTGTATCATTGACTTGGCAACTTAACTGTCAATCATAACTATGATGTTAAATGCGCATCCAAATCCAGGCACATGAGGACACGCGGTGCATGGGCGCTAACTCACTATCATAAAATTCATGCAGTTTCTCCATGGTGAGATAGCGCCTACCGCTAATCTTCACAGATCTGACGATGTAGAACTCGCCCCTGCAACATGCTGGTTGCATTGAAGATCTAGTGCCACCTCATGTCTGCATTCTGATCTAGCACACATGGCTATTCTTGATTCACCATAACACTAACCACCATCGGTACACCTTTTCGACGATGCAGTCTACCCGTCGTGAGACTTCCAACCTGCCGCAAACTTTTCAATCTGCGACTGGGCCCATTCCACTTGGCACCACTTAGCAATGCATCCTGGCGAGACTTGGCCCTACCGATACATGGCAAAAGGGCGCCATGTCATTATACTAAAAATCCTGCAACTTCGCCATGGTGAGATGGCAGCTGCCGCCAATCCATTCTAATCTGATGGTTGCGAAACCTGACCTCCCGCGACCCTCCCTCCTTTATCATTTGTTGGGCCCACCGAAATGTGGCGTCAGCTTATTGGTCTGTCGGTCACCCTGAACCTAACTGAGCTGGCATCGTGAAATGCGGTCCCGCCAGGACACGTGGCGCAAGGGCGCCAAGTCGCCGATGTTATCTACCGAGCTCTTCTCGATAGCGAGACAGTGCCAGTCGTAGATCTATTCTAATCTAACAGTCGTGAAGACTCGCCATGTCTCTCAAAACTACTGGGCCTGCTGAACGTGTGTCGTCATTTGATTCATTCTCTTGACGTCGATTGGTAAGACCTGATTCTCGCCGACACATGGCGGATGGTCGCTATGTCGCCATGTTAAAACCTATGCATCTCTGCCATAGCGAGATGGCGCCCATCCGCTGATCTGAATCGATCTAACAGTGCGCAAGGAAGATCGTTCCCCTCAGCGTATCGATGAATAAGAACTAGCCAGGTATCAATGGTCTGACTAGTCCTCGCTGACATCCTTGGACCCACGAGGATGTGTGTCCTTTAGGCACAATGTCGTTAACATAAGACTCACGTAGCTCTTCTATAGCGCGATGGCGCCTGCCATGGATCGGCCCTGATCTGACGGTGGAGATCTTACCTTTCCATGTACCAGTGATCTTGACTAAACTCTGACTTGGAGGATGTGGTCGCTCTTTATTGGCCCAATGAAACACCTCCCTGGTCTGACAAAGCACCAACTCGGAGGGTCCGTATTGCCTTAACCCCACTGATGAATACGTGGCTACATCTGATTCGCCATCTTGACGCCGGGCTGGAAAATTGCATTGCAGAGTACCGACAGGACCCATTTGCCTGACCCTTCCTTGCCACGGTGGATTTTCCAATTGGGCACTATGTCGCCATCAAAAAATGCATTGGTTTTTCGTTGGCGCCATGGCGCCTTGCCGTGTTTTGAAATTTCTAGTCTGTGGAAACGTGTCACCTGCCGACGTGAGCATCTTTGTCGGGCGCTATGTCACCATGGAGATTTTTTGGCCGACGTGCGATAGCGACATAGCACCTGCGGCGTCGAAAAAATTTCCTGACCCGCCCTCCAATTTAGCCCGCTCGCTGGACCCACCAGACACGTGTCAATTGGGTGCGATGTCGTTGATGCTAACTCTCGGGCAGTTCTTGATGGCGAGATCGCACCGACCGTCGATCTTGCTAAAATTTGATGGAGAAGATCCTACGGGCTGTGAAATACATCATAAGGTCCAATCTTGGCATAAAAAATAATATTTCCGCGGCTAGTCGTTGCACGAGCCGAGCATTTAAAATTTAAACCTTTGGCAGGTGAGCGAAAGGTAACAATTATGACGACTCACAGGGGGCATGAGCCTGCTCAATGCATTACTAGTGCTTGAGAATGATCCATTTTGGCATGGAGTTAGAAAAGAGGGCCTGGAAGGTACAGAACTGAGAGCTGCAAGAGACCCTAACGCTAAAAGAGGAAATCAAAACATTAAAAAACCCTTGAACTCTGGCTCTGCGACTTGGAAACAAAAAGTAGGACCTCCTCAACAACCTGAGAATTGTCAAAATTTCGAGGACTGGCAACTCAAGGGAGAAACTCTGTGCACGCGCACTTATTGGAAAACAGGAACAAACAGAAAGAACTAAACTACTTATGTACATGGATTCCCAAACTTTCAGAAACAGGGCTTCAAATTGATCCCATTGACTGGAATGGGCAGAACTTCACCATTTGGCCTGCTTAGCTGGAACGTGTTGGCCTGTTTGCAACCGGAGATCAGATAAGGGCCACTCCATAGTGGATCAAATTTGGAATGTCTTCCTGATTTTGCTCTGTCTGAATCCCACTTGAGAACCAAATCTCCTTCTTTGAAGATTCTAGCCCTTGCCTTCTTGTCAAAGCTCCTCTTCATCTGCTGCTGATGTATCTCTAGAGTTTGCATAGCTTTTCTTCTCTTTTCTTCTAGTTCAACTAGTTCTGCCATTCTTACTGACATGAAATCATCTTCAATTAGTTCCAGCTGATGAGCCAACTCCAAGGATGGGAATTCCAATGAGATTGGAAGTCTGGCCTCCCTACCATATACCAACACAAAAGGTGAATTCCCAATAGATCTCTTGGGCGTTATCCTATCAGCCCATAGAGCAGTTCTTAGCTTCTTATGCTAGGCCCTCTGGTTGTCTTCTATCATTCTCTTTATGATTATGATCAGATTCTTATTGGAGGATTCAGCCAAACCATTACCCTGCGGGTAGTAATTTGATGATGTGCTCAGATAGATATTGTGACTCATTGCCCATGCACAAATCTGGGTTCCAACAAAAGATTTGGCATTATTTGAGATGATAGTAGAAGGAGCTCCAAACCTAGATACAATTCCATCAAGGAATTCAACAACTGATGGCTCTGTGGCATCCTTCAAGGCAACTGCCTCTGTCCACATAGTGAAATAATCGGTAGCAGCTAAGATCCATTTATGACCTGCACTAGATGGAGGATTAATGGGGCCTATGAAATCCAACCCCCACTGGGTGAAGGGCTGATCCACCTAAATGGGATGAAGAGGAAGAGCTGCAAGTCTCTGTTTGCCTGAGAAGAAAGTGCACTTCTCACATTTTATCACATACCTATGACAATCATGAAACAAGGATGGCCAATAATAACCAGCCCTCATGATCTTCATGGTAGTTTTTCTTGCAGAGAAGTGGCCACCATCAGGGCCATCATGGAGTTCTTTAATAATCCTTTCACCCTGATCCTCTTCAACACATCTCAATAGGGTCCCATTAAAATCCCTCCTAAATAGGATATCATCAATCACAACATAGGGAATGGATTGTAGTCTATATTTTCTTCTTTTAGCTCTATCCAATCCCTGAGGGTATCCATTCCCTGATAAAAAGTTCCTCATGTCATCTGTCCAGCTCCTTGGGGCACTAACATTTCTTTCCCCCTGCTGCTCTGTAATTACCATAGCAGGTTCTTCATCTGAATCCTGACTTGATAACATTTCTTTGCATAATCCTCTCCCTCTTACCAATTTGGTAATCTAAATGTCAACATCATATTCCATTACCCTAGTGATCCATCCAGCTCTCTTCTCACTGATATCTTTGTTTAACAGGAAGTCTTTTACACTTGCATGGGGCACCAACAAATGAATCCTATTATGGGATAAGAGGTGTCTGAATTTCTTCAAGGCTCTAATGACTGCAAGGGCTTGCTTCTCAAAAAATCTATAATTATCTTCATATTCCTTGATCCCTTCACTAAAGAAGGCTATTGGCTGCTCCTCATTCTTGTCATTTGTTTTAGTCAAGACAGCAGAAATACTTGACTCACCACCTAAAGTGTAGAGGATGAAATCTTTCTCAAAATTTGGGTTTATGAGGGTAGGGGCCGATGCTATGGCTGCCTTGATCTTTTCAAAACTCTCCTTCCCCTCCTTGGTCCATGAGAAGACCATATCTTTCTTGAGCATGGCTGTAAGGGGTTTCACCATGGTAGCAAGATTAGGAATAAACCTTCTTACAAAATTTATCCTACCAAGGAAACTTTGCAGCCCTTTCTTGTGTTTAGGGAGAGGAAGGGCAAGTATTGCTTTTGTTCTTTCTGGATCAATGGTCAATCCATCCTTAGATACAATGTGTCCCAATAGTTTTCCTTGGTTTGTAGCAAAGACACATTTGGCTGGGTTGAGAGAAACCCCAAACTCTCTGCATCTTAGAAATACCTGTCTCAAATGATCAAGATGATCTTCTACATTCTTGGAATACACAGTTATATCATTAAGGTATACTAAGACAAACTTGTCAATTAATCTTTTGAAAGCTACCTCCATTTCCTTTTGGAATGTGGCACCTACATTTGTTAATCCAAATGGCATTTTGCAATAAGCATAGGTGCCCCATTTAGTAGTAAATGTTGTCTTGTATCTATCAGACTCTTTAACTAGCACTTGGTTATAACCAGAAAACCCATCAAGTAAAGAGAATCTCCTTGACCCACTGACCTTGGACAAAATTTTCTCCATAGAAGGAAGAGGATGGTGATCCTTAAGGGAAGCCTGATTAAGATCCCTAAAGTCCACACACAATCTAAATTCTCCATTCTTCTTCCTCACAGGGACAAGGTTAGCCACCCATGATGAGTGTTTAGTAGGAAAAATTATGTTAGCTTCAATCAACTTGGATAGCTCTTTCCTCATCAAAGGTTCAATCTTGGGATTCACTGGCCTCTGCTTTTGTCTTACTAGTTTGACCTTATCAACCAAATCTATGGTATGCTGAAACAAACTAGGGTTGAAACCTTTTAAGTCATCATACGTCCAAGCAAATACATCACTAAATTCTTGACATAGATGGATGAAATTTTCTTGCTCAGCTTTAGAACATACCTTCCCCATGTTAAGAGATTTTCCATCAGCAATAGTAACTGGGGCATGGTCATCCTTTTCTGCAGCTAGATTCATTCCTTTATCCCTTGACTGATCATTAGGATTAAAGACACTCTCCAATGTAATGAGACCCTTGGGCAGCTTGTTGGAAATGAGATGAATGATCTGATCACCATATTGATCTTGTAGTCTTGACTGATTTCTCTCTGAAAATTCTACTTCATTCTGCAAGAAGCTCACAATTTGCTCATCAGACTCAAACACTTGCCAATGAGCATTATTATCAGGAACAACAGGCCTTACCACCACCCTTATTTGTTGTTTCTTTTCTTCCTCAAGATTCTTTGGCACATCATAAGATGCACCCACTGCTGCAAGTCTATCAATATATTTATTTTCTTTCCTAGGAATGCTTTGAATATTAAATTCTTGGAAACCCTCAAGCAAATCCCAGACTCTGTGTTTATAAGACTTGAGCAGGCCATTTTTGGTGATATTCTGATTTCTCACTTGGTTCACTACCAACTCACTGTCCCCATATACTTTCAAGGCTTGAATTCCCCTCTTTTGGGCAAGTAGGAGACCTTGGATCAAGGATTCATACTCGGCCACATTATTGATACAACTGAATTGGAACCTAAAAGAGAAGTAGTATCTTATTTGTGCAGGAGAGATCAACATAACACCAGCCCTTGATCCATTTATATTCCTTGAGCCATCAAAGTACATACTCCATACTCCATTTATGTCGTCATTAGTCCTAACAAGGTTAGGAACTTGAACCTCTTTCTCTATTATGCAATATGTACTAAGGCCTGTCTCAAGAGTTTCCGACATAGGCTCAAACTGATGCCCACTCATCTAAGAAGAAATCAAGAATCTCTGCAATGGAAGTGACAGGCTCGTTCACTATGTTATTTTCGTCCATCTCTAGGATAGGGCAATTCATATTGATGAAGTTGGGAGTGTAGGGTTCAGTGTGATGAAGGGCTTGAGGTTCTGCTCTTATTGAAGCATTGGCCCCATATCTGGTCTTAAATGACATATAAGACCAATCAGCAGATATGAATCCACCAATTTGAGCAGTGAAGTCTCTTGAAAGACAGATGGCAAAATAGGGCTTAACCTCAGCAACAAATATGTCTTGAATCACAGTACAACTAGGGCATGCATGTAGGGCCATTTCCACACTTCCAAGGATGCCTACGGTTTTGACAGTACTCCCATCTAGTTGTAACACATCCCTAACAATGGGCTCATATTTCATCCCTAAAGCATCAACAACACACCTAGGCATTACTGAGCTACTAGCCCTCGAATCTATCATGCAATTATGGACTAATTTTCCCCCTATAATCAGAGAAACATAAAATGGAGGAGGTCTAACCTTTTTATTTGTCTCCACATCTCCTGCTAGTTGTACTAAACTAGTGGCACTCTCCATGGTAGATGACTGATCCTTGGGTTCAATCCTTTCCAATTCTTGCTGCAGCATCTTCCTCTGCATTGGTATGGTAGCAACAACATCCCACATGGAAATATTTACATTGGTCTTCTTCATTTGCTCTACCACACTCAATGGTGCATTAGGAATTTTGGTAGAAACTTTGGGAGCTGCACTCATGAGAGGTTGACATGGAGCAACATAGGGATCACTTGCATTCTCCTCTCTTGGACCTTGCCTTTGCTGTTGTGAAGTGTTTGTTTGCTCATTTTTTGTCTGTGTGTTAGGTATAACACTTGAAGTTGAGGCCTGCTTAGGAGAAGGAGGAGCAGCATGTTCCATAGCTCTCTTCTTGCTTCTTGTGTTATGAGCAACGAAATCCTGGTTTACATTACAATGCTCCTCCATCTGGTGATTCATAAAAGAGCAATCACCCTACCTCTGAACATATGAGGCCTCCTTGGGATGATCTTCCTAGTGTGATTGCTTTACTATGGACTCCTGGATAGTTAGGGCCAAATAGATTCTGCTTTCCAACATAGGCAGTAGGTATAAGAATAGTTACATGAAGGACAAAAATCTTGGTCTTGGGCCAAGTTATTTTGAGGGACTATAGCTCTATTTTGATTTGAGCTTGAAGCAAAAGCATGACTATTCTACCTATTCTGATCAAAAGAGTTATTCCACTGATTAGGAGGCCTACCACCACTTGGAGCCTGATATTGCAATTGGGGAGGCTTGCCACTTTGGGGTTGCTGCCTTTCTAAGGCCACCACCTTGTTACTCATCTTTTGTATTAGAGAAAAACTATCCTCTAATCTCTTCCCTTGGTCCTTCAACTCCCTCCCCTAAACCTTGGAGCATTTCCTTGAGTTCATCTATTCCGTTTGAGGATGTGGAAGCTTGGGGAACTGGAGTAAGGGCTTGTGACGTAGAAATTGTAGGAAGAGGGGCTATTGCTTGTTGGTGGTTGGGAACGTCAGGAAAGAAAGGCATAGGAGGCCTTGGAGCCAACTTCCCACCTTGTATTAGGATATTCTCAGCTTTTATAGCCATCTCATAAGCATTTGGTAATGTATCTCCTCCCATAGTTTGGATTGTGGTGGCAATGTCACTGTTGAAAGCTCTAAGGTAATGCAAGAAAGCATTACCAGGGGTAGGTTTTACTATAGTAGGTATTCTATCCCATGTCTTTTGGAATCTGTAATTAAAATCAGTCATACATTCATGGGGAGCTCTTTTTATTATAGTCAGCTGCTCTAGTAGTGACAAATGGTCACTCTTATCCTCAAAATGCTTGCATAATCCTGCTCCTAGTCCATCCCAATCAGTTATGGAACCATGAGCTAAGCCTCTATACCACTGTAATGCTTTTCCTTTTAAAGATGAGGCTAGAAGTCTGATGGCAACATCATCTTCTGTAATACCATGAATATTGCAGACATTCACTACCTCTTGGATATGCTCTAGGGGGGAAATAGAAGTTTCACCAATAAAATCAGGTATGCTTTTTAGTGCAGCCACTGGTATATCATGTCTTTGGGCTAACAACAAAAGACTTCCACCATTAAAGGTGGCAAAAGGATGAACTCTTAGCTGTGCCATATAAACAAGTGTTCTATTGATGAGTTTTGATGGCAATCTAGGCTGAGTTCGAATAGTAGGGGGAGTAGAGACAGATCTTACAGGTATATCAATTGTTATTCTACCTGTAACTGGTGATAATGAAGTTCTAGTCCTTCTTCTCCTAGGATTTGAAATAGAAAGCTCTTGATATTGAAATTTACCTCTAGAAGACGCCCTTGTTTCAGTCCTGGGCATGAATTACTGCAAACTTGGTCTGGAACCAGACTTTTTGATGTTCGGAGTCGCCAAGTACTTGAAGAACCAGCCTCTTAAAGGCTCGAAGACTGAAGACAACACTACTTCTTCAGCATTTATCTCTAAAATTCTTTCTTCTTGATACCAGTAGACCTAAAATTTTTTGATAATCGTCCCACCAGGCGTGCCAAAAACTGTTGTCACTTAAGTTTGCACCCTTGTCCAAGGCCTATGTGCGAGGACAACCTAGTGAAACATGGAAATAACCTCCAAGCTATGGGACTTGAACTACAAGGTTGAGTCTCCGGAGAAGGCCGACTTCCTCTTACTGTCAGGGCGCACCTATCTATTCTCAGAAGGGAAAGGGAGAAAGAGAGCATTAAAGAAAATCTACCTAGTCTAATCTAAGGTGGTGATGCACCAAAATAGAGTGTTCAGACTCATTCCTACCCATATATGCACTACAGAACTAGGGTAACATACAAAAGGCATACACGTCCAGATTTATATCGATCAATAATCACATATGGATTAGAAAACCAACTGAATGACACCAGGAAAAGAAGATTTCACTTGTATATTATCCAATAGGCCAAGATAGATACAGTATGTGGACCACTAATCTCCATAATGCACCAATGAGAGGCAAAATGAAGCACATACACATTGACCACTGCAGAGAATGACACAGGATGCTATGTAGCTCAGAGAGACAGGGATTCTACACTACAAGTCTGCAAGCAGTAGCAGAGAAAATCAAGAAGAGTCGACCCTCAGAACAAGTCACCAAATTGCTTTTATAGATCAGGCATAATTAAAGATTTCTGTGTCACACTCACTTCTTACCTACTGGCATTAACATCCCATCTTGAGAATCCAATCGAAGATCTGATTGAATCCTGGCTTGCATACCAAGAAATCTCATATCTTTTTGAGAAAGAGCCTGGAGAAGATAGAAATGGCGCCACAACATTCCCTGACATGGTAGATGGATCAACTGGATAGATGGAGTGTCCCTCTGCACCTGATATTCACTCTGAGTTGGTGGCAATTGATTATGAAAATAGATCCACAGCAAAAAAAAAAAAAAAAATTTCTATGCTTTCTGGTTCATGAAACAGCAGGGTCAAAAAGGTCAACCAGGTCCACATGCTGACTGGGCCACGTGGGGCAATCACTTTCCTCCCCTTTTCCACCCTGGCAGTCCTCTTCATGCGCTGACCACACCTTTATGTTTGACTAGGCCCTATGTCACTATGGGCGCCATGCCCTGAAGTTCCTAATAGCGACATAGCACCCAACAGTTATCTCTATCCGTGGTGGTACCAAACTATGATTGTGATGCCCCAACCAGACTGTATCATTGACTTGGCAACTTAACTGTCAATTGTAACTGTGATGTTAAATGCGCATCCAAATCCAGGCACACGAGGACACGCGGTGCATGGGCGCTAACTCGCTATCATAAAATTCGTGCAGTTTCTCCATGGCAAGATAGCGCCCGCCGCTGATCTTCGTAGATCTGACGGTGTAGAACTTGCCCCTGCAACATGCTGGTTGCATTGAAGATCTAGTGCCACCTCATGTCTGCATTCTGATCCAGCACACATGGCTATTCTTGATTCATCGTAACACTAACCGCTGTCGGTACACCTTTTCGATGATGCAGTCTGTTCGTCGTGAGACTTTCGACCTACCGCGAACTTTTCAATCTACGACCGGGCCCATTCCACTTGGCACCACTTAGCGATGCATCCTAGTGAGACTTGGCCCTATCGACACGTGGCAAAAGGGTGCCATGTCGTTATACTAAAAATCCTGCAACTTCGCCACGGCGAGATGGCGCCCACTACCGATCCATTCTAATCTGACCGTCGCAAAAGCTGACCTCTCGCGACCCTCCCTCCTTTATGATTCGTCGAGCCCGCCGAAATGTTGCGTTAGCTTATTGGTCTATCGGTCACCCTGAACCTAACTGCGCTGGCAGCATGAAATGCGATCTAGCCAGGACACGTGGCGCAAGGGTGCCAAGTCACCGATGTTATCTATCGAGCTATTCTCGATAGCGAGACAGTGCCAGTCGTAGATCTATTCTAATCTGACGGTCGTGAAGACTCGCCATGTCTCCCGAAACTACTGGGCCTACTGAACGCGTGTCCTCATTTGATTCATTCTCCTGACGTCGATTGGTAAGACTTGATTCTCGCTGACACATGGCAGATGGTCGCTATGTTTCCAGGTTAAAACCCATGCATCTCTGCCATAGCGAGATGGCGCCCATCCGCTGATCTGAATCGATCTGATAGTGCGCAAGGAAGATCGTTCCCCTCAGTGTATTGATGAATAAGAATTGGCCACGTATCAATGGTCTGACTAGTCCTCGCTGACATCCCTGGACCCACGAGGACACGTGTCCTTCAGGCACAATGTCATTAACATAAGACTCGTTCAACTCTTCTATAACGCGATGGCGCTTGTCGTCGATCGGCCCTGATCTGACGATGGAGATCTTACCTTTCCATGTACCGGTGACGCTGACTGAACTTTGACTTGGAGGATGTGGTCGCTCTTTATTGGCCCAATGAAACACCTCCCTGGTCTGACAAAGCACCAACTCGAAGGGTCCGTATCGCCTTGACCCCACTGATGAATACGTGGCTGCATCTGATTCGCCATCATGACGCTGGGCTGGCAAATTGCGTTGTAGAGTATCGACGGGACCCATTTTCCTGACCCTTCCTCACCACGGTGGATTTTCTGATTGGGCGCTATGTCGCCATCAAAAAATGCATTGGTTTTTTGTTGGCACCATGGTGCCTTGCCGTGTTTTTAAATTTCCAGTCCGTGGAAACGTGTCGCCTGCCGATGTGAGCATCTCTGCCTGGCGCTATGTCACCATGGAGATTTTCTAGCTGGCGCATGATAGCGACATAGCGCCTCCAGCACCGAAAAACTTTCCCGACCCGCCCTCCGTTGTAGCCCGCTCACCAGACTCACCAGACACATGTCAATTGGGCGCGATGTCGCTGATGCTAACTCTCGGGCAGTTCTTGATGGCGAGATCGCACCGACCGTCGATCCTGCTGAAATTTGATGGAGAAGATCCTGCGGGCTGTGAAATACATCATAAGGTCCAATCTTGGCATAAAAAATAATATTTCCGCGGCTAGCCGTTCGACGAGCTGAGAATTTAAAATTTAAACCTTTGGTGGGTGAGTGAAAGGTAATAGTCTCTAATAGGACTTCATGATCAACATTAGTAATACTAGAAAGTTCTTTTACTTTTGGTCTTCCTTGATGCTTTAATAACTTCACATTTGTTGCAATAATAAGATGTGAATATATGAGAATTTATTTGTGCTTTTGATAGTCTTTGAATGCAGGAATTCTATTCCTTCTAAGCATGTATGTCCATAGCCATGTTCCAACAACAACCACTAAACTAGTAGTATATGTGAATCCGTCATCATCTATGATCATTTTTGCAAGCTTTTTTTTACCTCTTTGCTAACCAATAATCTGATTTCTCATCATTCCCCTGTGGTGCAACCAATACAAAGACATGTCCTGGCTAAAGAAGATCTGATAGATGGTTATGCTCAAGTGAACTTTCCATGTCATCATTTTTTATAGAGGGTATGATAGACAATGGAGTAAGATTATGTCGAGCCCATGTGTCCACCTATTCACTCGACTCATAGTGATCCCAATCACATTTAAAACAACTAGGAAAAAATCAAGCTAGTTGTTGTGTCCAAATGGTCCATATACTAGAATCAAAGATTTAGAATGAATGTATTTTTTATGAGTCTCTCACTGTAGCACAATCTGATCTATTGCCTATGGACCCTTCCTCAACCAACCATAAGAACCTGTGTACTACTGAATCAAGAGTCCTCCCCTGTGATAATGCTTAACTACACCAATCAATAATGCTATGAGCATCAAGAAGCTCTACTCCTAAAATCTTCAATTTCTCCTTAACTAGAGCTCTCTTCACACATGCCCCTACTCTATCATGTTCCCCTTTCCCATGGCCGAACTCAAAAGAACTCCAACTATGAGGCACCTCGCTCTCTACGTGCATCCTACAAACACTAATAAAACATGCAAACATTCTTGACTTGACCTATGCAATTATCTAACCAAATGAGATGTCTATCCATAGCAATTGCATGCTCCTATAAGAAATCAAAATAATTCTCAAAACAATGTTGTACCACCTCATGAGAGTGAAATCTATCATCACTCATATAAAAATGGTACTCTCTAATAATCTTTCAATTATCTTCCACACTATCAGGGGCATGTCTATATGTTATATGGAAAAATAGCAATCTAAATGGAGTTGTAATACTGAGATTGTGTCTCATTTTGAGGCTCCAATGTGAAATTCTCAGAAAAGTCAACAACTGATATAATAGTGCCAAAGGGAAAAGCCTCCTTACACATTCTAAATTTTTGATCAAACCACTAAGACCTATGACTATGTCTTGCATACTTCTATAAAATATTTGTCTTGAAATTTGAAATAAAACTAGCCACACTGATTTATTTTTTCAACCAACTCACATCTAGAGCCCTCACCCCCACTCTTCAATGCATATTTCACCATTTCATATAACCTTTTTTTTACCATTGTTTTCCCAAGATCTTGTTCGCACCCCTCATGGAAACATGTGTGAAACTTGGATAAGCCACCACATTTTGAACTCTTCTCATTTAAGCAAGCATTTCTATAAAAGAAACAACCATCAACTCTATGACATAAAAATTGATCTAGCAAGTCTCTTGATGATTTTGGAAGACCACTAGCACCACAATTCTCCAACATTTCTTTACAATGCAAAAGTAAAACGGATGGAGCATAATAGTTCATGGTGCATAGAAAACTCGACATGATGTTTGCAATGACATGTATTTCAAATTTTAAGTGGCACACAATAAAATGGCTTCAAAGATTCAAAAGCCCTTTGTGATATATGCAATCTTGGATGAATCTCTCTAAATTATTTGAACAACATAGTTTGACTTACCTCCAAATAATGTTTAGGATGTAGCATGTGATCTTTGATGTCAATTCTCAACTTTAACATGTCTTTAGCATTGGGTGATACTCTTGAGCTAAAGTGCCAAAACTATGTAATTTCTTCCTTCACATCATCAGATATCTTCTTATCAAAATGTGGAAGTCTCCCACCAAAAGTGAATGTTTCATTTTGAAGAGGATCATCAATTCTCTCTTGTCTACTAAGTGCTCTTCTCAAAGTAGTATGATTTAGGTTCAAGTCAATACAATTTTGTCTCATATATCTACCCTTTCTCAAATGATGACTTATCAAAGAGGTTTTAATAACCCTTCAAGCAGTTCTCTTATCCTTCTCCCTGCTATTTTTTCCAATGCTATTGAGAGCACTGAAAAGATTCTTCACAATAATGGCATTTATTTCCAATTTTTTATTGACATGTCATGTCCCCTTTTCAAATAATTAAAAAATAATAATCTTTGCTAAGGCAGGCTAGGCCCAAGAAAGTGAAGTTTCGGAAAAAGGGAGTTAATCTTTGGAAACCGTTGGACTAATAAATGAAAATTATTATTAAAATATGTTTCATTAACCTCTCTTGGACGTGTGTTACATTTATGCCCTCTTTTAAGGGGGTTTGGAGGCATTTTGGGCACATTCTAGAACTTGATTTTCGCTCATTCTTTGTTATTCTTCAGAGGTTGCCAAACCTGTGGAGAAGGAGACCCAAGAACGGGAGTTTATAGGTTTCCAGGGAGACCCAAGAATGGGAGTTTGCAGGTTTCCAGGAAGGCTAAGGATGGGAGTTTGAAGCCATTCCATGTGCATGCTCATACAGAGTTTGCCTTTGTGCTGAACAATGTAGATTTGGGGGTTTTTGGGTGTGTTTTTTGCATGAGTTTGGTGTTTTCAGTTGAGCATTTCATATCAGTTTTGGTTGCTGCTGTATTTCAGACTTCAAGCTGTTAAAATAGAGCTAAATATATGTATTGGGACGTGATTAAACTTCTGAGATAGTTTATTAGTGTTTTTGTGGTGTTTCCGAGCATTTTTGTGTTAATTTCGGGAGCCCGATGAGCATAGTTTTTGTCCTACATTTTTGAGCTGTTGTGTAAAGGCTATACAGATCTGGAAATGGAAATTTGTAGGCTGTTATGCTTCTCAAAGTTCTATAAAAATTTCCATTTTTACATTTATTAATAATTTGTGAAGTTGTGAAGCTTTTAGCACTATTTTCAGCATATCCGATTTGGGGTTTCATTGAGAAATTGGTGGATCTTTGTGATATCAGTTGTTTGATTTTGAAAATCTGATTAGAGGTGTGAAATACCATATAAAATCAGAAAAGGAGACATTTCAGTGGTATCAGAGCCTGGTTTTGGCTTGGTCATGGGTTCAAATCTCCCCGGTGACTTCCCGACCCGCGTAAGCACCTGGTATGCGCGTCGAGGGGGAGATTGTTGGGTGATGTGACGCGCTCCCCTGCCCACAGGTGGTTAATTATGTGGTGTTCCATGTTCACTAATAGTCATGGCTTTTGGTGCAACGAAAAATGGGCCCTACAATTGGTATCAGAGCCATGATCTTGCCAGCCTAAGGGTTTGTAGAAGTTTGCAGGTCAGTTTTGACAACTACCCAGATCTTGCATTTCAGTTTTGAGAACTACCCAAATCTTGCATGTCATAATTTATGATTGCATGTTGTTTCTAATCAGCTGCATGTAAAAATTTATGGTTGCATGCTACTTCTAATCATTTTCATGTTAGTTCTTGGTGAATTTGGTGGTTGTAGAAGTTTGCATGTCAGTTTTGACAACTACCCAGATTTTGCATGTCAGTTTTGACAACTACCCAGATCTTGCATGTCATAATTTGGTGGTTGCATGTTGCTTCTAATTAGTTGCATGTCCAAATCTATGGTTTCATGCTACTTCTAATCATTTGCATGTTAGTTCTTGGTGTTTGAAGAAGTTATATCCTATTGGGGTTACACTCTACTTTATCCAGAATGGACAGGTATAGTACAGAGTCTCAGAAGGAACGATCTTGGACAATTGATAGCCAGAGTCAAAATAGTAGAAAGGATGGTTATTTAGACATTCGAGATAAACTTATGAAAATAAGCCATGACATGTCTAAACAGTTGGTTGAGCACCACCGTATAGTGAATGACATGTTATCTTACCCAGCTAAGGTGGATAAGTTGACTGGATTTCTATTTCGTAGATTTTCTCATAGGAAAAATGACACAATTCCCAAGAACTTGCATGAGGAGTTTGAGAAACTAGCTGATAGCCAGGTAGATGTCTCAGATTCTACTCTGCCACAGGAGGTGGTGAGAAAGGATATTACACAGATTGATAGTAATGGTCAACTTGATACTCAAATTGAGACAATTGTTTACAGGTCGTCAAAGGGTGATGCCATAGGTATTCAAGATGGTATAGTTACAATAGGCAGTGACTATAGTGTAGTGGGTTCAGATGAGGATTATGAGGATGTTGTTGTGTAGGATGGTGAGACATCTGGTAGAGATGAGCAGACATTAAGCATTCATGACTTTGCTAAGAAAGAGTACCAGGTACAGTTAGATGCTTCATCACATGAGGTTGAGGCTGGTAGTACTTCACATGATTTGTCCAACCAGCTGAAGGTGAACAAAGATAGTATTGTGAATTCATTATCTCATCATGACAGGTATGTGGAGTTAGTTGGTATTGGTCATATTACTCAGGTGAGGAGTTTTCTTGAGTTACCAGTTGATTCTAGTTTACGGATATGGACTCGAGATTGTTATATTGGAATTTGGGATTCAGTTGATTGGAGATCTTTAACACTTTTTGGTAGCAGTGTTTGTTTGGGTGCTATCATGGATTTGATTAGAAGATTACACGGTGTTGTCTTTTCTTGTGCCAGTATCTTGTCTGATGTTGGTATTAGTTTTTATACACCAATGTTGGGCTTTGTTCATATATCCAGTCGACCATACTTGCTGAAATGTGTTGATGATATTTCATATTTGGCAGCGTGTATAGATGAGTCCCAGGATCATATTGGCATTGATGACATCTAGGAGGATGCAGTGGGCAGTTTTGAAGACTTAGTTTCCTTGGGTATAGAGTAGTTGGATAGCAATGCTAATGTTTTTGATACTCTGTATGTTGATATGAGTTTTAGATTTGATTCACAGGATATGGATGGTAATAGTCTAGAGACTAGTGACTTTGAGGATACTCCTTTAGACAGTGCATCAGAGGAGGTTTGTAGGAGACAGTCAAGCCAGTGCCATCATGAGTCTAATCAGTTAAGAGTCAATGACCAAGACATTGCTATCACTTGCCAGCATTTTGATGTTGCTCGTCAGTTGTTAGCAGTTTATGGATGGGGTTCTCCTACTAGTGATGAGTAGGAAGGTAGTTATCTTTCCTTGACAGAGATCCACTCTTTATGGGAGGCTATTCGGATTTTGAGATAGAATTATATGCAGTTGGTAGCTGATAGAGATTATCTTATGGAGTGGGGCAGTATAGCATATGATGCATTTTTGGCCAAGGAAGATGAGGTGAGTGAGCTTACTGAGCAGCTTGAGGTGACTTCTGAGATTCTTGAGAGTACACAGTTGGCTTTCAAGGAGTCACAGTTTCATTTAGCTAAGGTGACCATGGAGTTAGAGCGGCTACAGCCTTTACCTGATTCTATACAGTCATAAGCTGTGGTGTTTGGTGATCTGAGGATGTCCATGGCCGAGATTGTCAGAGATAGTAGAGATGGGGATGCATCCATCCTTGATACTAACATTGGCATATTAGGTTCATTCCCACTAGAGTTAGGTTCAGTTGAGTTGGGTGTTGTAGCAGATTGTTGTATGCCTGACAGGGTGGTGGTCTCTAGTACTGATGGCACAGAGACTAGAGATGTATCAAAGATCGTGTGTGATGTTGGTGAGTCGACAATTGGCATGGTTCCTGCTAGTAATACTACTCCCTTGGTGATATCTTTGGAGGTAGTAGTCATTTCGAACATGGTTAATGATCAATTGCAGTTAGTTTCATCTGGATTACAGTCTGAGCCACTGATTGAGATTGGCGCATTCTATCGGCATTACACTATGAGGTACGCTCATCAATTTACCTTTGATGACCATGTTAATGAGATTATGATACAGAGATGTACTTTGGTTCCTAGTGCTTATCATCAGTCATGGAATAGTTTGATGCCTCGGGATGAGAGTTGTGATTGTCATGACATGGCGATAGGTCCTGAAGTTGATAGCTTGATAATACATGACTTAGAGCAGGAGTTTTGGAGTGATGCTTCAGCAGGTGTTGTTATTGATTCTACTCCTTTGGCTATGACATCTCCTGACTTAGCTAGTGATCAGTCACAGTGGGTTATATCACTTGTTCATGGTGAGATGTTGAATGAGGTTGGTTTTTTTAATCAACATTATATTGCAGGGTATGTACATCAGTTAGCAATTGATCCTTGTGTTGAGGAGTTGATGGTGGAAAAATTTGGTTTGGGTTCCATTTCTTGTTGTTTATCTTGTGATGGCTTTTCACCATCAAGGGTGCATGGGAGTTATGGTTATGAGACAGTGGCTGATGATCTACAGAGTTGTGTTGACTGCAAGAGTTGTACAGTGTGTGGATTCTCCATACTTGGTATAGTTTCATTTGAGAGCATTCACCATTGTTGCAGAGTTGGATTGTACATTCCGTATAGGCCAGTGGAATGCGTTGATGGTATTTATTGTGTTGGTAGTCCACTTTACTTGGGTTTTGATGTTCTAAGAGTTTCTGTCTCATGGGTTTCTAACTATGGAAGTTGTGATTTTTGAGTTTGGTTGAGCTATAATTGTCAGTTTGATTATGGATTCCTCTTGGTCATGTTGCAGAGGATATTGCAGGAGCCTGTGTTAATTGGTAGTAGTATAGTTCATGACTACATTTGGGATCCAGGTGGATTGATTGGTTTATTATTCAGCCATTTCTTGAGGACAAGCAATGTTTGAGAGGGGAGGACTTTTCATGTCCCCTTTTCAAATAATTAAAAATAATAATCTTTGCTAAGGCAGGCTAGGCCCAAGAAAGTGAAGTTTCGGAAAAAGGGAGTTAATCTTTGGAAACCGTTGGACTAATAAATGAAAATTATTATTAAAATATGTTTCATTAACCTCTCTTGAACGTGAGTTACATTTATACCCTCTTTTAAGGGGGTTTGGAGGCATTTTGGGCACATTCCAGAACTTGATTTTCGCTCATTCTTTGTTATTCTTCAGAGGTTGCCAAACCTGTGGAGAAGGAGACCCAAGAACGAGAGTTTACAGGTTTCCAAGGAGACCCAAGAATGGGATTTTGCAGGTTTCTAGGAAGGCTAAGGATGGGAGTTTGAAGCCATTCCATGTGCATGCTCATACAGAGTTTGCCTTTGTGCTGAACAGTGTAGATTTGGGGGTTTTTGGGTGTGTTTTTTTGCATGAGTTTGGTGTTTTCAGTTGAGCATTTCATATCAGTTTTGGTTGCTGCTGTATTTCAGACTTTAAGCTGTCAAAATAGAGCTGAATATATGTATTGGGACATGATTAAACTTCTGAGATAGTTTATTAGCATTTTTGTGGTGTTTCCGAGCATTTTTGTGTTAATTTCGGGAGCCCGATGAGCATAGTTTCTGTCCTACATTTTTGAGCTGTTGTGTAAAGGCTATACGGATCTGGAAATATCAATTTGTAGGCTGTTATTCTGCTCAAAGTTTTGTAAAAATTTCCATTTTTAGATTTATTAATAATTTGTGAAGTTGTGAAGCTTTTAGCACTATTTTTAGCATACCCGATTTGGGGTTTCATTGAGAAATTGGTGGATCTTTGTGATATCAGTTGTTTGATTTTGAAAATCTGATTAGAGGTGTGAAATACCGTATCAAATCAGAAAAGGGGACATTTCATGACACGAATCTTCAATTTAGAAAACATTGTCTCATCTTTTGCATCTTTAATAAGTACATAAAAAGTTGACAATGCTCCACCACTGTCTTGTTGTAAAAACACATCTTATATAGTCCTAAAGCTCATAACTGAATGGTTTTTAAAAAATTTTTCCCCTTCCAAATTGGTAATAATCATTTCATAAATTTCAATTATCCATTTTGGTGTTCTAGAACCTTCATGTCAATTATAACTAGGAGATATGTAATGTTCCTATGCATTGTAATTTTTGACATGGTTAATCATGTAATTTACATTCTCCAAATTTTCATTCTTTAAATTTTCATTCTCTAAATTTTCAATCCCGACATTATCATTATCAATTGGTACATTTTCATTCCCCAACTATACATATTCATTATCCGACTCTATGATTTTACCTTCAATCAATACATCATCAACTTGACTCACATTTAGCATACCTTGTCTCTTCCTTTGGTGATTTACCTCGTTCCTTTCCCTATATGCTGCAATGTCTTCATTTGACAGCTTCCATTTGAATTTAGCCTTTCGATGACTACTACTCCCAATTCAAAAAACAATATCGGACACTTAGGCATACATTATAGAACCTTTTTTGATTGTATGGGCCCCAAGAAATCAGTTTTCTCCAAATCCATGAAAATAGCCTGCAGAAATTGTGATTGTTAGGTCTATTGTGATAGAGAATATTTTGGAAAAAGCATGCTAGTATTTCGAGTACCCAATCCCATATCGAGTATATGATTTTGGATTTGATACCCAATATGATATCAAGTACCTAAAATGGATGCCAAAATTTAGGATGGAAGTCAAAATTTGGAAAGTGTGGGTAATGTATGATTATTAATATTATAATAATAACTATTTCTATTTTTATTATTATTAATATTATTATGATTATTATTATATTTAGTAGGATATTATATATGACTATTATTTTATATATGATTATTATTATTATAGATGATAATTATATTATATTATTACGATTTTTAATATTATTATTAAATATAATATAGTAATATATATTATTATTATTATACTTAATAGGATATTATATATGATTATTATTATTGTTATGAAAACATATGTCCCTAGGGGCCCTAGGACCCCTAAGGATCGATTTCGTTATTTTGAATGCATTGAAAAGGGTCATAGGTTAACCTATGACCCTTTTTGATGCATTTCATGACAACATATGTCCCTAGGGACCCTAGGACCCCTAGGTACCCATTTGGTTGGTTCAAATGAGTCAAAAGGGGACCCCTTTCGATGTATTCCATGACAACATATGTCCCTAGGTGCCCTAGGACCAATAGGGACCCATTTTGTTGGTTTAAATGCATCAAAAGGGGTCATAGGTTAACCTATGACTCATTTTGATGCATTCAATGACAACATATGCCCCTAGGGGCCCTAGGACTCCTAGGGACCCATTTCGTTGGTTCAAATGCATTGAAAGGGGTCATAGGTTTTTCGACACATTCAATGACAACATATGTCTCTAGGGACCCATTTGGTTGATTTTAATGCATCAAAAGGGGCCATAGGTTAACCTATGACCCCTTTTTATACACTCCATGAAAACATATGTCCCTAAGAGCCCTACGACCCCTAGGTACCCATTTGGTTGGTTTGAATGCATTGAAAGGGTCATAGGTTAACCTATGACCCCTTTCGACGCATTCCATGACAACATATGTCCCTAGGGGCCCTAGGATCCCTATAGACCCATTTGGTTGTTTTGAATGTGTTGAAAGAGGTCATAGGTTAACCTATGATCCCTTTCGATGCATTCCATGGCAACATAAGTCCCTATGGGGCCTAGGAAACCTAGGGACCCATTTGGTTGTTTTGAATGCGTCGAAAGGGGTCAGAGGTTAACCTATGACCCTTTTCAATACATTCCATGACAACATATTTCCCTAGGGGCCCTAGGACCCCTAAGGATCCATTTGGTTGTTTCGAATGCATCGAAAGGGGTCATAGGTTAACCTATGATACCTTTCAATGCATTCCATGACAACATATATCCCAAGGGGCCCTAGGACCCCTAGGGATCCATTTCATTGTTTCAAATGCATTAGAATGGGTCATAGGTTATCCTCTAACCCCTTTTGATGCATTTCATGACAAAATATGTCCCTAGGGGCCCTTGAACCCATAGGGAACCATTGGGTTGTTTCGAATGTGTCAGAAGGGATCATAGGTTAACCTATGACCCCTTTCAATGCATTTCATGATAACATATGTCCCTAGGGGCCCTAGGACCCCTAGGGACACATTTGGTTGGTTTGAATGTGTCGAAAGCTATCATAGGTTAACCTATGACCACTTTCAATGCCTTCCATAACAACATATGTCCCTAGGGGCCCTAGAACACCTAAGGACCCATTTGGTTGTTTTGAATGCGTCAGAAGGGGTCATAGCTTAACATACAACCACTTTTGATGCATTCCATGAAAAGATATGTCCCTAGGGGACCCAGGACCCATATAGACCCATTTGGTTGGGTTGAATGCATCAGAAAGGGTCATAGGTTAACCTATGACCCCTTTCGACACATTCTGTGCCAATATATGTCCCTAGGGACCCTACGTCGAAAGTAGTCATAGGTTAACCTATGACCCTTTTTCACACCTTTCATGAAAACATATGTCCCAAAGGCCCTAGGACCCCTAAGGATTCATTTGGTTGTTTCAAATGCATCGAAAGGGGTCATAGGTTAACCTATGACCCCTTTTGACGCATTCCATTATGACATACATTCCTAGGGGCCCTAGGACCCCTAGGAACCCATTTGGTTGTTTTGAATGCATAGAAAGGGGTCATAGGTTAACTTATAACCCCTTTTCACCCATTTAATGACAACATATGTCCCTAACCTATGACCCATTTTGATGCATTCCATGACAACATATGTCCTAGGGGCCTTAGGACCTATAGGGACCCATTTGGTTGTTTCAAATGCTTCGAAAGGGGTCATAGGTTAACCTATGACTCCTTTTGATGCATTCCATAACAACATATGTCCCTAGGAGTTCTAGGACCCCTACAAACCCATTTGGTTAGTTGTAAAGTATTGAAAGGGGTCATAGGTTAACCTATAACACCTTTCAATGCATTTCACGACAACATATATCCCTATGGGCACTAGGACCCCTAGGGATCCATTTGGTTGTTTCAAATGCATTGAAAAGGGTCATAGCTTATCTTATGACCCCTTTTGATTTATTCCATGAGAACATATGTCCCTAGGAGCCCTAAGACCCCTAGGGACCCATTTGGTTGGTTTGTATGCATCAAAAGGGGTCCTAGGTTAACCTATGACTTCTTTCGATGCATTTTATGACAATATTATATTTAATAATAATAATATATATTACTATATTATATTTAGTTATAATAATAATTATGTATATTACTATATTATAATTAATAATAATAATCATGTATATTACTATATACTATTATAATAATAATAATCATAATCATAATCATATATAATAATAATAGTTAATAATCATAATCATAATCATATGTGATAATAATAATGCCCACACTTCCCAAATTTTGGTTTCCCTCCAATATTTTGTTGGTTTCCCCCCATAATTTCAAAAATTCAAAAATTTGGCCGCCAATTTTCTAGTACCCAATTTCATATCGAGTATCCGATCTAGTATTGGATACTTGATTAAACTTGGTATTTACCAAATCTATTTGGTTCTCTCAAAAAACATGTTTCAGAAAGGTTTCACTGACATTCAGACTTTGAGTAGCCATTTGACAATATTATTTTCATCGAAATTCAATGAAATGAAAAGGGTTTTTTTATAACACTTTGAAGATTTCATGAATATAATTGTTGTCAAATTCTGAGTTTGATAAGTATTTATTAGTTAATTTTTAATGAAGATGATTATAAAGTGTTGATTGATATATTGATTGAAAAATAGCTATAAGTTTCAAATGGTATAACATTTTTGAAATCGAAAAGTTGCATCACATTCTATACTTCACCTAGTATAAGGAATTTTTTTAAAAAAAATTGGTGAAGTTTTCAATTAGTTAAGGTGGTTAGGCATGGGAGCTTTTTTATTCTGGAAAATTTATAGTAGATAATTAATATTTAATTATTTATTTGGAATAAAAATACTCAAAAATATGTGTTACATCCAAGCATGAGTCTACTTTTTATATCTTTAATTATATTAAAAAATAATAATAATTTGATTTGGATTAAGGTGGTTAGACATACACTTACTTTTTATTTTCGCCCTGAAATTTTTGTAGTATTGCATTAAAATCCAAACTTTTCACCAATCAAATAATTTTTTCTCTAGATAAAGCCTAGTAGTTTAGAAACTACATTCAATTTTATATGAATTGTTTTCTTACAACTTTTTGATATAAAGTGTAGAACCACTTAAAATTATGTGTCATGTTGACATAACCTTGATTTGTTGGTTTTTGGCTGCCACTTAAGGCCATAGTATGGTTGACCATGATCCTGCACATATCCATCATTGGGGATTCTTTTATCCATCTTGGTCTAGTTTCAATATTTTCTCATTTATGTACTTTTAGGTAAATTTTACACCAAAATAAAAATATGGCTATTATATGAGGTAGCTTCCCCAATCAAACATAGAGGAAGAATGTGAGAAGTTATTTTTGATATTAAAAGTAGTAAAAAATGGGTGACTAGCCTAGAAGGAACATTAGCAAAGTGAAAAGATCACTATCAACCTCTTCATGAGATTTGATTCAACCTCTCTCTCGAGCTTTGTTGGTTTGGAGGGTGGAAGCAAAAACCTATGTCACCTATGGTGATATCTAGAGGGGTTTTGGCCGAAACAATTTTGGTCAGAACAGTTCTAGTCGTATAGACATGGCACTTTTTTGCATAAACATGGCAGTGAGATTTCTAGCCATAGCCCGTATGGTTTTATAAATAACTGAAAATTTCTCTCAGGGTCATTTTCACTATTGATTTCACTATAGTGGTCGCTAGGTAGTCAGAGTGTTTTGGCCATAACAAGTAGGTGAATTTGTTGTTTTTTGTTTTTTTTTTCTTTTAATGTATTTTAGTTACTACATGATAATATTAATTAAATGAATTATTTTTAAGTGTTTTATTAGGGTAAAAGCACAAACTTGTGTCACCCTTTGTGATATCCTTTGGTGTTTCAATCGGAAGGCTTTCGACCGGAAAGGTTTCAGTTGTAATGGTTATGGCCGAACATACATGGCAGTTCTGCGTGCCTACGTTGCTTGTACCATTCTAGTTGAAACCCATTCGACCGGAATGGTTATAGCCGAAACCCCAAGCCGCAATAAAACTATCATAAACCTCTTGCAGCTATCATTTTCACTGTTGTGATTCCTAGATTTTTGGAGAGTGGGTCAAGTGTTTCGGCCGTAACTGGTTAGTGGCTTTTTCCTCCCCATTTTTTAATAGTTTTTAAACATTTTTTTTATTAATATATTTTAATTGTGCTTAAAGTAGTTTTTTTTTACCTATTTTGTGAGTGAAATACTTAAAATTGTTTATTTTTTAATATCTTTAAATTATTTAAATTATTTTAGATTATTTTAGAATGGTATTTAAATGAATTTGCTAGCAAAAATGTAGTTAAACATGAGATAAAAATGTAGAAAAACATTAGTTAAAAGTGTAGAAAAACATTAGGTTAAAATATAGAAAAACATTAGGTTAAAATGTCAAAAAAATTAGTTAAAAAATATAAAAAAACATGAGGTAAACATGTACAAAAAAATAGTAAAAAATGTAGCAAACCTTTAGGGGACATTGTTTAGTTTCTAACATAACCTGATGGATCTAGAGGTGAAACAATAATATCTTATGGTAAAATTAATTTTGACATTAAATACACCTTCTAGCATAACCTTATATTAACTACAATCATAACCCATACCACATTCTAACCATAACATAGGCCCTCTACTAACCAAATCAATCACACTTAGATATTGATGATGTTCATTTGTTAGGTAATAATGAGTCGTACATTACCAAACAACACATTAAGATCAGTTAAATGATATGTTTTTAGGTATGCTATCCATGCATCTATGTCTTAAGAGGATAGAGGAGTCATAATAGGTCATACTATTTTTTGTAGGTTCTAATAAGTCTTAATATGTATTATTACGATATAATAGGTCTTATTAGGTAATGATGATTCTTACATTACCAAATGACACATAACGACCTCATGATACATTTCCAGGTATTTTTATCCATATATATATGTTAAGGGGACCTAGGGACTCCTACTAGGTCATTATGTCTGTTATAGGTTCTAATAGGTATTCATATGTTTAGTAGCACATAATAGGTATTGCCAGGTAATAATGAGTCTTACATTACCAAACAACACATTAATATCACTTATGTCAACTATGTTTTTCAGTACGTTATCCATACATGTGTGTCTTAAGGGGACATAGGAGTTGTAATAGGTCATACTATTTTTCATAGGTTCTAATAAGTCTTAATATGTATTATTAGGATATAATAGGTCTTATTAGGTAGTGATGATTCTTACATTACCAAATGACACATAATGACCTCTTATGATACATTTCTAGGTATTTTTATCCATATATATGTTAAGGGGACCTAGGGACTCCTACTAGGTCATTATGTCTGTTATAGGTTGTAATAGGTATTCATATGTTTACTAGCACATAATAGACTGACCTTACTATGAACCTTAATAAAACTATATCCCATTTACTTTATTAACATTCTTAACTCTAATTCAAACTACTAAAATAAGTCATGAGTTCTAAATTGTAAACTAACATTTGCTAACTAAACTCATTTACTTATCTAGTAACAAATTTTTCTATCCCTATGTCCTAACTCTCATCTACACTCCCCATAATCATCAAAGCATTTACATCAAAATCTAGAATTTAGTCAAGAATTATATTTTTTTATTGCATGTATACATGTGTACACTTAGTTATCATTTAATCAAGAAATTTTATTTTATTTTTATTGCATATACATATACATGTATGAATATTTATTTTTCACATTTGCATGAGCACGTTACAATATACATTAGATATGGTCTCTAAGATAATTTGTTCTAAAATGCATATGTATGTTACATGATTGAATTTAGCACCATACATTTAATGTTGTGTATTTATATGTACATGTGTTTCAACTTAAATTTAACTTTTAATTATTTTAATTTAAATAACTTGTATGTTTATATTTGTTTATATATGCATGTGCAGATCTCTAGATATTTATCACTCTTGTAGCTTCACATTCATATCCTCATATTTATTTTCATATATACATTATGGCATCTAGTTCTGGGGATCATGCTTTTGCATCCTCAGGGGATGCCATTGTTTGTGGTGGGGGTCAGAGTGATGAGTCTCGTACAGCACGTAGATCAACCTCCTCCACTCATGATAGACAACAATTATTTAGAGATATAGTTGCGAGATTATCTCGTGCTATGCAGGTTTTGGATACCTCACTTTCCTCTTCTACCACCCTACCTAATAGGGAGAAGGTCACAAGGATGCGAGAGGATTTATTTCGTATGATTCAGATAGTTGAATCATACAACCCTTTTGATGATATGAGCATTGAGACATTTTATTCTTCTTTATCTCACAGTGTCACTGGCACTGTGAAGTACACATAGATTGACACTGAGGTTTCCATCAACATGGTGAAATTCATGTTTCCATCTTATACAGATCGTCATAGAGTTAGAGGCTAGTTTGTGATGAAGTGTACTAATCCACTCATCGCACCATTGATGTATCCTCGTTGGTTGGCTACTCATCATAGATGGTCATAGAAGGATGAGTTCCCTCTATATTTCTGCAAACAATTGTTTGCAGAATTTCATTTACACTATGATGTTGACTATATAGATTATCCAGGGCATGTTGGGTAGGGTCAAGGGAGACTTTCTGATAGATTTAGATCCATGAACACTCCTGCGCCTATTAACAAATGGGAAATGGTGGGTCCAAACCTTTTGGTTATGTCGAGAGGTCCACAGATGGCTACTGTAGGTGAGAGTGTTCCTGATGACACAATTAGGACACAAATTTTTTCAAGCATCACCACTGTCACCACATAATTACATGAGATTTCTTATGATCAATGTGGTAGATATATGCTATGGTCTTGACATACCGCTCCCACAGCTGCATCATCTAGCACACCTGTTGATGATGATTATGGAGTTGCAGACATACCTTCTCCTATAGACATTTCTACAATCTTAGAGGTGGATGCATTGCATCATTTGGCATCATATTTAGCATCTGATCTTTTAGATGCATATTGAGAATTATCTACACTTTCAGGGATTCCACTTCATGACATGAGCTCTTAGATTAGACATATTTTGTCACGTACAGCAGTCCCAGAGGATTCACAGAGGTAGGAGGACATTCCTGCACCTTCTATTGCTATGACTGCTACATAGGCCCAGGCTACAGAACCAGCCCCAGCTACTTAGGACCCTACAACACCCCCCCACTCAAGATCTTAGTGCAAGACAACCTGGTCTATTTACTTCCATGCTTTCAAATCAGGGCCACACTATTGACTTGGATGCTGATACTATTTTTTCTTTACATGATTTAGATATCAGTCAGATCGACAGAGCATTACCTAATGCTACGGTAAATATCTCTATATGTTTAGATTTATTTTTATCATAGTAAATAATATGTCTATATGTTTAAATTAATGTATATGTGTGTGTTTGTGTATGTGTTATAGGGTTTGAGTGATAGTATGTTACGTTTTGCTGATCTACAGACACCGACAGATCTTACACATCATGAGTCAGATCCTACACATCGTGAGTCCCAAGTATGTTACAATTTAATTATATATATATTTGATTTATATACATGTAGATCTTGATATAATTTTTTTTTACACATAATTAAATGGTTCAAGTTATCATTTGACACAGGGTTCGGATGCATCTGATAGACCCTTTTGGGGACAAGGCCCAAGATTAGGAGGGGGGATGTAGCTGATTAGATCATATGTGGCCTTTTATTTTATTACACACACGTTATGTCTAGAGACATATTTATATAGACAATTTGATGTTTTATATGTTATTTCCATATGCAATCATTTTATATCCATACACTTTGATGTCTTATATGTTATTTTTAGATACATGGTTTATATGGACACTATGATGTTTTATATGTTATTTCTATATACGTGTTTATATCATGGACACTAAATGATGTTTTATATGTTATTTCTAGATACATGTTTATGTGGAGATTTTGATGTTTTATATATGTTATTTCCAGACATTTGATACATGATCTATTTTTTATACATTTGATATGGGTACATTATATTCTCCAGATATATGCACATGTATGTTATTGATCTTTTAATGTACACGTCTATTTTATTGATCTCTTGATGTCTTCATCTTTTATGTAACTTATGTATGTGTTATGCACATGTTTCTATACGTTATTCATGTTTTCAATATTCAAGTTTACATGTATATGTATAGTTATTCATCTTAATGCCTTAATCTAAGTGTAATTAACTATATAATTTAAATGGTCGACGTACATAAGAATATAACATATACATGTACATAAGAACATATAAAGACTATGATCACCTAGAAAGAATGCATGAACTATAACATTTAATTAATAAAAGTTAATATACATATGTATATGTTTTCAATATTCATGTTTATGCATACATGTTACTGTTTTTAATGCCTTAATTTAAGTTTAATTAACTATACCTAATGACATGTCTTAATATAAGTATAATTAAGTTCTATATATTTAATCTAAGTATAATTAACTATATTCAATGACATTTCTTAATTAACTGTATCATTAACTATATTTAGTCTAATTATATTTAATGTAGATCATGTATTAACTATATCTAATGACATGCCTTAATTAAATATAATTAATTATATTTAATATAATTATATTTAATGTCTTAATAATTAACTCTATTTAATGACTTAATTAACTCTATTTAATGACATACATTCTTAATTAACTATAATTAACAACATTTAATTAATAAAATATAATGTATGTAATATGTAACATAGTTCATATAACATATACATGTAAGAACATATAAAGAGTATGACCTAAAGAATGCATGTTAGAACATTTAATTAGTAAAAGTTAATACATGCAAGAACATAATGATTATATAGAAAGATAAAGAATGTATCATATAAGAACATATAAAGATTATATGTACATAAATACATAACAACATTAACAATCATATGTAAGAAAAAATAAACAATGTACATATAAATACATACAAATACTAAAGGGGTTGTCTTAAGGGGAGGTCCTAAGAGACCTAGTCTTAAATGAGATATCCATGTCGAATTTAAATAAAAATAACAATACATCTCTAATTTTGCGTATCCAAGATAAATGATCCAATGTACAAAAATTTATTAAAAAAATATCCTATCAATATTAAATATGAAAGTATAAGAGCTATACAGGCATAACTCAACTAGAGCTCCACAATAAGTACATAGGTAAACTAGAGCTCCACAGACAATGTATTGTTAGGATCCTCTCTACTTTTTATTATCTCTAGAAGTTTTTCATGTTCTTCAATAGGAAATTTCCACTTTTGATTTCCATGACGTCCTTTTCTTTGTACTGCTTCGAATTGTAATTTGGTTGCTATAACATGGTTACTGTAGTATAAAACCTTTTCTCCAAGCTTGTATTCAATAAATTCAATACCACTATCAATTATCCTTGTTTGTTGATAATATGTTCCTTCAATAACAACTGATCCAATTGGATATGACTGTTGATCAGCATCTATAGTTCCTTCTAGCAACTTGTGTTTTGCTTTTGTGCATCTTAAAAGATAATAGTCCACATTTTTCGCATTATCTGGTAAGGCTTGAACTGCAAAAATATCTCCTTCATGTATATAAAAATATAGATAAATATAAATTAATTTTAAGACAAATATACATGTATATTAATTTATATATATGTATATATGCACACAAACCTGCCATAACTAAATCACAAATGCGCTAATAATTAGCTGAATATACAAGATCATGAATGTCAATGTCAATGTCAACATCTTCAAAAGGAGGCTTTCTAACTATCTCCTTCAAATCCCAATGTGAAACATATCCATTCCCAATATTTTCACATGCACTCACTAGATTTTCCTTAATGTAGTCATCACAAAAACATGTTTTCTCTCTTACTTTAATTACTAGAGGTTTATGGTTTCCTGTAGTCATCACTTGATGTAAACTTCTAATTCCAGGAATCGTTTGACAATTGTAAGGATTAGATCGATCTATATCTGTTACAAATACAAAAAATAATTATGATATTTCAAAATAAATATTTAATTAAAAAGTCAACTTGATTTGAAAAATGCATTAAAAATAAATATAACTTAGTTCACCTTTCACCTCCCGAAAGTAACACTTATTGTATTCAGTATCTCGAGTAGCAAAATGAACTTTGCACCATTCAACAATTTGATTTGCACTCTTTATCATATTCCTTGTATGTACATACAATATGCATGTATATATAAAATTTAAAATATATGCTAATAGAGTATTAAACATGCACATTTTTAAAATGCATATATTTACTTGCAAGTGCATGTTGTTGAAGTGCATATTTTATACATACTCCTGCGCCATCATGCTCCCCTTTTCCATGTCCACTTTCAAAGAAATTCTGTAAAAAACTAACATTGGTTCTAGCATGTTGCATTGCTAACCAATTAAATGCTTTTGCAGATTTGAATTGTCCTGTGAACATGAAACATGATAAGTATATACAATTATCTATGTACATATATCAAATAGAAATAGACTTGTCCAAATAAATGTAAGTTAAAATAAAGTTACATAAATGTGTAACTATTTTGTGTATACTAACTTGCACATCCATCAGACCAAATCCAGTGCTCTGAAACATTTATTCCACGATTTTTGAGATCTTCAGAGAACATTGCAAAACAATGAGCCACATAACTCCTGTCATGAATTCTATCATCACTAATATAGAAATGAACCTCTTTGATGATAATGTGTTCATTTTCATCCAATCTTTATATCTGATCCACCTCAAATTGTGCATGTCTATAGGTCACTTGCACAAATATTGCAACTTGTTCAGAATGATAATATTGGCTTTGGAGCTCTATATGAGGTGTAAATGTATAATTCTCAAAAAAATCTACAACTGAAAGCATACGACCAGGTGAAAAACAATTTTTGGAATCATGAAACTATTTAGCTTGCCATCGTGCACCATGACAATGTTGGATATGTAGATATATCAATGGACGGAACTTGACCATGAACTCATCATAATGCAATTCACTTTCCTTCAATACAATTTTTCTGGATTCATCTCCTCTATTATTTTGGTATGTCTCATATTCATATCTCATCCATGAAACTGGTGTGGATTCATTAATATTCTCAACTTGCATAATTTCAAAAAAATTGTGTAAATTTGCACAATCTTCACACTGGTTTTTGATGCATTGCACTTTGAATTCATTTGAATCTTCTAATTTATCACATAATATGGACCTCACAAATTGTGTTGTACTACTAGGGATGACCAAATTAGGATCAACTACTACCATAACTTTTTTAAATGATTGCAAGTGTAGACCAAATTCAACATGATTTCTACAACAACAAGTTTCACGCATCTTATTTATGCGTACAAAGGAAGGACGTAAACTCTCAAACATTCTCTGACATATTTTGACATTTGAAAATTCTTGTTTGAATGCTTCAAATAATTCACTTTGAGTTATATCTATGAAATGTTTTGGATGTTCAATTTTGGCCACTGTTTCTTGATCTTTAATTTGTATAGTATCACACCTGTTGGAAGAAACATGAGAATGTGTGGTCCAAAATTCAATAACTTGTCTTTTTACTTCTTCAGAAATCCTATCTTTTCGAGGAACTCTACAAATATTCACCCAGTTATTCTCAATGTTATCATCTAGCATATTTTTCCTCTTGATGTATCTCTAGACAACTCTTCTCGATATATGTAGTACATCAAAAATTGCATGTACCTATTTTCTATGTGTCAATTTTCTACTAGATATAGTAGTCATCAATGCTCTACATGCATTACTCAAATCACCTCCTCGAGTTGTGTTGTCAATTTTGTTATAAGCATTTTGCAATTTTTCAACTATTGTTTTATTAATATTATGGGCATGGCTTTTCCTATTATCAACACCAAACAACTCTAAAATAGGTCTCATATCTTTTCTCCTAAATAACTTGACAAACAATTGTGTCTGTCCAAATATATTTTTATCCTTGAAATACTCATCCCACATGTTCTGACAATGCTTTCTAATAGTGTTATCATTTATCATATTTTTAGATGGAATTTGGTTTAAAAGTAGTTCTTCATCCAAATCCATCAAATTTTTTATTCTTTCTAATTTGTCTCTATCAATAGAACTGCCAATTTCTTCCTCTTCTTTACTTTCATTTTCTTTATGAATCTCATCCTATTCAGGAATTTCAGTAGGTTGGTTTTGATTATGTTTTGTATGGCCTTTCATTTTGTCATCCCTTTTTCTATTATATTTCCTTGATCTTTTCCTTTTACTACCCATTGAATATTTCAATCTATAAAAACAAAAATAAATAAATTTAGATTTCATTAAATATCAGCTAATGGTTCAATATATAATACATAAAAATAAAAATAATTAGATGAGAAAAAAAAACACCTTCAAAATATTTGATCCTTTTCAATATTGATTAAATCCCCAGAATAGTTGTTGAAAATTTCTTCAAAATTGATTGTCTATTGAAAACCCTCTTCCAATTTTCGTTGTCCCTGTATATTTAATTTTTTTAAAAAGAAAAAAAAAATTATATCAAACAGTAACATTAATTGCTAGCGGTTTATTCTGCTGACAGGGGTTTCAGCTGAAACAGTTTTAGCTGGAACGGTTTCGGTCGAAATAATTACGGCCAAAATAGTCTATGTGGCATCCTATGTGGCAGCCAAACAAGCAAAAATTAGAACTTCTGTAAACATCTCACTTCGAAGGCCAATTTGACCTACTAAATTGAAGTTTTTTTAAAAATTAAAAATATACTTTTGTAGTTCTTAGAGTCACGATTATGATCATATAATTTTTTTAAAATTTTGATTATGAATAATATGTTATAATTTGAAAATATTACAAGTAGGTATCTTAAGATTCAGGAAGATGTCTATTCAAAAATAAGAAAAAAATAGTACATCATGTTAAAAAATTTTTAAAAAATTATGCTACACTAGAGGAGAGAGTCTTCTTCAAGAATATGTAATTTTTAAAAAAAAATATGTAGATTTGATGGAAAAAATTTGACGGGAGAAAAAAATTGTCAACTTCTAATAACTTTGACTTTGACCAATTATAACTTCAAAAATATTAGCTGAATTTCAATTTTGCTTTTCTGGTGGACTAGGTATACATGTTAGCTCTAACATATTCGAAAATCAAACCAAAATATGAACATTTGCATATATTTGTTTGGTGGGAAAAAAATTCTATATTTTTAGTATTTTAAAAAAATTTAAAAATACACTTCAAAAATTCAAAAATAAATAAAATTTTCACTCAACTTTAAAACAAAAAAATTATAGACATAAACTTCATCCAATTTTACACATTTCATTAGTTTACATCATCTTCAAATTCTAAGCACAAATGTCACTTTTATTTCTTTAAAGTTGAAGACTTTAAATTATGATATCACTTCTCCTTTATAAAAGGTGACACGGGTTTGTGCTTTTACCCATTAATTTTATATATATATATATATATATATATAGTAGTTGATAATAAAACATTAGTTACATTTTACAAAACATTAACATAGTATAGATTAACAACAAACCTATTGGTTACATTTTACAAACCTATTAGTTACATTTTAGAAAACATTAACATAGTAAACCTTGATGTACTAAATAGCATACATGTGCATTTTTTTATTCACATACATGAGCTAGATATACTAAATAACATGTGCATATTTTTAGTTACATTCAACTTTGTACATATTTATATACATACATGTTTTAAATTAAATTTAACTTTCAATTTTATATGTACTTATATATGTATATCTTAACTCTGCATTTATAAATATGTAGATCTTTGCATATATCATTATGGCATCCAAAACTGGTGGAGCACCTACATCCTCAGGGAAGGCTAGTGTTCATGGAGAGGATCCTAGTGCTGAGTTAGGCACAACACGTAGACCAACATCATCTACTGAGGAGAGACATCATTTATTTACAAATACTATTGCTAGATTATCTCGTGCTCTTGAGTATCTTGATTCTACATTGTTAGCTTCTACCACTCTCCCTAATTGGGAGAAGTTTGTTTCTATTAGAGATGAGTTGTGACAAATGATTGAGATGATCTTTAGGTACAACCCATTTGATGATATTTGTATTGAGACATTTTACTCTTCCCTTTCTCACAGTATCTATGAAGTATACATAGATTGATGGTCAGGTCTACAACGCTATGGTGAAGACCATGTTTTCCTTTTATATAGATAGGGCTAGGGTTAGAGGTTGTTTAGTGACAAAGTGTATAGATTAGCTAGTCACTCCATTTATATATCCTTGGTGGTTAGCCACACATCATAGGTGGCTACAGAAGGATGAGTTTCCCCTTTATTTCTACAAACAATTGTTTGTAGAATTTAATTTACATTAGGATGTTGACTATACAGATTTCTTAGGTTATGTTGGATAGGGCTGAGGTTGACTGTCAGCCAAGAGATTTAGACCTGCAGACACACCTATGCCCATTAATAAACAGGCAATGCTGGGTCCAAACCTTTTGATTGTGTTGAGAGGTCCACAGATGACTACTACAGGTTTGAGTGTTCCTGATGATACAGATAGGACTCAAATATATTCTAGCATTGCCACAATTGTCACATAGTCATAGGAGATATCTTCAGATAGATGTGGTAGATACATGTTACGATCTCATGGTCCCATTTCGACAGGTGCATCTTCTAGCATAGGAGTTGATGATCTATATGAGATGGTAGATCTACTATTGCCACTAGAGGTTTCAACAATATTAGATATGGATGCATTGCATTGTATGACATCTTATTTAGTATCTAATCTTCTTGGAGCATATCAGGCATTGTCGATGGTCACGAGGATTCCTCTTTGTGACATTGGTGGATACATCAGCCATATTTTGTCATGTACAGCAGGACCACAACCCTCACAAAGACAAGAGGATATCCCTGCACATTCTATAGCACCTGCTCCTACAGAGGGCCATACAACTCCTGTCCCCATAACACCTATCCCTACACCTACTTGGGATCCTATAACACCTACTCCTTCTCCTACTCTTGCTCTTGCATAGCCTAGCCTTAAAGCACCTACATTCCGTGATTCAGAGATCACTCTATCACTATATGAATCAGATATCAATCACATTGGCAGAGCATTACATGATGCTACGATAAATATTGTAAATTTATATATGATTATATTTATTTGTTGCTATAATTTACACATACATATTCTTGAGTGATTCAATTTAACTTGTGTAAATGTACATGTGTGTTCTATAGGGTCTTAGTGATAGTCTGTTGCATTTTGGAGATCTTAAGACCCTGACATATCCTCCACGACATGAGTCACAAGTATGTTATGTGTTTTTTATTATATATTTGATGGATATATATATTTTACACAGATGATATTTATATACATCCATGTATACACATGAATATGTATAATTTTATAATTTTACAAATTTGTTTCATTTGACACAAGGCGCAAATCTAGATCATAGAGCCTTTTGGGGTCAAGGATCAGGGGGGTGATGTGATTGATGTTAGTTTACACATGTGTCTATTTCATTGATGTTACCAGATATTATATATATATATATATATATATATATATATATATATATATATATATATATATATATATATATATATATATATATATATATATATATATATAGATATGTCATTTCAGATTCTTTTATATCCAGATATGTATGTTATCTAAGATACATGTGTTATTTTACATATACTTTTATATGGATTCATGTATGTTATTTCAAATACATGTCTTATTTTAGATACTTTTATATGGATGCACATGTTATTTTAAATACATTTGATGCATGTGGTATTTTAGAGATAATTGATGTCATATTTTGGAGACATTTTATATGGTATTTTGGATACATTTTACATGGGTATGTATACATTATTTCATAGATGTGTTATTTTACATAGATGTACATATTATGTTCATGTTGAATGTATGTATGTTTTCAATATTTAATCAATAAATTTAATACATATTTAAGAACATAACTTGAGTACTAGAACTTAATGTCTTATGTACACAGATGTTAAATTGATCTTTTAATGTGTTAATGTTTTATGTTCACGTATGTGTTATTCATGTTTATGTATATATTATTCATCTTAATACCTTATTCATGTTTTCAATATTTAATCAATAAATTTAATACATAAATTCAATATATTCATGTATATTTTCTCTCAAAGATGTATGTAACTATGTTCATGTGTTAAATGTAGACATGTATGTTTTCAATATTTATGTAAATATGTATATGTTATTGTTTTTAATGCCTTAATCTAAGTATAATTAACTATATTTAATGACATGTCTTAAGGGAAACATATACATGTACATGTAACATATAAAGAGTATAACATAGAATATAACAAAACATGTCTAATTTCGCATATCAAAGATAAATGATCCAATGTACATAAAAATTTATAAAACAAATATCTTGTCAATGTTAAATGTGAAAGTATAAGAGCTATATAGACATAGCTGAGCTAAAGCTCCACAATAAGTACATAGGTAACTAGAGCCCCACAAATAATGTATTGTTAGGATCCTCTCTAGTTTTTGTTATCTTTAGAAATTTTTCATGTTCTTCAATAGATAGTTTCAACTTTTTATTTCCACGACATCCTCTTCTTTGTATTGCTTCAAATTGTAACTTGGTAGCTATAACATGGTTATTATAATGTAAAACCTTTCCTCCAAGCTTGTATTCAATAAATTCAATGCCACTATCAGTTACCCTTGTTTGTTGATAATATGTTCCTTCAATAACAATTGATCCAATCGGATATGATTGTTGATGAGCATCTATAATTCCTTCTAGCAACTTGTGTTTTTCTTTTGTGCATCTTAAAAGATAATAGTTCACATTTTCTGCATTATTTGATAAGGTTTGAACTAAAAAAAATCTCCTACATGTATATAAAAATATAGATAAATATAAATTATTTTAAAAATGAATATGCATGTATATTAATTTATATATATATATATATATATATGCACACAAACCTGCCATAACTAAATCAAAAATTCACTCATAATCAGCTGAATATAGAGGATCATGAATGTCAATGTCAATGTTAGCATCTTCAAAATGAGGCTTTCTAACTATCTCTTTCAAATCCCAATGTGAAACATATCCATTCACAATATTTTAACATGCACTCACTGAATTGTCCTTAATGTAGTCATTGCAAAAACATTTTTTCTCTCTTACTTTAATTATTGGAAGTTTATGGTTTCTTATAGTCATCACTTGATGCAAACTTCTAATACCAGGGATCGTTTGACAATTGTAAGGATTAGACCGATCTATATCTATTACAAATACATTAAAAATAATTGTCATATTTCAAAATATTTATATTTAATATAAAACTAAACAATTTGAAAAATACATTAAAAATAAATATAACTTAGTTCAGCTTTTACTTCTCAAAAGTAATGCTTATTGTATCCAGTATCTCAAGTGGCAAAATAAACTTTGCACCATTCAACAATTTGATTTTCACTCTCTATCCTATTCATTTTATGTACATACAATATATATATATGCTACTAGTATTAAATATGCACATTAAATGCATATATTTACCTACAAGTTCATGTTGTCAAAGAACAGGCTTTATACATGCTCCTATTCCATCATGCTCCCCTTTCATGTGTCCACTTTCAAAGAAATTTCATAAAAACCTAACATTGGTTCTAGCATGATGCATTGCTAACCAATTAAATGCTTTTGTGGATTTGAATTGTCTTGTGAACATGGAACATGATAAGTATCTACAATTATTTGTGCACATGTATCAAATCAAAATAGGAATGTACAAATAAATATAAGTTAAAATAAAGTTAAATAAATGTGTAAGTTTGTGTATACTAACCTGCATATCCATTAGACCAAATCTAGTGCTCTAAAACATTTATTCCATGATTTCTGAGATCTTCAAAGAACATTGCAAAACAATGAGCCACATAGCTCCTATCATGAACTCTATCATCACTAATATAGAAATGAACCTCTTTGGTGATGATGCATTCATTTTAATCCAACCTTTCTATCTAATCCACATCAAATTTTGCATGTTTATAGGTCACTTGCACAAATATTGCAACTTGTTCAAAATGATAATATTGCCCATGAAGCTCTATTTGAGGTGAAAATGTATAATTCTCAAAAAAATCTACAACTAAAAGTATGCAACCAGGTGGAAAACAATTTTTGGAATCACGAAACTGTTTAGCTTGCCATCGTGCACCATGACAATGTTGGATATGTGGATATATCAATGGACTAAACTTGGTCATAAACTCATCATGATGCAATTCACTCTCCTTCAATAAAATTTTTATGGATTCATCTCCTATCTTATTTTGGTATGTCTCATATTCATATTTCATCTATGAAACTGGTGTGGATTCATTAATATACTCAATTTGCATTTCAAAAAAATTGCGTAAATCTCCACAATCTTCACACTGATTTTTGATGCATTACACTTTGAACTCATTTAAATCTTCTAATTTATCACATAATGTGGACTTCACAAATCATGTTGTACTACTAGGGATGCCCAAATTGGGATCAAGTACTACCATAACTTTTTTATATGATTGCAAGTGTAGACCAAATTCAATATGATTTCAAAAACAACAAGTTTCATGCATCTTATTTATGCGTACAAAGGAAGGATGCAAACTCTCAAATATTCTTTAACATGTTTTGACATTTGAAAATTCTTCCTTCAATGTTTGAAATAATTTGCTTTGAGTTATATTTATGAAATGTTTTGGATGTTCAATTTTGGCCCCTATCTCTTGATCTTTAATTTGTATAGTATCATGCTTGTTGGAAGAAACACGAGAATGTGTCATCCAAAATTCAATAACTTGTCTTTTCACAGAAATTCTGTCTTTTCAAGGAACTCTACAAATATTCACCTAGTTATTCTCAATGTTATCATCTAGCATATTTCTCCTCTTGATGTATCTCTGAATAGTTCTTCTAGATATATGTAGTACATCAAAAATTATACGTGCCTATTTTCTATGTGTCAATTTTCTACTAGATATAGTAGTCATCAATGCTCTATGTGCATTACTCAAATCACCTCCTTGAGTTGTGTTGTCAATTTTGTTATAAGCATTTTGAAAGTTTTCAACTATTGTTTTATTAATATTATGTTCATGTTTTTTCTTGTTATCAACACCTACCAACTCTAAAATAGGTCTCATATATTTTCTTCTAAATAACTTGACAAATAATTGTGCCTGTCCAAATCTTTGAAATATTTATCCAACATGTTCTGATAATGCTTTCTAATAGTGTTATCGTTTATCAAATCTTTAGATGGAATTTCGTTTAAAAGTAGTTTCTCATCCAAATCCATCAAATTTTTTATGCCCTCTAATTTGTTTCTATCAGTAGAACTATTGATTTCTTCCTCTTCATTAATTTCATTCACTTCATGAATCTCATCCTATTCAAGAATTTTAGTAGGTCGGTTTTGGTTACGTTGAGTTTGACCTTTCATTTTGTCATCTCTTTTCCTATTATATTTCCTTAATCTTTTACTTTTACTGCCCATTGAATACTTTTATCTATAGAAACAAAAAAAAAAAATTAGATTTTGAACACTAAATACCAGCTAATGCTTCAATTTAGAATACATAAAAATAAAAATAAGTAGATGAGAAAAAAAACCTTAAAAATATTTGAGCCTTTGCAATTTTGAGGATTTCTGTGTAATAGTTGCTAGAAATGGCTTCAAAAATCATTGTCTTCCGAAAATGCTCTTCTACTTTTCATTGTTTTCTATATTTATTAAAATAAGGAAAACACAAATCTTATTTGTTACATGAAATAGCTTGGAAAAAAAACTTATTTTATACATGAAACCACCAAACCAAATGCTTGTAGTTTGTTGGGCTGACAGACATTCTGGCCAAAACCCTTTTGGCCGGAATAGTTTCAGCTAGAACAGTTTTTGTTGGAACTGCCTATGTGGCATCCTAAGTGGCAGCCACACAAGCAAAAATAAGAACTTCTACAAACTTCTCACTTTGAAGGCTAATTTGATCTACTAAATTGAAGTTCTTTTTAAAACTAAAAATATAGTTTTGTAGGTCTCAGAGTCAAGATTATGATCATAATATTTTTATTTTTATTTTGATTATGGATAATATGTTATAATTTGAAAATATTACAAGTAGGTATTTTATGATTCAAGAAGATGTCTATTCAAAAATAAGAAAAAAATAGTAAATCATGTTCAAAAATCATTATTTTTTAATGCTACACTAGAGGAGAGAGTCTTCTTCAAGAATATGTAATTTGTTTTAAAAAAATATGTAGATTTGATAGAAAAAGTTTGATGGGAGAAAATAAAACTATCAATTTCTGATAACTTTGACTTTGACCAGTTATATCTTGAAAAATGTTAGCCAAATTTCAATTTTTCTTTTTTGGTGCACTAGGTATACATGTCAACTCTAACATATTCAAAAATCAGACCAAAATATGAACATTTGCATATATTTGTTTGCTAGGAAAAAAACTCTATATCTTCAGCATTTTTAAAAAATTAGAAAATAGACTTTAAAAATTAAAAAATAGATAAAATTTTCACTCAATTAAAATAAAATAAAATTAAAAATTTAAACTTCATCTAATTTTACACATTTCATTACTTTACATCATCCTCAAATTCTAAGCACAAATGCCACTTTTATATTGTTAAAGTTGAAGACTTTAAATTCTGATATCACTTTTCCTTTATAAAAGGTTACACAAGTTTCTGCTTTTACCTTGGAATTCAACTTATACATATCAATGATAAAAGCTTTGGAATTGGTGAAAAAATATCCTTCTCCTCTCACAACGTATGTAGCCATATCCCTCACTTTTTCTATAAGATCTCCCATCTCTTTCTCACTAGAACCATTTTCACAACCTCCTTTACCCTTTCCTTGTCTACCATCCCCTCTCAGTTTTCATAGAAATGATTTCATATGCCCAATTTTGTAAATAAATTTGAATTGAAGTGTTTGATCTCCGAACAAGGTCCATGCAAGAATTGAAACACCTTGAGAAATGCTTCCAAGAATAGATTCCATCCATAATGACTTATGAAGATACCTATTGAGGAATGAGAAAGAATTACAATTTGAGGCACCCAACCAAGTATGATTAACCCTCTTTCTTTTGTTTTCTCTAAAAAGGGGAAAAGGTCCTCTATTTGTGGCTCACTAGTTCATAGCTCTAAGTCAAAAGTATTTCAAGTAGAGTCGAAGGATGTGTTGTGCCAACAATCTCGATCACCTGAAAATTTTTACCAAGCTTTTATTAAAAAGAATAATAATAATTCTAGAATAGGCAATGTAAATAAAACAAAATGAAAATTTTCAAGTAAAATGAAATAAATTTTAAAAATATGTAAATTTAGATAATTGTATAAATAAACACAAATACATGTATTCATAATTTGTTTATTAAGTTGAAATTGAATTCAACCATAAATTTTAAATTGATTTAAATGAAAATAAAATTTATCTATTTATAACACATGTATATGTATATTAAAATAAAGTGTCCAAAAAAGATTGTAAAAGATGAGACCGATACTTGTACACTAAATACTATTTTTTTAATGTACTATTATAAGATCACAAATTTTGTTGCTTTTAAATTTGCGAAAACATTTCATTCAATTTACGTATTTAAATATTTATCAACAATAAAAACATTAAAATAACATAAATTTGACCTATGATAATTATTAAGAAACACAACTTAGGGAAGAGACTAACTGATAAGGGGTTGAATAAGCGTGATAGTTTTGTCATAGATACCCCCAACTACTACTCTTAAAAGAGCAACAAAAATGAACACATGTCATAGTCGATCATTTTTTAACCTTTTAAAAGCTTTTTTGGTTGGTGATTGACCAATTTGTGCTCCACTATTGGGATATTTCATGAGGACTATGTGATGTTTAACCACAAGTACTAGTGTTTTTGAGTGAGTAACCATTGGTGCATGAATATAAGGTATCATACATTTTGAGATGACACTTTTTAACAACTTTACACTCCACAATTCGTATAGAGAGATCCATAAATACCCAAAAGCTAAAACCTTAAGATAGATTTTCATTGAGAAACAAAAGTATATTTTAAAAATAACAAAATTCAATTTATAATTTAAGAATTCTAAATATACAAACTTAGTCTGATCTTTCCCTCCATTCAATCACCCAACCTCCCCCCTCCACTCCACCACTAAAGTGGCTAAACAACCGACAGAATGGTTGTTTACCATAATTTATTAATCATTTAAAATTTGTGAAATAGTTCTATTGTAATTTTATATTAATATCAAATAATAAATAAATATTTAATCATGGTTATTTTTTCTGTTGCATAGACGCTTCCCTCCACCACCCCCAATCCATTCAAACATCTAAAAAAGCCTACAACACAATCAGGCATGTCCGACAAAAAAAAATATTGGTAGCATCAACAATTTGAAATGAGTGGCAATTGTTATTGTCAAATATATTCCTCAACACCCAAGCCAAGAGTTGCCATCTGTCAGAATTGACTAAATTGTAAACTTAAACTAAATCTGATCAAGAGGGAAAGAAAATTTTAAGAATAAGCAAGTGTCATCTTGATAAGATTTACCTTTTAATTTATGATTTAATCTTTTCATTTTGAAATTGAAGGAGATGTCTACAAATGCAACCAAGCAGAAAGGAACTCCAGTTGCAGATTTGCAATCTAAATTTTAATATAAAATGTCAAAATTTATCATTAAGTCTAGTTTGCATTCAATTGTGAAATAAAAATTATAAAACATAAAGATTAATGTTTATTTAGAAGCTAGTAATAACCAACATGATTATTTTGTATTTTTTTAATTTAGAAGCTAGTAATAACCAATATGATTATTTTGTACCTTTTTATTTATAAAAAATGTTGCTTTCCCATTCTGTGGTTACATTTATTTAGACAGAGATAGTTACTATGAAAGATTTAGCTTACCAATTTATGCAATATGAATAGTCACAAAAAAGTAATTAGAAGCTAATTATAACAGTAATAAAATCTTAAAAAATCCAATCTAATAAGTAAATTTATGTGCCAAAGTTTTTTGCTAATGAATTATAAATATTTTAACAAAATAAAGTTAAAACATAGTTTAGATATATTTCAAAATTCAAATATGTTAAAAAATATATTTAAAAAAGAAACAATTTATTTTTATGTAATACTAGTTTTTCTTTGTGAATTATACATATTATTTATTAATTGCAAAGTAAGAAATATTAAAAAATTGAAATAATTTTAATAATTAATTATTGATAAGTTTGAAGACATAATACTAGTTGTTCAAAAAATTATAATAACTTTCAATCATTCATAATGTGGTCAATGAAAATAGTATATGCACAATGATAAGGAATAAATCATTTGAAAAAATGGTTTACAAATATTTAATTTTGTGTGATGATCATACAAAGTTGTCAAACCTATACAATATTGCACGCAAGATATGTGGAGTCAAATGGGTCTTTTTATATGTAGAGCTAAAACTATGATTTACTAGTTGTGTCTTCTCTTTATAATTAAAATCTTCATTTGATTGAGTGATATTCATAAGTCGTATCCATAATTTATGTAGACTTATTTTTTGTAAGTGTGTAGTTATTAAATTATATTTTATAGATTTTATTTTTTATTTTAGTATTTTTTTTCTTGTAAATATTAATAATGTGGGCATGTGTATCTTATAGGTCTCATTTTAATTACTTTATATTTATTTGTAATGGTTAGTAATCTAAGATTGTAATTTCTATCAATGTAGATATAAGTGCAAGCTAGTAAAATTATATTTGATGTAGGTTACTTTTATGTGTTATTGGAGTATTGGAGGAATTCTCCTCATATTGTTCCCAAAGTTTCACAAGCCTCCCTTCCTTCTCCTATCAAGGACTAATTGTAATGCCCTGCCAAGGGATCCAAAGAATTAACCTAGAATTTCACTAAGTTTAGTAGCAAATTTTTTTTTTTCATAAAAGTAAACATCACATATAACTTATGCACAATAACGGAAGCAATAGCAATGTCCATCTGAAAGTAAACATACATAACATATTACATTCTTTAAGATCCCTTAACATTGAATTACATACATGAATCCATCTAGAACAACATCCATATGAAACAATAATGATAAGTCTAATGTTTATACATTACATTACAAATACTCAATCATCCACTGTACATGTCACAGGGTATGACAAGCCCAAAAGAATATACATACATAGAATAAGGTAAATCATCCTATTATAATCCATGATACATCAAAATAAAGATAATCACATGATACACATGATACATCATCATAGAAAAAATATACATCCATCATAAAGATCAAACATAATAAAACTAAGTGCACGGCTCCTCCCAACCATTAATAGCATCATTAGACCATCATGGATCCTAGCCATCCCTCCGTGCGTAACATTCCAAATCACCGAAGAGATCATCGGTACTAACATAGTAGGAATGTCACTCCTAATATATACAATATCATATGTAGAAAGTAATCTAACATGCAAATAAAAGCATAAGATAACATCATCTAACATATGTTAATCATCAATGAAAAAGGATACATATCCACCATCATGAAGGACGCATCAGCCACAATGTCTCAATGAATCTCAAAATGATAAGAGTGGAAAATACACTAGCACCCAACTGCGTGGCACCTAAGTGGTCCACTCCCACCATGTTGAGGAGATAATCTCAAGTCCCAAACAGGCTATCAAAATCACATAACACAAATCTCCACAAGTCCAGGAATCCTAAAAGTATACTAACTCAAAGGTTCCAAACACAAAATCTGACATCTAATCCCAGAGGCACACAATGACATGTAGGAACCTACTATGCAAGCGGGAAAGTTTCATCGCAATTATCACATACATGTTACCCTAGCAGTTAGCTAAAATCCACGGGTACATACTGATTTCATGCGGCCACTAGTACCCTCTCATACTAATGAGGCATACTACGGAATGCAAGGTCGCAACCATGCATCTCACTACTCCCATCCTATCCTGTACAAGCACTCAAGGCATGGGTGAGAACAAAACACTTATCTTTTCAGGTTCATTCAGTTAGTATTAGGTGTGAATATTATCACTTATTAATCCAACTTACAATGAGTTACCTTGGCAGCCTCTTAGGGCCCCGGCCCCTATTGCAAGCCACTTCCTGTCACTACATGCAAATATCCTACCCTAATGCTCATGGACTCTTAAATCTCAAAATTACAAAAGATAATCCATAATAAAATCATCAAATATGCACAAAAGCATCAAATCTCCATGAGCAAACATCCATAGAAAATCATGAACACAACAACTCTCTATTGGCAACTAAAGTATCACTGATAATCAAAGTATCCAATGGTTCTCAATAACCAAAATATCTTAATCAAATTGATTGAAGACTCAAAAAATGGTTGAGTCAAACATGTCACATCATGAAATCATCGAGAATAAATCCACATTTTAGTCCCATCATGGGGACTAGAAAATAATCAAGGATAACTGATTGATGACCAAAAATAATGGTTAAGTCAAGTATCTCATACATAAGAATCTCAACTATAATCAATCAATAGTTACAAACAATGCATAGAGAATTCCATCACATAACCATGGTTGGGTTTATAAAAATTGAGATTAAAACATCATCATGTCACCACAATCACATAACCCCCAAGCCTCTGGTAGACGTCCTATACTGGTCAACACTAGTCAACCTAAAACCCAAAACAATAGCATAAAGAATACACAATGTAAACACATGTTTTGGTTTTGCCAAGTTTACAACTTAAATTTAAATATAGAGATCTCAGTTTAGGTTTCCAAGTTTTGAAGAATGAATGGAGGAACACATATATTGTTTTGGATAAATAAAAGTTTTCCTTAACAGAATGAAAAATCCATTTTCCAATTATAATATTTGTTTGATACATCCCCCAATATTTATTTAAACAATTAAATCTTAATAGTTGAAAATTATTAAAAAGTCACCATTGTGAAATTAAACCTTCAATATAACTCATTTATCAAATAATATTAACTTAAATTTATTAATAACATATTTACATATATATATATATATATAGTTATTACGTTTTATAAAATTGATTTAACAATTTTGATCGATACCATATATATCATATGAAATAACAATGAAAATTGATATCATGTATATCGATTGTTTTAAATGTATTAACATAAACATTTTTGGTATAACAATATTACTAAATAACCCCCCGTTTCTCTTGTTGTGGTACGTAGTACCTGCTATCGCAGGCACTGCGCCGACAGTGGGTACGTAGTACCCCTGTCGCTGCAACCCTACGACGGAAGGCCTTTGCCTTCCGCAGGCATGGGATACAATTCATGCCCACGACATTTCATTATATATTTTTTTTTAAACATTGTTTCATGCGATATGAATCACGATGCGATTTATTAAATTTTCCCACTGCGATTTATCAATCGCTCATTCGGTGTATTATATATAAATATACATATGTGTCTATATATATATATATATATATATGTATGTATGTATGTATGTATATATATATTCAAATTTTATAATAGATTCATAATAAATGTATACATATGCATATATATATATATATATATATGTATGTATGTATGTATGTATGTATGTATGTATGCAGATTTGAATATATAACCATGTATGTTTTTTCTTTTCTTTTCCACAAAGATTATATCTACAATTTAAGAATAAAATATTTGCATTATAGAATGCATATAAAATTCTCCAATAAATTAATCTACCCATATTGAGAATGAATATAAATATGAAACTTCTCAGAAGACATATGGAAGACCCAAAGAAGACAGGGAATGCATGATGCGAAAATAGCATAATTAAAATCACAAGAATCTACCCGAATTCTGATGCTAAATCGCTCTTCCTCAGAAAATCTGCAGAGCAAGCTCCTCCCTTCTTCAGAATTCTTGAGTCCTCCAATGCTCCAATTGCACTCCCAACGCTCTTGTCTAAGCTTCTATGAATGCCTGAATATAAAGAGCTTTTAGAAAACATCTAGAATGCTTTTAGAAACAGCTGGAAGGTGTCACCAACTAAGCATGGGTCTTTTCCAACCTTCAAGATGAGCCATAGGGTTGTAGACACCATGTGCTTAATTGATGCACTAACCCCCGTGTTGTTGAGATATGAGAAATAGAGAAGTGCATTAATTCCCATGCAAGCTTATAACTCCAATTTACTTTTTATATAATTTCTATTTAAATATTTATAACTTTTATTTTATTTTTTGTAACTTTTATTATTTTATTTATTTATTACTTTATTATTATTTTATTATTATTATTAATTTTAATTCCTAATTTTCTTTTATTTATTTTCTTTTTCCTCAATAATTTAAAATATCAAATAACATGATATTTTATATTAATTTTCTCAAATAATTAATTTATTAATTAAATCTATTTATTAAAACTTAATTAATAGATAATTCACCATAGACCTCCAAGATAAAATATGAAAACCCATCATAGAGCAAATCACTCAAAATCAGTCTAAAATGTTAAAAATCATGAATCATGTCATCCGACACATTCGGTGGGTAAAATATCCAGATACTTGTCCTACCTCACTAGGACAATTTGCTTAAAGGTTTGGGATTTGGACTTGAGAATTTATCTCCCTTCTCTTATTATTGAGATAGTATAATAGGGTACGCTCATCCTGGCAATTCAAGGAAGTTGATACCCGGTACTTGCAACCTATAGAAAAAACCATGCATGTACATACAATATATATAATGCTAAGCTAAATAGACAATGGCAGGAAGTGGTGCATCATGTAGATCCCGACTAAGCAGGTGACTATGACTCCCTTCCTTAACCACATCAGAACTGCCATACAATAAGAAAACACGCACACCATACACATGCAAGTATGGGTTAAGTATCCATGGTAAAACACATAAGATAATAAACCATCCAACTAATCATCAATAATAACTTTAAAAAAATATAATGATTATTATGTATGCATGAAATGTAAAGTCTAAATGATCTCATCATATAACCACTAAATCCATAATATAATGTCTGATAGTCTCAAAACAATACCACTAATCCATCAACATAATACTAGTCCATCAAAGTCTGATAATAATAGCAACGATAAGTCTAGAAAAGATGTGAATGATCTCAAATTTATTCAAATAATACTAGTCCATCAAAGTCTGATAATAATAGCAACGATAAGACTACACTAATTTATTCAATACTGGAATTGACATGATAGAATGATCTCAAATTTTCTAATCTAGCAATCATGAGTATAGTGTTCATGTTAGTCTCACTCTTTCATTTAGCATTCAATTTGTTTATTGATCTTCAACAAGGAACCTTTTGTTGCCTTAGATGGCTAGATAATGGAACATTCTTCACCCCTCTTTAACAGTTTCTCCTTTTAAGACTACAAGTCATTGATTTGGAAAAGTTCAAATTCATTGAAAATCAAGTCGAGTCACCCAAATGAAAAAGTTCAAACCTACAATGATACTTTAATTACTTAATTTAGTAAATATAATCTAAAATTTTAAAACTAAGTAATTAAGACTTATTATTTTTTTAATAAAATTTCTGATTATATAAACTTTGACATGTGATTGTTTCTTTTTATTATTATTAAATAATACAAATTCTTATTATTTAGGAAGATAGTAAAATAAAACTACAATGAAAATGAATAAGTAATAATATGAAAAGATTACATTGTCACCTCACCTAAATTCAGAAATTCAAATAGTATTTTTTCTCAAAATATTTAATTACAATTAGGAAGGAGAGGAAGAGGAGCTAAGCCCGACTAACAAAATGAATCATTGTACAAGGTCTAATTTGTGTCTTGGTGTCTCTAAGTGGATTTAATTTTTCTTTTTATTTTAATCAAGGGTATGTCTCAGCTACCTATCCAACCACTAACTTTGGGGCAAGTGGGGCTAATCTAGTCCTCTTGGGGCACACATTCACCATTCAAACATGGGGCAGTCTTGAACTTGACATCATGAAGATAATCCACAACCTCAAACTTGACCACTTTAAATAAGATTGAACCACATCTCTTCTTTTTCCTATGCTTATAGTGATTTCTCTCCACAACAATATGGGTGTGATATGTACACTTTTTGCAAGGAGAAATATGCATAATATCCATGTTTTGAGGGCTTAAACATCATACACTAAGCTTAATTCTTATGCTAAAAGTGTTAAGTAATCAAAGTTGACTTTTATTTTCTCAGCTTAACTCATCCTTTAGTGTGTCATATTTAAGGATGGATATTTTCCCCAATACATTGTACACTCTTTAAAAAAAAACATAATTAGAAAAGTTAGAGTGCAAATTAGAAATCAAGTGGTACTTTTAGCTAATATAAAATAAACACGATTGGTAAAAGAAAGTAATGACATTACTTCTGAACAATACATTAGATGCTTACATTATATCAATCATCAATCCTATCATTAGCCTTACAATCCATGAGCTTATGCATCTCACTCGCAAAATTTTTCAAATTCAAGGTCGAAGATCCTCCTCCTCACATAGATTGTTTTGCCATTTTCTAATATTTGACAGCACAATTTTTCATCTCTTTACCTTTTTCACTATGGAGGACAAGTTTAACATATTTCTCTTGGCAAAACTAGACACCAATGCCGAGATCTTGTGATGACCCATGTGTGCTTACCTTCCTTTTTGATATTGGGATTTTTGTTTATTATTCCCTTGCTTGTCTTATGTAATAAATTTGTATTCTTTGGTTGAACACATGCTTTTGACTATGGAATGAAACTTTATTTTAGTCATTTAATATTAGTAAGACCAAAAGAAAAAGTTATAAATAAGGAATGAGTCAGTCCATTAAAAAAAAAGGGAAGTAAACAATTTTTGTGACAGTCTATAGAAATGACAGAGAAGAAAATTAGAAAAGAAAAGTGGAAGAAGAAAATAAATTACAAAGAGATACAACTTAGCATCACTATCAGGTTTTTCCATATTTATTTACTTTTCAACTTATGTTTGTCCAATATTTTAGTTATGTATTGTGGAAATTAGTTTTGGAAAGATAAAATGATCCATGCATGTTTAATAGTTTGGAATGATTGTTTAATAAATTGAAAAAGCTTTTGGATCTTGGAAAAATAAATAGAAAATGTAGAAGCTTAGAAAATATTTGAAAATAAACATAAACTTGAATAATGATAAAATTATTTAATTGAGAAAATCTATATGGAACTTATTTACCATTCATAGATAGGAAAATATGTATGAAATTAGCAGCAAAGTAGTATTTATCTACTAAATCCAAGTTGAATAAATACATAAGGTTAAAAATATAGAGCCACACAATTTTATAGTATCATTATGCTTCATAGAATGGATAAAATTGATTTATGGCAAATGACAAGGAATATTAGAGGACTAGAAGTGTTTTATTTAAACCTATTATTTCTAAAATAAATTATTTAAAAGAGTGCTATTGTATTTACAAAGGGTTTGTTCAAGAGATAAAATTTGATGCAAAAATGATGTTTTATTTTAGAAATAAATAGTAGTTTGTATTAATAGTTGGAAAACGTAGATGAATTGGATTAGATTGAGTTAAGAAAAAAAAGTTACATAAAAGAAACCATATACCTTGCATGTATTGTGTTACCAATAGAAATGGTTACTGTTTTGAACATAAAAATGGTGTTTAGGAAATAGAAATTGGTATGCAATGTGGAAGATAGAGAAGGGTAAAAGATTACCTACTAGTAGGAATTGGTTTTCCTTGTTTAAAAGATGCTTTGGCCAAAGCTTTGTTTCACATATATTTCATTAATATGCATGATTAGTTATTTCAATTTCTCTCTGCCACCCTATGTCTCAGATTTCTACTTACAATTGAATGTTAAGTAGTTATATTTATAGTTGCACCCTTTCTATCTAGTTTGTCAATACTGAGTTGCTAAGCTTCTCGAACAAGGGATGGAGTGCTTTTTATTTCATGATAAGCTCTAGGGGAGCTATCTACTCCATGGCTGGGAGGAAAAGGTACCTGGGCCACACTCCCATCTTAGGATTTTCTAGTGAACATGAAATGCGAAGGCTTAGGAGACAAGGATTGCAGTGTTAGTGTGGTGTCTTGATGACTAAATTTATGAAATATGAAATGAATGGATTTGAGAAAACATGTGATATCATGTCATATCTATAAATTATTCACTGATGTATTAATATTAAGACACATATCAGTGTATCATGAATTTATGAGAAATTCATATTGTAGAATCTTGTAATATAAGAAGGGACAATTTAAATTGGAATGTCTTTGGATACATTTTATTCTTCAAGCTTTACTATATGGAACTGTATCTTTGACTAGTTTTGGAAATTGAATGACTAAAGACATGATTTCATTTTGACTCTTTTTGACCATTGATTATTTTATGCCTTATTGATGACATGGCAATTGTGTGAGAAAATGCATCTTTACAGATGGTATCAGAGCTATAGTTAAAACACTAGGAACTTGGCCTACTCTTTCTAAGTTCTATACTTTTGATGGTTTAGGAAACCAAGTACACTCATGAATACTCAAGACCTCAACTAGGTTGGAAATAGCAATGATGATGAGCATAACCCGAACCAGAGGTTAGATCAAATTTTGGCCCTCTTGAATTAGCAAGGAAACCTACTTTAGCAACAAGGTGAAGGTATGGATCACCTTGAATAGGATCTGAAGGGTAGGCAGAATCAAGATCAAGAGGATGAGGCTCAAAGGAAACTTGAAGAAGACATGAGAGTACAAGTTTAGTGAAAAGAAGAAGAGGATCAAAGATTGGAAGCTCTTTGTAAGAATGAAGAAGAACAACAAAAAGGAATGCTGATGTAAATGTTGGAGATCTCAATAATGAAAAAATAGTAGAAGAGTTGAGTAGGGACCTAAAAAGGGTTGTTCCACCTACCTTTGATGAGAAGACTATAGGAGATGATTCTAAGGCATGGATCATCTCCATGGAGAAATACTTTCACATATGTAATCTTTTTGGATAGTCTAGAGCATTATGGGGAACATTCTAGCTAATTGGTGAAGTAGCCACTTGGTGGAACAATGAGATGGATGAGAGGAAATTGTGACCAAGACAAATTTCATGGGAAAAATTCTTGGCTTTATTCAGGAAGTGATGGTTGAGTCAACTTCTCTATGATAGGAAAGTGTTTGAGTTCCAAAACCTTATTCAAGGGGTCATGACTATGACCAACTATCATGAGCGATTTTGCCACTTGGTGAAATATGTTCCACAATATTCTAGGATGCACATTTTTTAACACATAAGTTTGTATTGGGGCTTCATCCCAAGATTGGATATGAGGTGGAGATGTATGAACCAAAGGCTATGGAAATTGCCTATGCTAAGGCATTATTGCAAGAGGATAAATTGAAGAAAGTACCTACCATTAGAACTCATACAGAAATAATTTAACAACCCAAGATCTGGGAATAGTAAAAGTGGAGCCTTCCTGCATCATTGATCAACGTACCACTAGAGTACGTGACAGAGAGATATTGTAGTATAGGGTCCAATGGGACCATTTCTCTAATGATAGAGCTACATGGAGGATGTTAATGATATATTTATATTATTTCCTCATTTAGTTACATAGACTATTACATGTTATTTTAGTTATGCTTTCAATAATTATGATACATAATTGACTTTCAAAAACTTGGTTGACGAATTATCAACTCAAGTTGTTTGAAAAAATTATGTGATACTTCGATTATTATGGATATGTTAATGTTTTGGGTAAATTATCATAGAAAAGGATTAGAATTGTTGTGGATTATGAATTCGATGATGAAAAATGAATAGAAAAGGATGACATTTAACTATGATTTCAAGATGGATTATTGATTTATGGACTAACCTTTTGATGAAAAAATTGAGTTCTAACTATTACATAGGGATTAAGGATGGGGGTGTGGTTGAGGTAGAGGAATTTAACTCATTGGTAAGGATGTGATCAGACAATGGGACTATATTTTCACACACCACTTAAAAGTTATTAAAATAATGTTTTGCATGCCATCTATTTCAAAGGTTATATACATGTGAAAGTGTTTGATGAAAATTAGAATATTTATTACTTTATGGAGTTCCTTATGTATTAGATGTAAGAGTTATTTTTCATTGACATCAAGACGATGCCTCTTTCTAGAGGGGAGGGCTGTCACGACGCATGTGTGCCCACCTTCTTTTTAGACAATGGGATTTTTGTTTATTATTCCCTTCCTTGTCTTATATAATAAATTTGTATTCTTTGGTTGAACATATGCTTTTGACTATGGAATGAAACTTTATTTTAGTCACTTAATATTGGTAAGACCAAGAGAAAAAGTTATAAATAAGGCATGAGTCAGTCCATTAAAAAAAAAGGAAAGAGAACAATTTTTGTGACAGTCCAATACAAAAGGAAGAGAAGAAAATTGGTAAAGAAAAGTGGAATAAGAAAATAAATTACAAAGAGATACAACTTAGCATCACTATCAGGATTTTGCATATTTATTTACTTTTCAACTTATGTCTATCCAATGTTTTAGTTATGTATTGTGGAAATTATTTTTGGAAAGATAAAATGATCCATGCATGTTTAATAGTTTTGAATGATTGTTTAATAGATTGAAAAACCTTTTGGATCTTGGAAAAAAAAACAGAAAATGTAGAAGCTTAGAAAATATTTGGAAATAAACATAAACTTGAATAATGATAAAATTATTTAATTGGGAAAATCTATATGGAACTTATTTACCATTCATAGATAGGAAAATATGTATGAAATTAGCAGTAAAGTAGTATTTATCTACTAAATCCAAGTTGAATAAATACATAAGCTTAAAAATATAGAGCCACACAATTTTATAGTATCATTATGCTTCATAGAATGGATAAAATTGATTTATGGCAAATGACAAGGAATATTAGAGGACTAGAAGTGTTTTATTTAAACCTATTATTTCTAAAATAAATTATTTAGAAGAGTACTATTGTATTTACAAAGGGTTTGTTCAAGAGATAAAATTTGATGCAAAAATGATGTTTTATTTTAGAAATAAATAGTAGTTTGTATTAATAGTTGGAAAACGTAGATGAATTGGATTAGATTGAGTTAAGAAAAAAAAGTTACATAAAAGAAACCATATACCTTGCATGTATTGTGTTACCAATAGAAATGGTTATTGTTTTGAACATAAAAATGGTGTCTAGGAAATAGAAATTGGTGTGCAATGTGGAAGATAGAGAAGGGTAAAAGATTACCTACTAGTAGGAATTGGTTTTCCTTGTTTAAAAGATGCTTTGGCCAAAGCTTTGTTTCACATATATTTCATTAATATGCATGATTAGTTATTTCAATTTCTCTCTGCCACCCTATGATTAGTTAAGAAAAAAAAGTTACATAAAAGAAACCATATGCCTTGCATGTATTGTGTTACCAATAGAAATGGTTATTGTTTTGAACATAGAAATGGTGTTTAGGAAATAGGAATTGGTGTGCAATGTGGAAGACAAAGAAGGGTAAAAGATTTCCTACCAGTAGTAAATAGTTTTCCTTGTTTAAAAGATTCTTTGGTCAAAGCTTTGTTTTGCATATATTTCAATAATATGCATGATTAGTTATTTCAATTTCTCTCTGCCACCCTATGTCTCAGATTTCTGCTTACAATAGAATGTTAAGTAGTTATATTCATAGTTGCACCCTTTCTATTTGATCTGTCAATACTAAGCTAAGCTTCTGGAGCAAGAGACGAAGTGCTTTTTGTTTCATGATAGGCTTTGGGGGAGCTAACTACTCCATGGTTGAGAGGAAAAAGCACCTGTGCTACTGTCATATCCCCATTTTAAGATAGAATTTTAATAATTATGAGAAAATAAAATATTATTAAATAAATAATACAGTTATATTAAAACTAATACTAAAATATAAAACAAGAAAATAATAATTATTTAATCTATATTATTAATAAAATAATATTTAGTATGATATTTTAAATAATTAAAAAATAATAAAATTTCAATGAGTAAAGAAATAAATAAAATTAAATACAAGAGACAATATTGTAAAAAGTATGTTAACTTTTTAAATAAAATTTAATAATAAATAAAATAAACACAAATAAGTCAGTAAATAAATAATATAACATAGAATAATATAAATTAACTAAATCTAATAAAAAGTCAAAAGATGTTTAATAAATAGACATGACTCCTTAAAATTAAGATATAAAAGTGAGGAGAGTTTATTTTAGAGTAGAAAAAAGGAAGAGAAGAAGAGAGGAGTTCAAAGAGGAAAGTAATATGAAAAAAATAAGGAAGTGACTTTCTAAAGAGGTATCAATGGTATTGAAATTATATGAACCTTTGAAAGGGTTATAATTATAAATAGATGTGACTCTTCAAAAATATTTTGATTATAAAGTATTTCAACTTGTCCAAAGGATTTTAGTTATAAAGTGTCGTGACTTTTTGAATGGATTATAATTAAGAAGTGTTGTGACTTTTCAAAGGATTTGTATTATGAAAGGTTGCGACTCTTGGAAAAGGGGAAACGAAATAGTATATTTTGTCATTTCCTTATAATTAGAAAATGAAGAATTTTGGAAAGTAAATATAGAGTTGAGATAATCTAGAAGGACTAATTCATTGAAGGAATGACTAAGGATAGAGCCACATGGACCAAGAAAAGAAGAAGGTAAGAAAGGTATGTTTATGGATTATATTTGTTTAATTATATTTATGAATTTATTTATATTAATGAATCATACTTGTGGATAATATTGTGTTAACCTATGACGTTAATACCATGGATACTAATGAAACTCAAAGCATGGAGCATGTGAGATATTTAAGATCTCCATTGTCTGCCATGGCCGAGAGTCGATATCAAAGCATGGAGCATGTGAGATATTTAAGATATCTATTATCCAACATGGCCAATAATTGACATACTAGAATATTCTGATATTGTCAAACATATGCATATTCGTTGGCCTTGGATAGAAGAAGCCCATCCAAGAAGAGTCTTAAGGGGTGCATTCCCGGGAAGACGACAAGGTAACTATGAGCTAGGAACCCTGACTCAGAGACATCCTTAAGATTGGGGTTAAATTAGAGGCTAGACAAATATAGTTAGTTTTATTATTGTTATGATTCTAACCATTATTTTGTAGGAATTACTTAACTCAAATTAACCCTAATAGTGGGGACATTATAGCCACACTCCTGTCTTAGGATTTTCTAGTGAACATGAAATGTGAAGCCTTAGGAGACAAGGATTGCAATGTCAGTGCAGTGCCTTGATGACTAAATTTATGAAATCTGAAATGAATGGATTTGAGAAAACATGTGATATAATGCCATATCTATATTATTCACTGATGTATTAATATTAAGACATATATCAGTGTATCGTGAATTTTTGAGAAATTCATATTGTAGAATCTTGTAATATAAGAAGGGACAATTTAAATTGGAATGTCTTTGGATACATTTTATTCTTGAAGGTTTACTATATGAAAATGTATCTTTGACTAGTTTTGGAAATTGAATGACTAAGGACATGATTTCATTTTGACTCTTGTTGACCGTGGATTATTTTATGCCTTATTGATGACATGGCAATTGTGTGAGAAAATGAGTCTTACAGTTCCTTAGTGACCAGCTTAGAGTTGAAATGTTTCTCTCCGAACATCAGCCATGTGACCATTGGTACGCCCATCAAAATGATTTCCAGAGTCGAATTCCACCTGAAGTGGGTCATGAACGCACCCGCAGATGGGTGGGACAAAATGACAAGCTGGGGTGCCCATCCCGATATGACCAGCCCCTTAACTCTCTCCATGAATCCCTCTGGAAGGTAAGAAGCGCATAATTGTTCTCTGCACGATTCTGCAGATAAAGTAATCTCTAGGGAAACCCTAATGGACCAAATGAAAGATGTTTGGCCCCCTTCAAGACCCCTGGCCAGAGCCCTTGTTTACTCTGGCGAAAGAAACACCTGGCTTCCAAACGAAACATACAAAACCAAATTGGGGCTTTGAGAATCTAGCCATTGCGTCAAATTTTGCTTACTAATGTCCGATTTTTTCCCTCTGGTATTGGCAATGCAACCCAAAGGAACCACGGGACTAACAGACAAAATGGACCTTCCCGTTTAATATATTTTTCAAGTGCTGCAGATAACGAGGCTCGACATCCTCGAACGTGTTGACGAGCATTCCCCAGCATTCCCCAATCGACTTCATCTTCCCCATTAAAAACTTTAGAATCTCTCGATTTGGCTTGAGAAATATCTGAGGCATCTGTTCCTTGCCAAATTTCACTACAGATGACAAGATATCATCGATTATAACACAATCGCCCTCTTTGTGCAGCGTACCAGTGGTTATCGCGCGACAGATGGAGTGGAATACCAATGTTTCAAACGCCCCATACGGAGCAAAAATGACTGTAATTATTCCAAATCTCTTGGCAGACTGAACAGTCCACTCGACGAATAAGTCACTAATTATACACACCGGTCGACGACTCCCCTGCTCTTCGAGCCATTGTTCGAATAGCTCACGAAGCCCCTCAATGACTAAAATAACAGAGAGGGAAGATGCACGTGGCATAAGATCCATACTTTCTCATCCCTCAGGAAGATCTTGAATGGCATCGAGAGGACTTACGCTTAACCGGTACACTCAAAGCTTTGACTACTTCGGTGGTCCCTCCTAAGCTAACTGCACCTTACTCATTCTTAACCTGTCCGTTATCTTTCTCGTTCACTTTCACAACATATTTATTTAGCATTTGCCTTCTCGTTGCACGTACCATCATTCAAGTGGGTCCAGCCTTTCCAAGTGTATGAACAATAATGGTACCTGCACGGCAGTAAAGGTTATGAGTCCGATTGGATTGCAAAATTAACAACAATGATAATAATATAATATGTTGAAAATCTGCATTGGTTATCATTATGTAAATAAAAATTTACATTTGATAAGATATATAGTCAAAGTAAAAAGATTTTATTTGATTAGATTAAATTGTTAATAGTATACACATTGCTGTTGTTTATAATATAATTTTGTGCTTACAAATATAAATTAATATTTTTAATAAAAATTATGTATAATTAGGTTCTAGTATAAAGATTTTATAAAAAAATATAAATTAATAATAGTTTTCTTAAATAATATATAATTAGATTCTAATATAAAGATTTTCTTAAAAATATAAACTAATAATAAAAATTTTTAAAATATAAATTTATAATATCAATTTTAAAATAATATTAAAATGAAAATTGGTAAAAGAAAGAAAGAGTAGTTATAATTGTCTATAACATAATAAAAACTAGCTTATATATACCTCTATATATATTAGGCCGAGAGTAATCGTTCTCGAGGCGCCTATTTTCATGTAATCCCAAGGTTATTTTAATCACAGTTGAGATTATGAAAATGAAAATAGGCGCCTCGAGAATGATTACTCTAGGCGTAATATATATAGAGGTATATATAAGCTAGTGGCAATCGTGGCACAACAGGAAAAGTATTTTTCAAATTTTTTCTATTTTTTTAAGGTTAGTGTCAAATTATTTTATTTATTTTTAAATACAATTGTATAAACTTACTATAAAAATGTAATAGTGTAAACTTACTATAAAATTATTCTTGAATATTTTATTTTTTAATTCTATATATGGTGTTTATTTGTATCACTTTAATTCAGTTTTATTTTAAGCATATTGTTCTATAAAATGCTATATTGAAGAGTAGAGTTATGGTTAGGGTTAGGGTTAGTGTTAGGGTTGGGGCTATTGTTAGGGTTTGAGTTATGGATAGGGTTAGAGTTACAGTTAGGAATAGAGTTACAATTAGAGTCGAGATTAGCATTAGGGTTAGGGCTAGGGTTATTTTTAGGGTTACGAAACTTGTTAGGGTTATAATTAGGGTTAGGTCTAGAATTAGAGTTAGACTTAATGTTAGGATTAGGGTTAGAATGAGGGTTACAAATATAGTTAGGGTTAGAATTAGAGTTAGGGTTAGGGTTAAGGTAAGGGTGAGGGTAAGAATAAGGGTTTAGGTTTAAAATATAGTTAGGGTTAGGATTAGAATTAGAGTTAGAGGTAGAGTTGGAATTGGAGCTCAAATAAGGGCTAGAGTTAGAGTTGAAATTAGGGTTATAACTAGGATTAGGTTTATGGTTAAAATTAGATTTAAGGGGTAGAGAAAGGGTTAGTTTTAGGGTGATGGTTAAGGTTAGGTTTATATTTAGAGTTAGGGTTGTATATAGATTACATCAGGGTTAAGGTTAGGGTAAGGGTTTGAGTTGGGGTTAAGGTTAGGGTTAGGGTTAGGGCTATGGTTTTCATCTAAATTAAAGTAAGCGTTAAGGTTAGAGTTAGAGTTTTGAGTCAGGGTTAAGGATAGAGTTTGGGTTAGGTTATGGTTTTAGTGAAGGTTAAACTAAGGATTAGGGTTAGGATTAGAGCCTAATTATGGTAGAATTAGATTTGTAGTTAGGGTTATATTTAGGGTTAGAGTTAGGGGTAGGATTATTGTTAAAAAAAAAAGAATTTTTTTTTTTGCCATATTGTAATGTAAAATGTTATAGTCAAACACAGATATATGGTTAGGAACAAAGTTACCATTACAATTAATGTTAACCTTAGGGATAGAATAAGGGTTAGGATTAGCATCAGGGTTAGGGTTTGAGTTATGATTAAGGTTAGGGTTAGAGTTACGATTATGGTTATTGTTAGAGTTATGGTTAAGCTTTAGGTTAGAATTATGTTTATGTTTAAGGTTAGGGTTAGAGTTATGGTTACGGTTAAGATTTGGACTAGAGTTATGTTTATGTTTAAGGTTAGGGTTAGAGTTATGGTCATAGTTAAGATTAGGGTTAGAGTTATGGTTATGGTTAGGGTTAGTTTTATAGTAAGGCTAGGGTTGGGGTTTGAGTCAGGGTTAAGGTTAGAGTCAAGGTTAGGGTTTGAGTTAGGATTAAAGTAAGGGTTAGGGTTAGGGTTAAGGTTAGGGTTAGAGTCCAATTATGGTAGAGTTAGATTTAGGGTTAGAGTTAAGGGTTAGAGTTATGCTCATGTGGTTAAGGTTAGGGTTAGAGTTATGGTTATGGTTAGGGTTAGGGTTGGGGTTATTATAGGGCTTGAGTTAGGGTTATTGTAGGGGTAGGGTTAGGGTTTGAGTCAGGGTTAAGGTTAGATTTAGGATTAGCGTTAGGGTTTTTGTTAGGATTAAAGTTAGGGTTAGGATTAGGGTTAGAGTCTAGTTATGGTAGAGTTAGATTTAGCAATAGAGTCATGTTTATGGTTAAGTTTAGGGTTAGAGTTATGCTCATGGTTAAGGTTAGGGTTAGACTTATGGTTATGGTTAGCATTAGGGTTATAGTAGGGCCAGGGTTAGGGTTAGGTTTAGGGTTAAGGCTTGAGTAAGGGTTAAGGTTCTAGAGTTATGGTTACAGAAAAGTTTTGAGCCAAAATTAAAGTTAGGGTTAGGGTTATGGTTAGAGTCCAATTATGGGAGAGTTAGATTTAAGGTTAGAGTTACGGACAAATTAATGTTTATGGTTAAGGTTAGTGTTAAGGTTAGGGTTAGGGTTAGAGTTAGAGTTAAATTTAGAGTTAAGGTTAGAATTACGTTTAGGGTTAGTGTTAAGGTTAGGGTTAGGGTTAGAGTTAGAGTTAGGGTTAGCATTAGGATGAAAATTAGGGTAAGGGATAGGGTTTGAATTAGAGTTAGAGTTCTTGTTAGGGTTAGGTTTACAATTAGAGCTAGAGTTAGGGTAAGCGTTAGAGTTAGGGTTAGGGTTAGGGTTAGGTTTAAAATTAGAGTTAGAGTTGGGATTAGGGTTAGGGTTAGAATTAGGGTTAGAAATATAGTTAGGATTAGAGATAGAGTTAGGGTTAGGGTAAGGGTAAGAATTAGGGTGAGGATTAGAATTAGGGTTACAAATATAGTTAGGGTTAGTGTTAGGGTTAGAATAAGAGTTAGGGTTAGGGTTAGAGATAGAGTTAGAATTAGAGTTAGAATAAGGGTTGGAGTTAGAGTTAGAGTTAGAGTTAGGGTTATATTTAGGGTTAGAATTAAGGTTAGGATTAGAATTAGTGTTAGAGTTAGCGTTATGGTTAGTGTTAGGGTTATGGTTAGGGTTAGAATTAGGGTTAGGGTTAGGGTTAGTGTTAGGGTTATGGTTAGGATTAGCATTAGGGTTAGGGTTACAATTAGAGTAAGAGTTAAAATTAGATGTAGTGTTAGTGTTAGTGTTAGTATAAGAGTTAGAGTTAGAATTAGAGTTAGAGTTAGGGTTCAAGTTAGAGTTAGAGTTAAAGTTAGAGATAGAGTTGTGATCAGGGTTAGATTAGGGTTAGGGTTAAAGTTACCTTATTAGATTTAGGGTTAGGGTAAGAGTTAGGGCTAGTGTTAGGATTATAATTAGGGCTAGTGTTAGAGTTAGAGTTATATATATATATATTATGTTAGGGTTAGGATTAGGGGTAGGTTTATAGTCAAAGTTAGGGTTAGGGTTAATATTGGGGTTAGGGCTACAAAAAGAGTCAAAGTTAGAGTTAGGGTTAGAATTAGGGGTAGGGTTAGAATTAGGGATAAAGTTAGAGTTGGAGTGAGGGTTAGAGTTAGAGTTAGAGTTACATTTAGGGTAAGAATTAGGGTTAGGATTAGAATTAGCATTAGAGTTAGAGCTAGGGTTAGAATCAAGGCTAGGGTTAGGGTTAGGGTAAGAATTAGAGTTAGAGTTATAGTTAGGGTTAGAGTTAGGAACAGAGTTATAGTTAGGGTTAGAATTAGGTTAGGGTTAGAGCTAGAATTGGGGTTAGGGTTAGAATTAGGGTTAGAGTTAGGGTTATATAGATTTAGGTTAAGATTCAGGGTAAAATTAGAGTTACAATTAGAGTTAGAGTTAGAATTAGGGTTAGGGTTAGAATTAGGATTACAAATATAATTAGGGTTACAGATTGAGTTAGAGCTAGAGTTAGGGTAAGGATAACAATTAGGGTTAGGGCTAGAATTAGGGTTACAAATAAAGTTAGGGTTAGAATTAGGGTTAAGGTTAGGGTTAGGGTTAGATTTAGAGATAGGATTTGAGCTAGAGTTAGAGTTAGAATTAGAATTAGAACAAGAGTTGGAGTTAGAGGTAGGGTTAGAATTAGGGCTAGGATCATGGTTAGCATAACAGTTATGGTTAGAGTTAGGGTTAGCATTAGGGTTAGGGTTATAATTAGTGTTAGTTTTAGTGTTAGTGTTAGTGTTAGTATTAGGGTTAGAATTGGGGCTACAATTGAGGCTAGGGTTAGGGTTAGAGTTAGGGTTAGAATTAGAGTTAGAGTTAGGGATCAAGATAGAGTTAAAGTTGGACATAGAGTTGGGGTTAGGGTTAGATTTAGGGTTAGGGCTAGAGTTAGGGTTAGATTTAGGGTTAGATTTAGGTTTAGAGTTAGAGTTAGGGTTAGAATTAGGATTAGGTTTATGATTAGAATTAGGGTTAGGATTAGAGTTAGAGTTACATATAGTGTTAGGGTTAGTATTAGCATTATATATAGTGTCAGGATTATGATTATGGGTAGGACTGGGGTTAGAGTTAGGGTTAGAGTTAGGGTTAGAATTACGGGTAGGGTAGGGTTAAGGTTAGAGATAGAGTTGGAGTTAGAGTTAGTGTTAAAGTTAGAATATGGGTTTAAATTAGGGTTAGATTTAGGGTTAGAATTAGCATTAGAGTTAGAATTAGAGTTATAGTAAGGCTTAGGGTTAGGGCTAGAATTAGGATTAGGGTTAGAATTAGCATTAGGTATAGGATTATAAAGGGTTAAGGTTAGGGTTAGGGGGAGAATTAAAGTTAGAGATAGAGATAGAGTTAGAGTTAGGGTTAGCGTTAGGGTTAGGGTTAAAATTAGAATTATCTAGTTAGAGTTAGAGTTAGGGTTTTTGTTATTATTGTGGTTAAGATAATTTTTGGGTTACTAATCATATTATAGCTAATGTTAGTGCTATTATTACACTTTACCTTGGTGTTAGGATAACTGACAAGTTAAATTTTAATGTGGTTTAGTTCTATTATAGTGCCCATGATTAGTGCTATTGTAATACAAGTTATTAACCTTTTTAATAATGTAATCCCTCCCCCCTCTCTCTCCCTTCTCTCTCTCTGTCTCTCTCTCTAACTACACCCATTAATATCTCGCCCTACTATCTAAATATACCCTCTCTATGTGTAGTCTCTAGTAATGCCCCTCTAATATGTCTCTCTAATCTCTAGATGTACACCCACTTATCTCTCCCACCCTACTTTCTAGATACTCCTTCTAATCTCTCTCTCTCTCCCTTTATGCTCTCTAGATACACCCCTAATCTCTCTCTCTCTCTCACTCTCTCTCTCTCTCTCTCTCTCTCTCTCTCTCTCTCTCTCTCTCTCTCTCTCTCTCTCTCTCTCTCTCTCTCTCTCTCTGGGTGTGTGTATATAAATATTATCACTTATAAAACAATATAATATTATTTCTAGTTACTTGTACATATAGGGTTAGGCTAAGGTATATAATTTACTAAATGATTAGTACAATCATATATAGAGTAAGAGTTAAAGTTAGGATCCAAGGTTTACAATTTCATTTATATGACACTCAGTGTTATGGTTAGGGTTAATAAGTGCTTAAATGTTACACTAAAATAAGGGGCAGGGTTAAGGGAAGTATGAGATTTAGGTGTAGTGTTGGAGTATTTGGAGTACAACTATGGTCAAATTTGGGATATATGTTATACAAATGACTCGAATAGTGGAAAAATTAATTCATGAAAGGGAAGTTATAAGTCCCAACACAACAATTCAGATGATGTTAAAAGTGTGAAAGACTATATAAGAGTCAATTTTATGAAAATTATTTCTCCATGATGATGTGAGAACATTATATATTGTTGAATTTTTAATAATGCTAATGCAATTTTTATTGCAATGATTAAGAATTGTAATCAATAAATCTCCCTATCATTAAGGAATCTATTTAGACTTATGATTTTCTTTCTCAATTAATATATTTAGTAGCCACATCCATTAAAGAATTTTTTCCTACAACAATAAATTTATTTTGTCTTGTTCTCTTCTCCATGAAAGTTACATTGAACAATGGCAAAATAAAATTGCCAATACAACTAATTAGAAGTAAAAATCTGAAACTGGAGACAAGAATGAACTATATACAAAAAATATATTTGTGATGGTGTTAATACATATCACATTCTTCAATGATTAGGATTCTTTTGTGACCTTTATTTGAACAATTATTGTCAAATACTTCTTTCATCATTGAGGGAAACCCATCCACTTTTGTAGATGTGTCACACAATTTTTTTTATAGATCTTCCATATGCATTTCTTCCATTTCCTCAACATAGTCAATTGGAAATATTGCTTCTCTATAACTTTAATTATAGTTGTGGGCACCTCTTTAATTATTTGTAGGCATTTGTCAAACTCAATCTTGAAGAAATCATTTGAGATCGTTGAATTAGTTAGGCTCTAGTATCCAATAATGTTTGATTCTCTATTCAAGGTATCCATAACTCAAATAGTAACTTGCAAACTTATAAACAAAAATCAACATATGGAAATAATCATAATGAAAAAGTATTAATAGTTAACATAAATTCTTTCAAATGAATAATGTTCAAAATAAGATAAATAAAAATCAAAACAATTGCAAATGAAATAGTTAGATTGTAATGTTTGAAATATGGTGGCATTGTCTTCCACTTTTCAAACATTAGAAACATAAATATTAATAAAAATCTATATATAGTATGAAAAATATTTAAATAAAACACAGATACAATCTAATTAGATAATGATAATATAAACTAAATATATGATTCATTTATTTTAAATTAATCACTAAATTTAATAAAATACAAATTTTATTGATAAGGTGACCTTCTTGTCCACATCAATGATTAAATTTAATTATGAAACATTAAAAATATAAATATTTTGAAACATGCAAATATAAAACTATTATGAAACATATAAATCTAAACATGGAAACCAAATGTATTTTGAAATATGCTAATCTAAAACTAATGTAAAAAATGCAAATGTAAAACTAAATTGAAACATGCACATTAAAAATCTGCAAAAGAAATGTATTATCAAATATCTAAATCAAAAAGTTTTTGAATCCTAAATCTAAATCAAACATATAAGGCTAAACTATATGAAACTTTAACCTACTCCTGTTCAAAAACTCTAATTGCTCCAATAATCTCCAACTCTTCCTCCTTGCAAAAATACAAAGTGAAAATGAAATGAGGAGTATTTGTTTTATAATTTATGAGAGAACCCTCATATCCCCCAATAGATGTCTTTTGACATTCCATGAATTTGTTTCAAATTCCCCCACTCCTCACAAAAATTAAGCATGAATGTGCATGCAAAAATATATTTAACTAAAAGAAAATGTTTTATGTTTAAAATTTTAATTAAGTTATTTCAGCCCTATTTTCTTGTGTTCTATTTTTTTGGCCTTATTTTTTTAGGTTCTGTTATTTCGGCATCCATTTGGCTTAATATTATTTTGGCTAGCTATTATTTTGAGAATTTTATTTTATTTTATAATTCAATAATGATAAAATATATATTAAATATATGATTTATCTACTTTAAATAAATCATTAACTTTAATAAAATATAAATTGTATTGATATGGTTGCATTCTCATCCAGATTAATGATAAAATTATGTTTTGAAATATGAAAATATGAATACTTAGAAACATGAAAATGTAAAACTATTGTGAAACATTCAAATCTAAAACATGCAAACCAAAACTATTTTGAAATATTAAAATCTAAAACTAATATGAAACATGCAATATAAAACTAATTTGAAACATGCACTTTTAAAATATGTAAATGAAAAGTATTATAAAATTTATAAATCAAATAGATTTTGAATACAAATTTAAATCTAAATCAAACATGCAAGACTAAACTATTAAATGCAAGCCTAAATAATTATGAACAGAATTCTAAATCTTAATGAAATTAATTAAAATTGAAATCTAAATCAAAGTAGAATATTATAACTAATTTTAAATTTCAATTTACATCTACATATAAATCTAAATGAAAATGTAAATAAAAAATAGAAATCTCACCTGCAAAAATGTTACTCCAAAACTTCAATCTACTCCTATTCAAAAGCTCCAATCTAATCCTCCAATAACCTCCACCTCTTCCTTCCTGCAAAAACATAAAATGAAAATGAAATGAGGAGCCTTGGTTTTATAACTTTTGAGAGGCTCCTCATATCCCCCAACAGACATCTCTTCACATTCCATGAATTTATTTCAAATTCCCCCACTCTCCACAAAAAATAAGTATGAATGTGCATGCAAAATTATATTTAACAAAGAAAAAGTCATATTGAAATTATTTTCGCTCCTATTTTTTTGGGACCTACTTTTTCGGGCCCTATTATTTCGGCCTCCATTTGGCTTCCTATTATTTTGGCCAGCTATTATTTCGGGAATTCTTTTTTAATATTTAATTTGGAAGTTTGTAACCGCTCCCAATTCTTTTTTATTGACAAAGAATCTTTTTTGGCATATTCTCATGTTGGGTATTTGTGCTATGATTGTATAGAATGCCTCTCAATGTAATGAGTTATTACTCTTATTTTTAAAAATAATCATTAATCTCATTTGTAGCTACACTAAAGAAAATAATTCAATTGTTTGTGATCTTGTAGACAAAAAATGCATTTCAGTCATACTAAAATGTCACAATCTCAGATTTTTATAGTAAACTTAGAATCAATTCAAATCTAATAATATAAAATAGGTTGTCAATTTTGTCTTGAAAAGTTGAATTATTTTGAATAAGTGTGTCACCACATGGGCATATCATGTTAACAAAGCATCTTGGGCAACAATCATTTAGAAGCATGCAAAGTATCGTGCCAACTTTGTTGCCAAGTGTATAAATTATGGCCTACAACTTGGAAAAGAATTGAAAGGGTTATGAATTCAAAAACCCAAACAAAAAATAAGAATATGTTAAGCTACCAAACATATCCAAGTCAAAATAACTATAAATTGAAAAAAATGAGAGCAAAAGAAAAATTATAAAATATAATAAGCAACACATGCATTGTACTTTCCCATAAGAGTTCACCTCATATTATATTAGACCTTTTTGTTTCCTGAATCTATTTTAATTGTTCATTTCATAACCAATCAGCACAATTTGGAAGCCATTTTTTCTCAAGTATAAAAGTCATATGTCATTCTTGCTGCATATTCTTCATAAATAACATAATAATTATTCCTACTAACTGTAGTAATTGTGTATTCTAATGTAACTGTTTGATAGCTACAATTTTTTTTAGCATTTTTTGCAAGCCAATGTGCAAATACCAATTTATACCCTGAACATGTTTTACCGATGACTAGTTTACACAATTAGAGCTAAAAACTGACAGTTTGGTGCTGGGTTGGTAGTATGTTGAATGCTAATAGAGATTTATCATGTAGCTTGAGTTTGCTCACATTGAAATTTTATGCCAAGCTAAGCATGGAAATACATTCATATAGCATTGGACTTGAAGCTTGAAGAGTTGTGTCAGACTCATAATATTAAATTTTCAACTTGTGATGTCATTGATTATGAGATCTTTTATTGGCCAATCAAATTTAAAAAAATCACCAAAGTAGGGAGAATATGATATTCAATATCACTATGGAGTACTTAGAACTTGGGCTAAGCATGTTGAAGACTAAAAACTAACATGATTAAAAGCCAAATATTATACCAAGTAGTAAGAGTTTTGTTGCTCATTTGTTGGTGAGATTATGTTGAAGTTGGAGAAGCAATTGGAATCTTGCATGTGTCAATGATTGAAGCCTAAATAGACTAAGAGATACACAAGGAATAATCCCACTATTTGATCTGGCAAGGATATATACAAAGGGATGGACTAAGGTGTATTTGTAGGTGAAAGGAAGCTGAGAACTTAACTAGCAGCCAATAAGGTTCAACAATGAATTCCAAGAATGAATCATGAAATAAGTCATAATATGAAACATTTGCATATGGTGGCATGAATTTGGTTAATACATTAGGCTGAGAAATTAACATGCATTGTAAAATACTGATAAAAAGACATGCATGCTAAAATATCCTGACAACATAAAAATACACCATTACTTTTGTACAAAACATAAAGATGCATATATTTCTACACAAATTTTCTTTTATCAAAATTAATTATTAACAAGTTGCATATAGATTTATGGAAAGTGTGTAGCTATTAGATGAAGTCTAAAAATGTCTTTCTTAAATGGTGTACTCTCAATTAAGCATCTAACTGCAATATGTTGTTAGTTTAGCCATAGAATAAAAACATTAGTTGAAAGTTAAAGCTAGCTGTTGTCTAAATTATTATTACAGCAGCTAGGTTGAATTTTATTTTTCAATTAAAACATTTATTTCAAGGAAAAATTAACATATTTGATTTTGATGCTTAGTTGAGAGTACACTATTTAAGAAAGATATTTTTAGTTTTTGTTTACCAATCTATATAATTGTTTAAATTTTCAATAAAATTTAATCACAAGTGTAAAAAAAATTGCACAACCCATGTTAACATCCTCCATGCCTATGCCAAAATGGGAGCTCCAAAGAAGGCATAAACATCCATCAAATAATTTTCAAAAGAGAATTTTGTTAGATATCATACTTGGCAATTTTGTGGTAGACACTTGCAAAATGTGGGAGAATATGGAAGGCACAAAAGATAATCTAGTTTCTATACTACTTTTTGTAGTCTTTCCATGCTTTCATAGATACATTTTAATTTCTAATATATATATATATAATTTGATAGAAAATGTAGTGTGCATTCAGAGCATTAAACATCCTAGCTATGTTTGGGATGTAAACTTTCTACCATGTGGAGAGCTTGTCACAGGATGTTCTGATGGAGTTATAAGAATATTGATGATGGATCAAGATAGAATGGCTAGATTTCTTGAAGTACATGCATATGAGGCACAACTTTCTACATAAAAGTGGAACATGTGTGTTTCTTTTTCCTTCCCCAAAGATCTCAGTGCATTTATTACTTCCTTTGAATTTACAATAGCTTGCACCATGAAAGATTGTATAGGTGGCTTTCATATTGTATCTTTTTTATGATGATAAGTATCATTTGTATTTATTCATTGTTGGACTGTGCTTACTATTTTCTTCGTACAAAGGAACCTTCAGAATTGTCAAGCTTGGAAATTGGATATTTTGAATACAGTGAAAGAGAAGACTTGACAAGTTATTATATTTAGGCCTGTCTTGCCAATGAATAGTTTGAGTTTTTATATTTATATTCATCTTTTTAGTTCCTCTATTGTAGTGACAACAAAATAACTAAGAGGAAAAGACAATGTTAACATCTAAAGATAATAGTTATGATGACAAACACAACTATGAATCCACTACAAGAACCCCTTGATGTACTTCACCAAAGCTTCCCTATTTTTCCTTGTGCAAGTTGTCAAACATTTGATATGATGAATAACTAGATACCTTACCTATATATAAATTACTACCTGAGAACCACAACTAGCCAAAATGGGATATTTGAAACTAAACACGAATATCCATTAAAGGATAATATAAAGAGAACTTTTTCAGATATTACAACTGAATATATATGATAAACATACACCAAAATATGGAAGAATGGAAAAGGAATGTAAAAATTCTAAAAAAATGTGACAATCCATCTTATGGAATTCTATAAATTATCTTATCAAAATTCAATTATGTTTGTAACATCCCCAAAATAACACCATGGCATTACAAAATCTTTAAAATGTTTACAATACATGAAAAACAAGTATGATGACACTATCTCATGTGTTTTAAGTGAAAATCTTTTGTGCTTGCATTAGTATCATGCATGCTCCCAAACTCTATGCTATCAACCATGTCAATCATATGTTCATTATTCCTAGTGTGATCCTTGTCTCATTCATTTTCCCTATCAAGATCATCAATATAATTTTGAAGCTTAAGATTTTGTGGCATTTGCAGAAACATAGGTGTTTGGTTCAAGATACTTGTTTTTCTCCTTGTATTCATCCATTCAATCAAGTCCCTTTGTCAATGAAGAATATTGCTAAATCCATCTTGTATGGGTCAAAATGGATGCACACTTGGATGGTCTAATCCAAGGTGGGATGATATGTTTTAACTTTTGACTTTATTTGACAAGTCCTTAACAAAATTTTGAATGAAAGAAAGTGTTGCTAGATCAGATGTATTAGTCATTTCTTGAATCTCATGATTTATTTCCAACTGTATTTCTATCGCTACATTCTCATCACTGTTGTCTATTGTCTACAAAAAGTTAAACACATTTTAGAAATAAAAATTCAACGAAACAAGAATAAAAATGATCAAAATGTATTTATTATTTTACCTATATATGTACTGAATGACCCTCCAATAGTTGACAATTTTTGTTACCTCCAATCCCATCTAATTTAGTAATTTCCTACATTGATATTGCAACACATTTAAAAATATGATTTCTAAAGAATCATATACCAATAAAATAAATAAATAAACATTTTTGTCATACCAAATGATTAGAGATGTTGATGGGGAATCTTTCTTCAATAGAATCAATCATTTTTCATAAGATTATCCAAGTCTACATGCAAATTATTAAGATTCTCTCTCTCTCTCTCTCTCTCTCTCTCTCTCTCTCTCTCTCTCTCTCTCTCTCTCTCACACACACACACACACACACACACACACACACACACACACACACACACACACACACACACACACACACACACATTAAGTTCACTTCAACCACGTGCTTGCACATGTATCCTTGTATTGAAAAGTTGCAAGAGCACATACATAGATCAAGTGATGAGATATACACCTCATATCGGAAACAAGTATCACTTTCACTTGTTACCCATGGTATATGATTATCAAAAGCATTAAATGTAACATTCTCATCTAAAATTTGCAATGCTCGAACCAAAGATGTATTTTCAATCTTCTCAATTTGAAAGTTCCTATAGAAACCATATTTTTTGCTGATTTGTACCCACCAATAATAGACATAAACATGTGTTGTTATTTGATGTACTAGCCAATCAACATGACGATTTGTAGCATGCTCATCTACTTTTAAGAATCACCTTTTCAGGTATGAGTGGTATGACTCTGAGGCTCCATTTGTTTCTTGGCCTACATGCTTGAGTGTATGGCAACATCTAGTCCACATACTCAATCTTTGAAACTATCAACTCTTAAAATATTCAACGAATGAGGGTTGTGTATCTTTAAACTCTTAAATAAACATGTGAACACCATTCCTTGCTTAATCTTCATTTACTAAATGATGCATGATATATTTGAGCCTATCAAACATTTCTCATCCAATTACATTATCTTTGACCTTTGTAATTAATTTTTTCAACCATGCACATCTAACATGCCAAGAACATAGATATACGTTACATTGAAATACTTCTCTGCATCATATGAATGTACATTTAGTCATTGGTTTCATACACTATTAAAAAGATGTATTTACTTTCTTTTATAAGAGAAGATCATTAAAGAAATAATGCAAAATTTCTTATTAGAAGAAATAAGAAATTCAAAACTTGATGCAACTTGAGCCTACAAAGACATGATAGATAAATTACAAGTGTATTGCATGACAAAGGCAAGAAAGTGAAATTGGTGTTATAGAACTAAGAAAGACTGAAGTAATAAAGGGTTGTCATAATAGAGGCATTAAAGAGTGATATTAAAAAAAGTAAAGTTTAAAAATAAGGTGAAAGCATTTTCATGTGATTAAGGAATGAGAAAAGTCACAAACTGTAATGTCTAGGTTCTGAGACACAGTGTAGAGGATATATAGAAACTAGCACATTTATTCAAGAATTAGGACACATCCACAAGACAAATAGCCTAAATATTGTTGTTTCCACATGATCCCTGAATCAATATATAATCAGATTTTCAAACCAATATACCAACTAGTGTATTTAACCAACAATTAGGGCACATCCATAGGAAAATTGGACTAAACATTGCAGTAGTACTCAATGTAAGGAGTCTTTTAAGAAATAGAAATGGCTTCATTGAGAACTGCCAATTTGGTGACTCCTAAAAATATTTCTTCTTCCAAACCTGGATGGGTTTGAAATTCTCTTTTTTATTGTTATGAGAAAAGGGGTAGAGCAAGAGGAGTTATTAGAAAGGGTAAAAAGGAAGGAAGTGGAAATAGAAATGGAAGGTTGGTTGTGACGACCAAGATGAAAGAGATTTATATGCATGCTTTTAGTTCCACCATGATAGAAGGGAAGATTGTGTTACAGATTAAGTTGGAGGGGGAGAGTGTTATTGTGGTTGAATATGACAATTCAAATGTGGATGTGGAGACATTCTATAATGGGATTTCCGTTGCCATTGTTGTGGGCAAAGAAGAAGTCGCTCCTATGGGAGCTACCATTTACTGAAATATGTCTCTTTAGAGAAGTAGTATGAAACTCTACATCTTTTGGAAAATGTTATATAAGGTGGATCTAATAGCTTAAGTTTACCTTGTGACTGTCATTGTGGTCAAATTTTTCTATATTATGCAATTTAATGAAACAAGCCCAATTTGATCTAAAAAATAATATTATTAATAAGGTAAAGAGAAAACCAAATAGACATGGTGAAAATGATATAAATATGGTTATCATGTCAAAACAACAATCATATGTTATTAAAGGACAATCATATATTGACAAAGGGTAGTCATATGTTATATGATAAATCATTAAATTTCATAAGTTAAAATTACTATTGTACTATCAAAATAGTAGGAAGGATAGAAGAGTGATGCAAAAAAAAAAAATGATTATAGTGGTGATAAACAGTTAATGGTGTCAAAAAATTAGGGATTAAAAAAAACTCTAAAAAATTCTTTATAGAAGAAGGGCATTAAATCAAAGAAAACTTAGTGAGATACAAATATATATCACAATACTGTGTCATAGTTTCAAGGCCAATTCTATTAATGTCATGAAATAATGATAAGTTCTTTGTATATTCATAGTATGGTACTAAAATATACTATTTACATAAAAATATGGTTTTCATGAAAATAGAAACACCTAATAACTTTGATCTCAATAGCAGCATCATCCACCATGACTGCATTTAATCTCCAATCAATATTCTTCAAGTGAACTTGTTGGAGAAGCATACAAATCCAATAAACAATATCGTAGGCATAAGACGTTGACATAATGATCCATGCCACAGGTAACCCCATATGCTTTGAATTGAATACAAGGATTTTATATAATTGAAATTGTTATAAGACCTATTGTTTGATATATCAATACTATATTTTAATTGAGTGTAAGAATATTGAATTCAATTCTATAATAACATAATAATAACATACCTTCATTGCATTCATACCAAATGTAGAATCCATTTCCAATATGTTATTATGGCCATAATGGAGCATCCAATAAAGTTGCTCTGGTAATTGAATTCCCAAAACAAATGGAATATGGTCATCTCCGTCAGCAATAGTGGCACTATATTTTTGATAATCAAACCACTTATCAAGATTTGCCAAAACCCATTGTTGCACTAAAGGAGCATCATTACTATCTAACACATATCTTATTGTCTTAATTTTACGATCAATATTTGCAATATCATCCATGTTAAGAAAATCATCCCTACAAGATTGACCCTCAAACATGGCCATCTTTTCATGCACCATTTGCTTATGTTTTTTATGCACTTCATCTATGGGCATGCCAAGCAATAGTAATTACTCCACCCATTGATGTAGTTGTTTGCTAATTTATGGTGCAAAAAATGACCCTATTCCTAAAAACTCATTTTTTATTTGACCATGACAAGGTTTTCCTTCACCATCCACATTTTGAACTTGGTGATACCATATTAACACATGGTTTGGCTTATGAACCATGATTTGTGCATTAAAATGACAATTGCAACCACATTGTGTATGCTTACAACTAGGTCTACTACCCTTCCCCTTTTTAGGCACTAAAGAAGGATCAAAAGGTGTTGTGTTTTGCCCCCTATAGTCATTTGGTCCATATGCACACTAGTACCTATTAAATTCAATAAGAACATTCAAACTTTTAGGTATAGTTAACCAATAATTAGAGTCATTATTTTGAATTCACTATTATGAGTATAAAAATTTGTAGTAACTAGTGCATTATCCTTATTCATACATGTTATATTCTAATAAGCTATTAATTCTAATTTTTGTATCTGAATTAAGAGGCTACTTCTTTTTATGACTTTTTTGAAAGAAGGTTGGGTATGACTCCCATGAGCTTTCTCCCTTAATAAAATCATTCAATCTATTGGTCTCAATCCAAGTTGAAAATATTTTTGAGCATTTATAGACATATTTATCCTAGAAGAGATCTTTGTATGCAAACTTTCCATGCGGGGGTAGCTGAATGACTTCCTCCATGATGTGAGACCAATTGATATCCATCTAGAAGAAAAGAAAAACTAGAATTAGAAAGGGAGATGTCGACAGATGATAGAATAAACTTTGTAGTCTTAAAAAATGGCATGTTATGATCAATTTGATAATTACTATGCTTCTATATTAAATATTCCCCATTTTTAATTAAAACAAGACACAAAGGCCATCATACATAGTGAAACATATCCAATAGAACAAATGAGAACTCAATACAAGGGGAAAATGGCTCTCACCACTAAAGAAGGGTAAAAATAAAAGGTATGTGATGAGATATATCTTTTTACTAAGGAAAAGAGTAAATTATAGACGATAAAAAATTGATCAACTATTTCATTTCATTGCAATATAGAGTTATTTAAAATTATATTCAAAATGCAAACCCTGCAAGTTTGAGATTGAAGTTCAAAACGCATTTTTTTTTGAAGTGATCCCAATGACTATCAATTTGTGAAATTAAAGGATATTTATTTTGATCTATAGCTTCAAGTAAAAACTAGCATAAATACCTATTTAAACATCTAGTGTAGCATTTTTAACTCAAATAAAATGAGAATTTTTTTAATTTGCAATTCCAGGTACAACCAGCTTGCTGGATAAAGTTTTAGTTTTGATGTAGAATTGATATATTATGCTTTGTTTGATTCAAATGACATCTATTATATGATTTGTTTTCTTTTTTGTGTGACAATTGAGTAGTTGTTTCCTTGTATGCATGAAAGATGGTAGTATTGAGGAAATGTATGATATTTTGAAAGAATGTTGTGTAACCAGTAAATTACTTGGGCAGATTGGCATCTTAGTTCATAATATTCATGCAACTGGTAGTTATATTCAAGGAACAAAGGGAATATCAAATGGAATTGTACATACTTTACATTTATTCAATGATACAACTTACATTCATTTGATGAATTCATATTTATAAAAAAATATCAATATGATTTCATGAAAACTTGGTTAGTATTTTGTTACTTATCATGATCGCTTGCAAGTTTAAAACTAATTCAATGCTAAGAGTAAATATATTTCCACAATCCATGAAATCAATTACTATTCTTTTCTGGATTTGATTGTGGAACTTTTTTTGCATCAACACTTTGGCTCTATGATCAATCATTTGGATGAGTAAAGGAGTGTTTTTCACTTACTCCTTATGCTTCTTTACTCATCCTGATGATGGATCATAGAGTGTGATCTGAAACATTGATACAAAACTAGTTACACAATCAAATCTAGAAATGAATAGCAATTAAGTAAATGTTGTCTAAATTATATGTCAAATTTATATTGCTAATTAATTACTAGCCAAGTATAAAAATCTTAAATAACCAACTACAAGGGAAATTTATCATTAAAATATCTTAATTGTTAGAACTATCTACAAGTTTAAAATAAATCAAATGACATCTAGAGTTTGTGCAGAATTGCTAAGGAAACTTGATTCTCAATTCTCAATTCTTTGAATCTATCTAAAGTAGGCTTTGAGTTCTACTTGGTTCTTTGACCAAACTTTTTCTTCTTAGATATATACTTGGTACTTTGGCTCTATAGGAATCTAGTGATTATCACTGGACTCTATCTACTTATCTTTTTTAGTTGACTTTGAGGTCTACTGACGAATCTAAAACTCACATAAGCTTGTCAAGAGGGTACCTAATTCTCTTATTGGGTATGTCTAAATAGCTTCATTCTTTGTCTTTGTAGGATTACAAGTGATGGAAATGACCTCTTGAGTATAAGTGTCTAGAATGGATGGTAGGAGAGTGAAAATGAGTTCCACCGAAATTTCACAGAAGCTTGTAGTCTTGTGTGCTACAATTAATTAATGAACTCATTTTGATAGGACATATTGATATAATTTCATGCTAAATGGATATAAGTATTGATTTCATGAAAACTCAACTTCAATGTTGTTTTTTCTTAGGATCAGTTGAAAGTTTAAAACATATTGAATGTCATCAAGTCTAAAACTCATAATTGTCAGAACTAGCCACAAGTTCAAAACAAATTAGATGCTATCTAGGTTTTATGTAGATTTCCTAGGATGCTTGATACCTATTTCTCTAAATCTGTCTAAGTAAACTTTGAGGTCTACCTAAAAAGAAAACTCCTGACTACCACATGATAGTTATTGTTAATTGTTGACTAACCAAATGTCAAAGGTCAACTACAAGTATGAAGACTAGAATTTGAGGATAATGATTTATATCATTAATTAGTCTGAGAAATTATGATTCCAACTACAATGAGTTTTTTTGTATGATACCAATTTATGTTTTCCCTTCTCATATATGCCTTACCTTATTATACTAATAACTTTATGAATAATTAGTGAGGAAGCTTGATACTTGATTTTCTATCTGGACTTTGTATACTTAGCTATATGGTTTGTTCTTTGTCTCTATAGGATTTTGAGTGATGACAATGATTTTGTTAATTGTTAGGTCCGCCTAAAAGTTTAAAACACAAGATAAAAACAAATTGAATGTTGTCTAGTAATTTGAATTTATACGATCCATGTTGCTACTATAGTTAAAACTATAGCACTAAACATGCCCAATAGTAGAGCCATATCTATTATCCCTAGTTGTCTTTTTAACTAAAACAATATAGAATCTTATCAAAGCAACATGCAAAGTACCTTGCATGGCAATGAAATGCATATATTGCATCAAGCACAAGCTCTATAAAAAGTTTAAAACAATGCACCTGCAAGTTTATAAGTAATTAAATGCCATCTATGACTGTCTAAACTAGACAATGAGTTTTACCTTAAAAACTACTCTCCTAAAAAGCACATCAATTGTATGAAGTGAGACAACAATTTGGGGAAAATGGTTTTCTATTTCTATCATTTATCAGTTTGAAAAATTACAATTCTGACGGTAATGAGGTTGTTGTACGATAAAAATTGAAAATTTTTCTTTCCATATATGCCTTACCTTATTGTATGAATGGATTTATGAAGAATTGTTGAGGAATCTTGATACATAATTATTTTCCTATACACATCTACATGGTTCTTTGTCTATTTAAGGTTCTGAGTAATATAAATGATTTTGTTAATTGTCACAACCACCTACAAGTTTTTTAGAAAAAAAGATTAAAAAAAATTAAATATGTGTACTAATTTGAAATTATAGGATTCAATTGCAACTAGATTTGAAACTACAAAAATTAATATGCAAATCTGTTATCCCTAGCTAAGTTTTATTTTTATTTTTATATAGCATCTTTTCAAGACAACTTGGAAGCTATAATATGAGGCCTTTAATAACATGGACACAACCTCTATTAAAAACATAAAATAGTGCACAAAATGGGAAGGGAAATAAACCAAAAGATAAGGTAATACATTTATGAAAAGGAAGACTAAAAACTTTCATTTTACAACAAACTTTAGAGTGTTGAGAATTGTAGGTTTTCAGATTGATTTGTGATAGAAACCATTATTACTGAATTCACAACCTTTATTTAGTCTATCAAGTTGTCAATATTTAACAAAATCTTATATGATTGTTAGATGTATTTTTTCATGTAGACCTCAGATTCAAGTTAGATATAGTGGCATCATGTACATGACTTTTAGTGTAAATCATGAAATTTGGCAATCATGAAGTTTGGCAATCAAGAGGCATTATATATCAATTATTTTATAAGTTTTTTTTGTGAATCAAGTAGAGACACAAATGAGTGACTTTGTTTGAGAGAATAGGACAATGTTAATTGTGCTCAAATAAAGCTAATCATAATAGAATTAACAACCACCAAAGAAGTTGTCCTTACATCCAATAGGCACACCCATGGATATTTAAGGTGGGCACACTATATACATTTGTTATGAGGTCTTTGTTAGACATTTGATTCAAATAAGACCTTTCACATTGTTTAAAGAGGTTTCAATCAAGAAAACAAACTTGGTCAAAGGGCTTTTGTAGAAGATAATTGATGCTGCGATGAAGTTTTGAAATGCAAACATCCAATTCACACCAATTCATCTTAGCATAATTGAAATTGACTGTAACAAAATAAAGCATGTAAATATCTCATAAAGTTGATAGGCAGTTCTTTGTTTTAATTACAATAGTCTTTTCCATAATTTCATTGATTTGCATGCATTGGCATGAAAATGATCTGTTGTTTAGTAATGTTAGTTAGGATTAGTCATATTTGCGTTAGCAAGAGAGGAGTTCATGTTTTTTTGATCTATTGTGAAATGCTCTTTCAACCTTCATAGTTTTTATTATTAGCATTGTTTTCAAATAATTGTAGCTGTATGTAGTAATAAAATAGTTTTATCTGCCTTCCGTAGGAAGAAAGTATTCTCTATCCATTAACAAGTTTCCTTTTTTTTTTGTCTGTTGTTTTATTAAGTTCCTCTATTCATTGCTGCTATTTGAATCTATATCTTTCAATTTGGTTTATAAGGTAAACTTTACTAATAATGTCTATGTATTTTGCACAAACTTTTGTTGCTATAGATAGGATCATCAGATACATATCTATCTTAATACACAGAGTTTTACCCAATCAGAAGGAAATTTCTATAAAGACACTTTTATTCTTAAAAAAAAGATCAATGGTGTAAAGGAAATTTTGAATGAAGTAAACATGATAAGCAATGTTGGACACAAGAATCTGGTTAAATTGTTGGGATGCAGCGTCAAGGATCAAGAAAAGCTCTTGGTTTATGAAAACCTACCCAATAAAATCCTTCACTCCCATGTATTTAGTTTCCCCTCTATCTCCACTCTCCACCCAACAATTTGTTAGAATTCTTTAGAATAACTGAGGGGGGGGGTGAATCAGTTATCCAAGGTGATCCAAATGCCCTAATAATACTTTTTCTCAAATTATAGTGAGCCCATAAACTTTTCATCCATCCAAGCTTTAAATAATCATCCTAGCAAATTACAGTAAATCAATATGCAACAAAAAAAATGCAAGATCAACACATGACACAATGATTTACATGGAAACCCAATTTGGGAAAAGCCACCAGTAACATGCTACTTGATTTTCACTCTTCTAAAGTGATGCCCTGTTAAAAGCCTGCCCTGTTAGAGGCTTACAACACACTGTTAAATGTGACCAAACTGTTGGAAATGGGCCTTATCAAAGGACTTTAGAACATTCACTTGGAATGTCACCCTGTTAAAGGATTTACCTCATGGCTATTAAACCAATCTAAGTCCATAGGATTTAAACTAACTATTACAATTGCTAGAGAGTAATGATAATGGCTTTTTGATCTGATACAATGTACAACATACTTTGCAGATTTTAGATCTCACTTCAGTTCTATCCTTTTTCTTGGCTTTAATCACTTCAGCTTTGATAGCTTGTCTTCCTCTCAAGCTTCATCTCCTTGAGTCTTCTTACTCATCATGACAATGCAATCATCCTTGTGGTCGTATATCCAAACAGAGCTTCTGTGCTTTCTTCTCCTTAGCACCTTCTTTAGCAATTCATGCTTTTATGCTCGACCACCTTCTCCTCTCTTTGCTTCATGACCTTATGACTCCTTAAATAGAAATTTGGTTTTCCTTTTTCGCTCAATTCTCCCTCTCCAATTTTAGGGTTTCAAATGGATTAGGTAGGATACAATGTATCTACCCCATATCTTGCTCTTATCAAAAAAAATTTGTCTAGCGTCTAGTTGTATTCTCCAAAAACATTCTATATGGTGGTCTATGCCACCAACTCATCATTCTTATCTTCTATTTAATTCACAAACTTCTAGATAACCACCATGTCAGTTTAGATCTAATGAATCTTCAATTTTTGAAATAATGCAATAACTCAGCACTATTGGTTTACTTATGCTTGGCATCTCTGTGTTACTCGGCACTTGATTCTGCTCGGCACTCGGCACTTGATTTTGATCGACACTTGATTCTTCTCGGCACTCGATTCTATTTAGCACTCAATTCTGTTCGGCATCTAAAGTTCACTCGGCACTTGCTTGGCATCAACTAGGAATCTGTTTGGCTCCTTAATGATCTTATTTAGTCTTTACAAATGATTTAGCTAAAACCTTACATCTTTGATATGTTTCAATGTGCCTATTCTCTGTGTCTTAGAGTATGTCATCAATACACTTTTTCATCAATGACTTAGCTGATCCTTGGACTTCATTACAACATCATAACTTCAACCTTTTTCTAGGTGTTCTAGTTACATCTTATTGATAACCTCCTTGTCAATCAACTAATTGATAGTATTTGGATCACTAAAGCAATTGTCATTCCTGCAAGTAGCAAGTTTGACATCAATGACAAAACAATGATTGGGAACATTCTTTTCCAGTTCCATATGATCATTCCAACAATCTCCCTCTTTGGCATTGATGGCAAAACCAAATTGATCAATTGATCAACTTAGTTACCATCAAGATTGTATACGTTTTTTGCTACTTTTCTTGGCTGCTTGCATCCTTACTACTAATCTCATACATCTCCCTCTTTCATATATATCTCCCTCTTGCTTTGTATTGATCAGGTTTCTGCATATTTCTCCCTCTTTGACATAAATGCCAAAGATGTAACATCTTTAACATGCAAAGTATAAGCTTTGAATTCTTGATGTCTTCTCCCTCTGTCACCATGGTTGTGACTGATTTGGAGTTTCTGCTCCTACTGTCATCCTCTGTATCATTCTTCTGATATTTCAATGATTTATTCCTGTTGATGCAGGGCAGCATCCTTGTTGTTTTAAACTGCTTGAGTTATGGGTATTACCCCCAACTTGCCTCTAAGATATTCATAAGCATCCTTGGGCAATGGTTTGGTGAAGATATCTGTAGTTTTTTCCTTTGTGTGAATGTATTCCAACTTCATTTGTTTGTCTTCTACCAATTGTCTGACATAATGATACTTGATTGCAATATGCTTCATTTTTGCATGCATTACTAGATTTTTGGATATGTTTATAGCACTTGTATTATCACAATATGGTATCACAGGTTTAGTTACCTCTTCTTTCATTCCTTTCAATAGATGTGTGAGCCACACAATGTTTGTGCAATTTACTGTAGCTGCTACATATTCTAATTCTACAGTTAACTGGGATGTGCAGGTTTGTTTCTTGCTAGTCCAAGTAACTAGCCTTTTACCTAAAAATAATGCACCTCCACTTGTGCTTTTTTTGTCATCAATGTTGCCTCCCCAATCTGCATCTATATATGCATTGAGTTCAAACTTTTCATTCTTTTTGTAGTATAGACCAAAGTTATCAGTTCCTTTAAGATATCTCATTATTCTTTTTATTGCTATGAGACGATTTTCTTTGGGATTAGCAGAGAATCTAGCCACTATTCCAACTACTAATGCTATGTTTGGTCTTCTATGTACAATATATTGTAGTTTTCCAATCATGGATCTATACATTGTTTGATTGACTTCAGTTGATTCATCATTTTTGGATAGCTTATTTCCTGTTACCATTGGTGTGCTGACTAGTTTAGACTTCTCCAATCCAAACAGTTTTAGTATCTCTTTGATGTATTTTGATTGTGTCACAAATATATCATGTTTTATTTGATGTACTTGCAATCCAACAAAAAATTTGATCTCTCCAAACATAGACATTTCAAACTCATGTTTTATTTTGTTAGCAAAGCCTTTGCAAAGCACTTCCTTTCCTCCAAACACTATGTCATCCACAAAGATTTCAGATATAATAATATCCTTACCTTCATCTGATTTGATGTACATGTTGCTGTTATCATCAGTTCTTTCAAATCCTATTTGCACTAAATACTTGTGAAGTCTCTCATACCATGCTCTGGGTGCTTGTTTCCTCCCATAGAGTGCTTTATGTAGTTTACAAACCATATCGCTATTGTTCTCATCAACAAATCCTTCTAGTTGTTCAATGTAGACTTCATCTTCTAGTATACCATTTAAAAAAGTAGACTTTACATCAATCTGATAAACTTTGGAATCTTTGTATGCAACATATGCAAGTAAAGTTCTTACTCCTTCCATTCTAGCAATAGTGGTGAATGTTTCCCCATAGTCTAGTCCTTCTTCTTGAGCATAACCCTTGCATACTAGTCTAGCTTTGTTTCTAGTAATCTCACCATTCTCATCTAGCTTGTTCCTGAATACCCACTTGGTGTCAATCACATTTTTGTCAACTGGTCTGGGAACTAAACTCTAGGTTTTATTCTTCTTTATTTGATCAATCTCTTCTTCCATAGCTTTATACCAGTCATCATCTTGTAATGCACCATATACTGTTTTAGGTTCAGATTTTCTAATCAGACATGATTCATGTCTTAGTCTATTCCTTGTTATTGGTTTTGCATCTTTGTCACCAATAATCTGTTCAGCAGGGTGATGTCTTTTTACATATTTGGATAATCTTGGTTCTGTCCTTGTTTCTATGTTTGATATTTCAGATTTAGGATCACTATGCACTTTTTTGTTAGGTTGTTCTTCATCTCTTTCATGTGTTCTAATTTTAGGATCAAATTGTGTATTTTCTTCATTCTATAACTTGGCTTCTGAATTTAACTCAGCATTCACTAGTTGTGACTCGGCTGAAACTGAAATTTGTTGTTGAGTTTCAATTTGATTGATAACATCCTCATCAACAGGCATTCCTTCATTAGAATACACAAAGGTTCAAGTATTCATTTGTTCTCTTTGGTTCTTCAGCTTGGACTTCTGTATGCTCATCAAAGTTTAAATTTCCACTTTCCACAATTTTGTTAGTGTTAGTATTCAAACACTTATATGCTTTACTTGTAGTGGAGTAGCCAAGGAATATGCCTTCATCACTTTTTGCATCAAATTTTCCATTTCTAGCATCTTTAAGGATAAAGCATTTGCAACCAAATACTTTGAAATTTTTTACATTGGGTGGATGACCATACCATAATTCAAAAGGTGTTGTATTTGTACCTTTCTTGACTTGTACTCGGTTCAACAACTACACTTACAGCTTCTCTCCAGTATTTTAGAGCAACAATCTTTTCCATCATTAATCTTCTAGCACAGTCAATCACATATATATTTCTTCTTTCCGCAATTCCATTCTGTGGGGGAGTTCTAGGAGCTGACGTTTATCTTTTGATTCCTTTATCATTACAAAATATATTGAATTCTTTTGATGTGAATTCACCACCTCTGTCTGATCTCAAGCATTTCAAGCTTTTTCCTCTTTCCTTTTCAACTCTACACACATACCACTTAAACATTTGAAAGGCATCAGATTTTTGTTTTAAGAACATAATAGTCATCATTCTAGAATAGTCATCAACAAACAACATTATGTACTTATCTCCTCTATAGCTTTGTACTTCCATTAGACCACATAAGTCAGTATGAACTAAGTCAAGTACTTCTTTAGATGCATAGTTTTTGCTTTTAAAACTTGACTTTGTCATCTTTCCTAGCTGACATTGTTTGCACATGATATTATTAGGCTTCTTCAATTTTGGTAAACCTCTGACTTTCTTCATTTTACTAATATTGACTAGATTGTCAAAGTTGACATGACATGGCCTTTTGTGCCATAACCATTCATCATCGAATTTTGCAACAAAACAAGAGACATCATCCATATCGAGGTAAAATAGATTACTCCTTGTTTGATCTCCTTTTCCTATTAGTTTACCACCAATATCATAGATTTTTGTAGTTTTGTTTCCAAATTCTACTTTGCATCCTATATTGCCTAACTATGAGACACTCAGCAAATTGTAGTTTAATCCTTCAACATAGTATGCATTATCGCATGAAATTTGTTCTGTAAGCTTAATGGAACCTTTTCCTTTGATTTGACATGGAGCATCATTACCAAATCTAACACTATTTCCATCATACTAAGTAAAGTTAACAAACTTACTTTTGTCTCCTGTCATGTGATGTGAGCATCCACTATCTATGATCCATCTGTCATTTTTGTTCATACATGTTACCAGTGTTCTAGGTTCTTCTTCATCAGATTGGTCCTTCATGGCTACATAAACAACTTCATCATCATTATCATCAATTTTTTTTTCAACAATATAACACCTTTTGCCTTTGTCTTTGTAATCTCTCTTTTCATCATCTCTTCTAAATTTGTATTTGTTGCCTTCCTTGTAATCCTTTTTCTATGTACACCTAGCAGCAATATGACCTACTTCATTGCAATTGAAACAAATGATAAGCATCTTACCTTTGAATTTTCCTTTGCCTCTATGAAATCTTCTAGCTAGTAGTGCTTCCAATTGTTCCACATCTTCCTCATCAGTGCTACTATCGCTGGATACATATTTCATCTTTCTTTCCTTCTTTGATTTCACCTGTTCAACATCTTTCAGTGATAGCTTGGCTTTGAAAGTAGATTCAACATTCTTAGGTTTGTAGTTGTCAAATCTAGATAGCTCAAATGCAGTGAGTCTACCCACTATTCCTTCAAAACTTAGATTGTTTCCTTGTACACATCTTAATTCTTGTATTTTTGATACTCTAATAGCATAGATAGGGAGCAAGGTTCTTAAGAACTTACTATTAATAGTATCTTCATCCAATTGACCACTCAAGCATCTTATTGCACTTACCACTTCTTTTATTCTTGCACCATATTGAGTAGCATTCTCATTTTCCTCCATTTTCATATCATCAAACTTTCCTCTGAGGCTTTCTCTTTTTGCTCTTTGGAAATTTTGATCTCCTCCATAGATGTCTGATAGGGCTTTCCACATTTTGAATGCAGTGTCACATCCTTTGATATCATCAAATTCAGCATAGTTGAGTGCAGAGGCAATCTCCAGCATTGTCTAATTGTGTTCCAATTTATTTTTCAAATCTTATGTCGTAAGAGTACCAGTTGGATCAACATGTTCAGTAACAATTGAATTTTGGGCATAATCTCCTATAGATCCAAGATGTAGCTTCATCAAACTTTTCCATGCAACAAAGTTGTCTTTGTTGAGCTTGGGGACTTCTCTCTTAGGCATTTTGATCTTTCCTTCTTATAGTCCTTTTAAACTGAATTAGCAGTTTGGCTTTGATACCAATTGTTAGAATTCTTTACAATAACTGGGGGGGGGGGGTGTAAATCAGTTATCCAAGGTCCAAATGCCCTAATAATACTTTTTATCAAATTATAGTGAGCCCATAAACTTTTGATCCATCCAAGCTTAAAATAATCATCCTAGGAAATTACAGTAAATCAATATACAACAATAAAACATGCAAGATCAACACATGACACAATGATTTATGTGGAAACCCAATTTGAGAAAAACCACCAGTAACATGCTACTTAATTTTCTCTCTTCTAAAATGATGCCCTATTAAAAGCCTGCCCTATTAAAGGCTTACAACACATTGTTAAATGTGACCTTGTTAGAGGATTTCACCAAACTATTAGGAATAGGCCTTATCAAAGGACTTTAGAACATTCACTTGGAATGTCACCCTGTTAAAGGATTTACCTCATGGCTATTAAACCAACCTAAGTCCATAGAATTTAAACTAACTATTACAATTGCTAGAGAGTAACAATAATGGCTTTTTGATCTAATACAACTTACAACATACTTTGCAGATTTCAGATCTCACTTTAGTTCTATCCTTTTGCTTGGCTTTAATCACTTCAACTCTAAAAGCTTGTCTTCCTCTCAAGCTTCGTCTTCTTGAGTCTCCTTACTCATCATGCCAATGCAATCATCCTTGTGGTTTTCTATCCAAACAAAGTTTATGTGCTTTCTTCTCCTTAGCACCTTCTTCAGCACTTCATGCTTTTATGCTCGAACACCTTCTCCTCTCTTTGCTTCATGACCTTATGAATCCTTAAATATAAATTTGGTTTTCCTTTTCCACTCAATTCTCCCTCTCCAATTTTAGGGTTTCAAATGGATTGGGTAGGATACAATGTATCTACCCCATATCTTACTCTTATCAAAAAAACTTCGTCTAGAGTCTAGTTGTATTCTCCAAAAACATTCTATATGGTGTTCTGTGCCACCAACTCATCATTCTTATCTTCCATTTAATTCATAGACTTCTAGATAACCACCATGTCGACTTAGATCTGACGAATCTTTGATTTTTGAAATAATGCAACTCGACACTATTGGTTTACTGATGCTCGACATCTCTGTGTTACTCAGCACTTGTATCTGCTCGACACTTGATCCTGCTTGACACTTGGCACTTGATTTTAGTTGGCACTTGATTTTTCTCAGCACTTGATTCTGCTCGGCACTCGGTTCTGTTCGACACTCCATTCTGTTCGGCATTTGAAGTTCACTTTGCACTTGCTCGGCTTCAACTAGGAATCTATTTGGCTCCTTAATGATGTTAGTTAGTCTTTACAAATGAATTAGCTAAAACCTTACATCTTTGATATGTTTCAATGTGTCTATTCTCTATGTCTTAGAGTATGTCATCAACACACTTTTTCATCAATGACTTAGCTGATCCTTGGACTTCATTACAACATCATAACTTCAACCTTTCTATAGGTGTTCTAGTTACATCTTATTAATTGCCTCCTCCTTGTCAATAAACTAATTGATAGTATTTGGATCACTAAAGCAATTGTCATTCCTGCAAGTAGCAAGTTTGACATCAATGACAAAACAATGATTGAAAACATTCTTTTCTAGTTCCATATGATTATTCCAACAATTTTCCTCATGATCTTTTCAATCATTTCCAACACAATTTACGGAAATGCCCTACCCTTTTTGTGTTTATTTTATTGGATAAAATTTATTTTTAAGTAGATCCAATCTCTAGAAATCTACTCAACTAAGAAAGGAGATTTGAAATAATACAAGCAACAACAAGCAGGGATAGCACATCTTCACCACATAATTGAGATTTTTATTATACACAAAAATGTAAAAGCAAACCATATCTTGTTTGATGAGAATTTCAAGCCCAAGTTTACATAACCCCCAGACTTTTGTGATTTCCCTGCAAATTTCAAAAATTTGCATCAATTTAATTTCAAGACAGATTCTATAGTGTACGATTAGAAATGGAAGTGGAAGAGCTTCAATAATAATAGATCTATTATCAAGTATAATAGTCTTTGTCAATTTATTTTTATGACTGATTATGGAGAACGAGAGTGAATATTGGAAGATCTGCAACAATATTAGATCGATTATCACAGTGATCTATGAGACATTTTTTTTCTGTGATCTAAATTATTGGAAAAAAAATTAACATAAATTCTTTATAATATTAATGAAAAATGATCAATTTATTTTCATGAAAAAATGAAGGAGCAGATGGGATAGGGTTTAAACAATAATAGATCTATGTAACCTTTTCATTCTCTAATCCAAAATATTGATTTAATTGACACAAAATTGTTTGAATGACTAGAATACAAAATGTACCCATATCTTGTTAGATGAGAATTTTAGACCCCAGATCGCATAACCCCTAGATTTTTGTGATTTCCCCAAAGGCTCTATAATGATAACCATTAAGAATTTATATAAATTTTTAGAAGTATCTCCAATTAACTGTGTTGCAGTTGAAAGAGTAGATAGGTTTGGCTTTATATCTTGTTAGATGAGAATTTCAAACCCCAGATCGCATAACGCCCAATTTTTTTTAATTTCCCCAAATGCTCTGTAATGATAACCATCAATACTTTATATAAATTTTTGGAAGTATCTTAAATTAACTATGTTACAGTTGAAAGAGCGGATGGGTTTGGGTTTATTACCTGATATAAGAGATTACAGAGGGGGAATGGGTCCTATGAAACTACTTTGCAATGTGCTTTGGTTTGGATCCCCTGGTTGGAGTAATGATACAATATTCAGTAGCTATTACAAAAGATACATGGGGAAGAAAAGGCTAGTAAATGTGGATAGGTCATATTTTGATGGCAGTACTTTTATCAAGATAGAAACGGGGACAAAAAGAAGATGATGTGGTTTAAAAAGAAGGGTGGGTTGAGTTAAAAGGGGGACCCACAGGGAGCGATGTGGAAGTCAAAGCTTGCAGTGTGCCTATTAAGCCAAGCAGACCAGTCGAATATCCTAATGAGTAGAGAGCTGGTGGGATTCATCCACAAGACCTCATAGATGGTGTTCTATTGTGTGAGTGGTGACAAAGCTAACACATAGAGAGTATGAAGAAATCATTTTAGCTAAGTCTAGAGATGGAATGCAATGACCCATTGTAGGAAATGTCACGATTGTGATGTGGGGTTTTTGCAAGGTATTCATGGCTTTGCTGAGCTTCCTTGTGTTGAGTATTTGAGGTAGGATTTTTTTGTAAAATATTATTGATAAGGTGTAGAATCCTAGCCTTATGAGTCATGTGAAATGACTAAGATAAAGATAATAGAATAGTGTTAAAACTCGGTAATACTAAGTATCAATTTGAGATGTCATGTCAGAAGAGAATACCATGGAAACATCAAAAAATATGAATAGTATTAAAGGTCAACAATGCATGAGGAGTGTGAAAACAAGGGCACATTCATCGCTAAGATTTAAAAAAAGGAAAAATAGTATATGAAAAGAAAACATATTTCATATCCATATCAGTTGCCCTACCCATGGTTTAGACATTAAAAGGAAAAAAAGGTCACAAAATATATCTTAGATGAAGAAAGAACATGCGCATACATAAAATGAAAATCATATATGCTAGAATAGCTTGGAGGGCTCTCACAAGTATGTTAAAGTGGTGTTGTATTTAAGCTTTCAAAATTATCTCTCTCTCTCTCTCTCTCTCTCTCTCTCTCTCTCTCTCTCTCTCTCTCTCTCTCTCTCACATCCCTAATCCCTAACCCCTCTCTCTAAATCTCCAACTCCTAATGCCTAACTCTCCCCTCCTATCTCTCTATCAAAAACCCCTAATCCCTATCTATCTCTAGATCTAGTTCCTATCCCTATGCCCTATCTATCTCTATATCTAGTTCCTCATGTTGTGATGTGGAGCCTAATCAGACTTGGAAGTTTATTCCACATGATTTCTCCCTAGATTATTTCTACAAAGGTTTGGGGGAGGTGCCCCCAAGATGGGGTCAAGGGGCAGTGCCCTAGGTGTGCTCTCTATCATAGTATAGGATGGGGGCAAGGGGCAATAGCCTCGTGAGGGTTTTCAGGGGCAATACCTCAAAGCCAAAAATGATCTTATATTGTAAAAGGTGTTAGCTACTATTTTTCTATTGGATGAAATATTCTAGCCCTAATTTTTTAAGTAGCAAAAATGTTGTATAAAATGGCTTAGGGTTAGCAATTTCATAATGTATGGTGATATTGTAGCTTCTTGTGGTCGTATTAAGTTGTAAGGGATTGCAGATTGGAATCACTGGATAATAATAATATTGGACTTTTTGTTGGTGGATATAGCCCAGGGATTGGGTGAACCACGTTAAATCTTTGTCTCTTGTGTTCTCTTCTGTGCAGTCTATTATTTTCAAATATTGGTTACATTTGCATGTAATTTTTTATTTCTATCTGTGGTTAATCCTAAAAAGTGATATCAAATTTAGGTTAGTGGTAAAAATATTTTCACAAGAAAAGGGTATTGATTTTGATGAGATATTCTCTCCTATTGTTAAAATGACTTCTATTTGCACTATTTTAAGTATTGTGGCTACTAAAGATTTACATTTAGAGAAGCTTGATGTTAAAAAAACCTTTCTTCATGGTGATTTGGATGAGGAGATATATATGGTACAACCTTGTGGATTTGATGTCAAAGGTAAGGAGAACTTAGTGTGCAAATTGCAAAAAAGTTTATATGGCTTGAAGCAAGCACCTCGTTAATGGTATCTTAATTTTAACAGTTTTATGCATGAGCATGGATATAGTAGTCTCATTTAGATCATTGCATTTATTTTAAGATGTTGAACGATGAAAAATACACTATTTTATGTTTACATGTTGATGATATGCTTGTAGTTGGGTCTAACATGGATCACACTAAGGCATTAAAAGAATAGTTCGCACATTCATTATTTGTGAAAGATTTGTGGGAAGAAAAAAAATCTTTGGTATGAAGATTTATAGAGATGAAAATTAAAAAAAATTAACATTGTCTCAGGTTGATTATATTGAGAAGGTGTTGCAACGTTTCTCTATGGAGAATGCTAAAGTTGTCAGTACACCTTTACCCAGTCATTTGAAGCTGACTAAGGAGATGTGTCCAAAGATACAAGAAGAGGAGGATAAGATGTCCAAGGTATCCTATGCTTCAGTTTTTGGAAGTTTGATATATGCTATGATATGTACTAGGCTAGATATTGCACATGTAGTGGGAGTTTTTAATAGGTATATGAGTCATCCAGGGCTTGAGCATTAGAATGGAGTTAAATGGATTCTCAAATGTTTGAGAGGAACATCTAGTAAGTGTTTATATTTTGGGGGCTCTACTACTAATCTATAGGGCTATGTTGAATTAGATTTGATAGGCAAAGTACTATAGGTTATGTATTTACTATTGGTGGGGCAGCAATGAGCTGGGTTTCTCGGTTGCAGAATGTTAATGCTTTATCTACTACAAAGGGAGAGTATGTTGTTTCTATAGAGGTAGTCAAGGAGGTGATATGGATTCAATTCCTCATGGAAGAATTGGGATAGCCAGAGTGCCATTCATCTTGCCAGAATGTAAATATTTTTGTATTTTTGATAAAATTTTGCAATTTTTTGGTATTTTTGAAAAACGAAAGAGCATACAAGAAATATACTTTTATATGCATGTAAGATCTAACATAAAATGAAAATCTAACACCAAAAAGAAAGAGTTGTCTATCATGGGTTCACCAATATATTAGATGAAGGTGAACATGCAAAAGATAATATGAGGGAAATCTAACACTAAAAACAAAATAGGGTATCTAATTCCACAAAAGAAAGGGGGTAATCTTGTCAGTCTCACCAAAATGTAATATGAAGGTGAAAACACAAGATAATATGAAGGGAAATCTAACACCAAAAGCACAATAGGGCATCTAATTCCACAAAAGAGAGGGGTTAAGCTTGTTGGATTCACCAAAATGTAATATGTAAAATATGGATGAATAGGGTTTAGAATAATCCACATGAAAGAGACCCTAAACCAATATTATACACATACATATAAATTCGTATGATATGGGATGTAAATATATGAGACTAATATTGAAATTAAGAAATCCTAATATAGGGTTTGAAATTAAGAAATATACTCCAAATGAATGTAGAATAGGATGTAGGATGTCTCCAATCAATTATCTTAAAACTTCCACACCAATCTTGAATTGATATTAGATTAGGAAGAAGCTTGAATGGAAATGGATGAATCTTTAACAAGAGGGCTTCATAGAGCTTGAATCCTTCAATGGCTACTAATAGATCTTCTTGATGAATTGAATGCTTGAAGGATTGAAGTATTGAATGATTGAAGATGGATAATTGATTCTAAAACTTGATGGAGAGATTATGAAAAGAGATCTCTTTGAAATGAGAGAGGAAGACTTCCTTTTATAGAGATGTAGGGCACAAACTCCTCAAGAGGCCAACATATGAGAAATAAATTCCTATTGGGCCCATACCCCTACAAATGGAACTATATTAAATGCTATTTAAGAGTTTACCATTTTAGAGACCAAAACAACTGACCCGAAAGTGTCAAAATAATTCTTTTAGAAACACAACATCCAAAAATCATAGAACCTTGAAATTTAGAGCTCGAGTTAGGGTCAAGGTCAACTCTAGAATCTTCCATCTAGAGTGTCACATGGTGAAATATAAAATAAATTTAAACTTAATTAAGAAGATTTATTAATAAATAAGCTCATTTAATTTACTATAGTTTTTAGTTGACAACATATGTACCTCACTCCTTTAAATCACATTCACTTAGCCAAGAGAAAATATTATTAGCCACCCCTCTATCCATTGTATCTAGTCTGCCCAGATTGTTACTAATTTATATTGGCAATTGTATGTTCTTTTTAAAAGTAATTAGGAATATGTATAAGAAAAGATACCAATATTAGGACCGCTAAAAAGATTATTTCTCTTTCTAATACCACTAGTATGCATATTTCATGTAGCTAGCCATTTTAAGATAACAACAAAGAAATAGAAAGACTTCTACTCAGTCATGCAACACACACATTGAAGCAAGAGGACCTAATGCAACCACTCTTATCATACCAAAAGTGGACATAGAGCCAATGTTGGCTAATGAGCTAGTTTCAAGCATCATCAAATGCCTATGATTAAAAAAAAAAAAAAAAATTGGCTCATTTAGTCCAATTTCGAGGGGTGTACATGAAAACTAAGACCCACACTACTAAGGGGAAACCCTTAGCCATTAGGGACTTCCTTTTTGGCTATGGTCATACTGCTTCAATGTTTTCTAAGGAGATAATTATTGAGTACAATAGAGTTCATAGTTCTACCAAAAATAGATCAAGAATTGATGAAATAGAAGAGCCTGAAGAGGAATTCAAAGAGGAAATTTTTTTGGCATCGTAGCTGCCACATTGAACTATGCTTACAAAAAAGGAAGGAAAATTACCAATCAATTATCAAAACTTTTATGTAGAAATCTATTTTGAAAACAAGATTGTGGCTTCTTAGAAGTATTGTATTCATTGCAATAGTAAATGTATTCATGCTATGATTGTTAAATGTGCTTTTTCTTCTAGCATAATATCTATTTCTTTTATGTTGATGTTGTTACTATAGACCTACTTCAAATGCGTTGAAGTAAAAAAAAAAGTAAACAAGTGAAATGATAAAAGATAGCAAATGGAGAACTAACCCAAACTACAATACAAATGTCCTACATTAGTCATATTCTACATAATTTCATATGATCGGTTTTCCTTACTAAGAACCATCATGATTCAAGAGAGTTGAGTTCATTCACTATTCATAGCTTCTCCTTTGTTACATAATGGTCTTTATTTTTTCCAACTATGTAAAACATAGGAATGTTTCTAACAACAATTAGGTTATGACTATTTTCACTCAAAATTCATACTAGATATCAATCATGAGAAACTTATTCGATATGATCTTACATAAGTCTACAACTCATTTTAGTTCATAGGGTTTTGCTAAAGTTTCCCAACCATATCATCTAAGAAAAGTATATAACTCCATTTAGTTTATACATTTCTATAAAATTAAAAATTAATAACTGTGGTAATTAGTGTTTATTGGGAAAACATATAACTTAACATTTGGATATTTCATTGTACATCGATATAGACCTTAAATATCTACAAGGGTTCATATATTGAATGAAATGGTCTTCAATATTGGCCACTTATCTGGAGCTTCTTGTGTGCCTAATATATATTACCTAGAAAATCTATAGGCGGTTTGATCTAAGAGGTAGAATGCTAATGTCCCATTCAAATTTGAAAGTCATAAAGATGCACTTGAAAATATATCTGATAAAAAAATGAACAAGTTAACAAGAATGTCAACACTAATTTTCCATGCATTTCAAAATTATGTATGTAGATACATCAAACATCAATAAACTAGGAATAAGAATTTTAAAGAGGAAATGCTTATCTATGAACTTTCATTGTACTACACATGTTACAAATCATGTAGTGCTCACCAATAAAAAATAACTTTTAAGATCTTTCCAAGTCAAGTGAGTCCAAATTAAGAAAACCTAACCATTGGGTGTGCCACAACCAAGTCTGTCCTAAGGCTTCTCTGTTAGGGACCTCAAAAGTTACTGACCTTTCGTTCATGCTTAAACAAATGAATAAATAGGTTGTATTTGTAGAAATATGCTTGGAATAATGAATTTTATATTTTCAATTGGTGACACAAGAATTGATCAAATTTCTAAGATGTTGTTGAATTAGTTGAACTACAAATATTAAGTTTATTTGTTGTTATCTAACCACTTCTTTGTTCTTTTATCATGATTTAGTTAATCCTTATTACATAGTTCAATCATCTACATAGAATTTATAAGATAGCTAATCTAGTGAATGAAAGAAAAGAATTTGGTGCTTATTTATCCTTAGAATTATAATGACCATGATTTAAGAAATTATTATAATTGTTCATTGATATACCTCTTTATTTTTCCAATATGACATTCTCCTTGTTCTACAGGTGTTGTTGTGCTCAATATACAACAAGTGATTGTGGTTTCATATTTTGCTAGGTTTGTACCCACTTATTAACTAATATTGTCAAGTTTCTATTTGCATATTGTTACCATTACATTCCATGGATACCATGATTCCATACTAAGTTCTCATATTCCTTATCTTTCTCTTTTTCATTGCTATGTTGATGTGGCTCCCATAGTGATAGTAAAAGAAGTCTATATTTTTGTATATTAATTTTGTATGTGTAACCAATAGGAAATTATGTTTCCAACCAAGTCTCCCAAAATAGGTCACATTCTAGACAACCCAATTATAGTAGAGACATATAGACCGCATGAGAAATCAAAGATAATATCAATTGATGAGGTGCTAGACAAAGTACATTGCTTTGATATTGATACATTCACGTTCAAAGTTGGTGATTGTTTGTTTGACACAATCCATGTTCTACTTCATGGCTGATACACACCCAATGAGCTCCGCAATGGGCTTGTCAACCATTTCTTGCATAACCTTCACAATGGTTGTGTTGAAGCTTTAGCTTGTTATAAACATGAGCTACACCAATCAATGCTTTACGATTTACATAGAATTCAAGAAAAAGGAACTTACTTGTGTAGGATGAGGGTTTTAGAAATAGAATTCCAAAATCCAATAGTCTACTCTGATGCATAACAACAATATCATCCAACTGCAACTATTAATTATGAGGCTTGGAATGTCCCATGTTCGAACTGGCCTAAAGGGTTCTAAATTTTGATTGTTATGGCTCTCTTACACATTTCATGCTACTATACATGTATGATAGGCAAATCTACCACACAGATCTGAAGTATTTAGCCATTGACAAAAACTAAGAAAACTCATAAACTTAAGTTTCTTCACAACAAACAAAGGGTAGTGTCATTATGAACCACTCCAACTAAATTGTTTGTTTGACACAATCCATGTTCTGCTTCATGTCTGATACACACCTAATGAGCTCTGTAATGCGCTTCTCAACCATTTCTTGCACAACCTTCACAATGGTTGTGTTGAAGCTTTAGCTTGTTACAAACATGAGCTACACCCATCAATGCTTTATGATTTACATAGAATTCAAGAGAAAAGAACTTACTTGCATAGGATGAGGGTTTCAAAAATAGAATTCCCAACTCTCCAATAGTCTACTCCGATGCATAACAACAATATCATCCAAATGCAACTATTAATTCCAAGGCTTGGAATGTCCCATGTTGGAACTGGCCTAAAGGATTCTAAATTTTTCTTGTTATGGCTCTCATACACATGTCATGCTACTATACATGTATGGAAGGCAAGTCCATTACATAAACCTGAAGTATTTAGCCATTGAGAAAAACTAAGAAAACTCATAAACTTAATTTTCTTCACAACAAACAAAGGGTACAAACCACTCCAACTAACTAAAGAATTAGTTAATGACATGAACAAAAATGCACCCATGCTAAAACAAGTTATACCCAACCCATCTATAGTAAACAAGTCAAACAATTCCTCCTCAACATTTGTGGAAAATACAAAAGTTTCCAACCATTTTACGAAAAATGTGAATACAAGACAATCATTATGGAAATTGAAAAATATCAATATGTAATAGGAAAATGTCCCAACATCCATTGACAACATTAATGGAAATAGAATTAAAACCACAATTGGACAAAGAAACTTATACCCACAATTGAAAAGAAGATGCACAATCTAGAAGACAACACCATGACATCCACCTAAAACAATGTCTCTACAAGTCCAAAAAATAATACAATTAGAAAAACCACTAGCCGATACCTATGAAGCATAAATGATACTCCTACACACCCATGCACTCTATGTGAAATTCTATATTTCCAAAAAGAACTCTATGAGGCCAAGGAAACATTTATTTATGCTTTGTCTTTGCTTCTCATTGACATGAGTAGCAAAATAATTCAAATAGGCCAGCCCATTTACAAGAAATATATAAAAGCAACCACAAATGGAAATATCCCAGGGTAAGAGCACAAAGTTGGGTCACAATTTCATAGAATTCAATTCTGTGGAATTGGAACTTTCACAAAATGGGTACCCAATTTCTTTAGAATCGGGTTCCTAATTTTTAAAACATGGTTTGGGCACCCAATCCATATTCAAACAATCGGGTACCCAATTTTTGAATATGGATTGAGATCCTGAACCATGTTTTAAAAATTGGGTACTCGATTGTGGAAAACTACAAAAGTCAATTTTTGGAGGGTTTTTTTGTTCATTTTTACTATTTGCAAAATGTGAGCCCATTTTTAGCTAAATATAGGAGTTGTTTTTTGAATTTCTATTGACACCCTATTGCTCTTTTTTGGCGTACCATGAATTTTACTTTGTTTTCTACTATTTTATTTCATTATTTTCAGTTTTACACTTTATAATTCAGTCAGTTTATTATTATTTTTTTCACTTTTAATATGTAAAATTGTAAATTTTCATTGTTAATAGTATTATCTTTAGATTATTGTATCTATTCATTTAAATAGTTTCATATATTTTAATTTTTTGAATTTTTAGATGTTCATTTAAAAATTATTATTTTAGATGTTTCGATGTATTTAATAAAAATTACAATGTTGAATGATTAGATAGATGTAAATTAGATTGTTTAAACATGTAATTACATTCAATATTTTATATTTGTTTCAACTAAATAGTAATTAATTATAAATTAGTGTGTAAACCATATAACAAAGAAAGTAAAAGTAAATATATTCCTAAGTCTAACCTCAACCTAACCATAACTGTACAATGATTTAATCTAAACACTAAACATGTAAAACTAAGTATTTAATGTGTAACACCCCACCAAGGGATCCAAATGTGCAAAACTAAGTATCTAATGATTTTAATTATTGTATTGTACTTTGTTTCATGGATCAAAAAGGGATGATGTAATCTAGTTTATAAATATATATTCTTTCAGCCTTTCATAACTTGTGACATGTACAATGGATGATTGTGCATTCCAAATTAATTTTCCAATTGGCATTCGGAAAAAATATATATTATTTAAATGGATTGAACTTGTAGTTATTCTTTCATGTGGATGTGTTATTTATTTTACTTAGTATTATTTAAAAATTAAATGTGAGTCAATGTCTTAGGATCCTTAAGGAATGTAGTCTGTTATGATGTATTGTTGTATGTTATTGCTTACTTAGTAAAAATTTAGGTTAGTTCTTTGGATCCCTTGGCAGGGTGTTACAAAATGTGCTCCCTTACCTTAAAAAAATATCTTTTTTAATAAAACTACAAACTAACTATAAACATAGTATTAACCTTGATGTAAAATCTCACTCTCACCATAATTCTAAGCCTAACCCTAACATTGATTAAAATTTTAACCAAATTATATAATTAAAATTGAGAAACCTAACCCTAACCATTAATAAACTTAATTCTAAATGTTAAACCCTAATTTTAATTGTAACTTCAAATCTTAAAGGTCTAACACTTGATCCCTAGCCAAGTAACCATAATAGTAGGTCCATAATGGAAAGTAATCTTAATCCTAGGATTGAAAACTTTAGTTAATGATTTTAAATTGGGTTGAAGAAATATTTAAATCTTAAATGGTAAAATATAAAATAATACTTCAAGAAAAACTTATTTTGTACACTTATAATCTAATTATATTAATTTGTTAATATTTCTCTTGATAATGAGATTTAAATATGATTTATATTCTTTTAATTTCTCCACACAATATGTAGGACTTAAATTTTCACCATAATTTATGTAGATAATACATTTCAATAGATATGGATTTTATCTTTAGATGTGTGTTTGATTCTTTTAGCACGAGGTTTGTTCACATTGGACATAGCTATGGTGTCATAAATTTGACAAAGAATCCAATCTTTCATAAGAAAGTAAAACACATGGACATCCAATAATATCTTCCAACTAAGATCATGTTATCACCCTAACTATTACTATGACATTTACACAAAACATAATTGTGATCTAGTAATCAAACATGAAGTTGCGTATAAGTAAACACCACTTTTTGATACACATTCTTGGTTACACAAATCTTCACTGAACATCTAAGGTCACAATCTACATGAGTCTCGAACTTAACCTCTTTACTAAAATTTATACTAAAGGGAGAAACAATATTTTGGTTACTTTTGACTATATCCTCCTCATGTTCACTAAAAAGACCTTTCGAAACCATTACTTTTGCGACCACCTTCTTCTATTGTCCATTAATAGGTTCAACAATTTCTTAAAGAAAAGGGCACTGAATCTTACCATCATGGACACCTCTATTCAATTCTTGAAACATCACCTAATTGAGAAGGGAAAAAAATTTCACCTCCTTTTATTTTCTACATATAACTTGATAATTCTTTAGAAATCTCTTGAGAAACCCTTTTGAATAGTTTAATTCATAGAGAAAATGTCATTTCCTTTGGTTTACTAAGATCCAAAGGACTACAAAAATGTGATAATGATAGTGTTCACATGCATTGTATCTAAATTACTACCTGTCATGTCTAAAAATCAACCTTTTTAATACTATTCTCCAAAATCACCCCTAAGAAAAGCAATTTTTGTCTTAAATGAGTTTAATCCTAATCAACATATCATATGATGACACCTTAAGTGTAGAGTGTCACTACTAGAATGGATAGCAGCTAGAATATAATTTACTTATGGAATGTATAATTAGTGTACATGGAAATATTAATTTATAGGTTATATTATATCTTTGTTAATAATTAATATTAATTTATCAATATGAGAATGATTGTCATTCTAGGAAGAGAATAACTTATACAGAGACAAGTGGAACCTTTTGTTTTATGCACATCTACTAGAAAAATAGAGAGAGATGGTCAACATTTTATATTTGTTGGTATAGAAATCACCTTACTTACAAGGACACAAATTTCTATTTTAATATAACCAGTGGAGGAGATACATCCATTGGATATGCAATAACTTTACGTTCACTAGGATTTCCATTTCTATTCAATTAGGGAAGAACTAAAACAATTTTATGTAGACAAACTTGTGTCAAATCCTAATATTCTAATACACATGAAGGCAAGGTGTTTGACCCAAACACACAACCTAGATTTTAACCACCCTTTAGGATCACTATTGGAATCCTATCACTAGATCTATACACTAGGTATAATCAAATAAAGCACTTTTTTATGGTCCTCTACAATGAATTTCTTACAAGACAATCCAATCTTCACATGGTGAGTCTCACCAAGGCTTTACAATCTAGGTTCAAAGAAAGACACTTCCCTTGGAATTTCAAAATATTTACCTTTCCAAGGACATCATAGGTCAAAGACATCTTCAACACCGTTCTAGTGACTCAACAACACCAATTTTACCCTTTAGAATAGCCCTTGTAGTCCCAAGTAGCTAGTATTTCCTCCAATTATGTCTAGTAGAGACCTAATAGCAATTATCCCTTCATATAGGGTATTTTGGAATTAATTCAAAATTGTTCCAAAAGACATAAAAAATAAACCACAAAATTGGATGCCCTTTTCAAAGTACTATGAGATTACAAAAACCTAGATTTTGACTCCACCAAATAATCATCTTTCTACCAACCCCATGTTTTTATTGATTCTAGGCATAATTGCATGCTCTTATGAAGGGATTAGTATGAGAAAAAAAAATCCATCTTTTGAAATTTTTTTAAATGGTCTATTATGACCCACAATAATAAAACCCCTCATAAGTTGGGCACTAGAATTCATTCAACCCTACTATTCACACCAAGTTCTTCTCACAATGGCTAGTTACATGAGGATGTCAAGCCATCAACTCTTTCCAAACAGCATGGAATCCTTGTGTGCCATGCTAACAAAAAATAAAAAATAAAAAAATGTAGAAACCCTCCATTTCACCAAGCATGAGATTTTTGCATGGTGGGATTAAGAGGAATTTTCCATTTATCACAAAAACCCTAGTTTTGAGGGTTTCAAGACCTACAATCACAAAATATATGGATTTCCCTCTTTAAAATAAATCAAGACCTAAACCAAAACCATAACAAAGATATTTCTATCTTGTATACATCATAATGAAATTTGATACTTTTCAAAAACATGTTCATATCTATAACCCAAATCACAATCTTATTTATACGTTCAATCGTAATTGTTTTATTATTGAACCTTAATCGTACAAATTTGCTATGGCATAATCATAAACATACTTATATAAGATATTTTTAGAATTCACATTTAAGTTGATTTATTAATATAGTTTTTTAGAGTATTATTTTATGATTAGGCTTAAATTTGGTATAATGTTCAATTGGCCTTAACATTAAAGTTTACTTAAGTGTTTAACTTTATTTATTTAATTGATATGGTTTTAAAGATTTGTGCATTTATATAATTGATATTTTAGATTTATTTTATTAAATAGTAATTTTGTGATATTTTATGTTGTTTAAACATATATATAGATTATATTTGATGGACCGACCCCCACCCCCTCCTCCTCCCCCACCCTTTCCTCCACCCCCTCCATCTCCACCTCCACCTCCACCTCCACTACCACCTAGTCCTCCTCCAACACCTACCGTAGAGGATCTACAAGAGAGCATGCGGTGTACTCTTAGCAACCTCATACAAGATATTGAGACTATCAGGTGTGAGGCCCACCCCCTTCCTCACCTACTACACCTTGCGGATAGCATGCAAGGCATCATTCACTCTATACCAATACTTGGATTCTGATATTGATAGTTTTAGATTATGGAGGCAAAACATGCATGCCTTTTATTCTGATGGCCTATCCTATAGAGAGGTCCATAAGCTCAAAATAGTCAAATGACATTTTACAAGATACTTTGTAAACACTAAGATGAGTGAAGAGATTAGTGAGAAGAAGCCTTGTATTTCTATTAGATGGTGCATGCATCTACATATATCAATACACTTTTAGGAGTAGTGGAGGATGGTATTTTACCATCCACCACATGCAAATCAAGAGGTACCCATGTGCTTCATTAGGAAGCTATTAGCTGAATTTGAATTGGGTTTGAAACATAATTATTTTGATATTAGATCATTTTAGGGGGTTGGTGGAGGGATGTCTCAAGATAGGCTTGGGGTAAAGCTATGTGATAGAACGAGGAATCACATACAACCTCAGCTTCTTGTACCTCTTCCTGCACCAATTGTCCTAGCGCCACAGTATCATCAAGTAGTGTCATCTTCTTTTACCTCATTGAGTTCCCTTTTGGGTAATTTAGCAGAGTAGTGGATGTAGGCAAGATATATTTGTCCACTTGGACACATTTGTACTAGTTGTGGAGATATATGCAAAGGCCCCCAGAGTGATTTTGATGCAGCACATGATGACCATTATGCTGAGGGTGCTGATTTTGATGATGATGCATACACTGCCCATGGTGATGGTAGTGATGATATTGATGTGGCATCATTTGTTGAGCTCATGCAAGGAGAGCCTAGAGATAGTTAGGATCAACACGTAAAAATTTAATTAAAATTTAAATAAAGTACATAATTATTTACTTTCTACATACATGTGTAATTGTATTAACCATATTAATGTATGTTGATTTTAAAATAACAGAGGATGGATGATGTTGTTCCTCCTAGGAGGCAGTATAGGCTTTTTTTGAGACCTACAGATGTTGGCATCCCTCATACAGTATGCCATTTGAATTACACTATAAATAATGTACATTTGAACTTGAATTTAATAACATGTGCTCATATGTTCTTTTTATCTAATCTTGTAGGGATTGTCAGCTACTACACAATTTTATGTTAGTACAGGTCTTGATCCATTGACCACTGAGGCACAACCTCAAATACATATGTTATGAACTTTTGACTTAAGACAAATAATTTGTACTATTTTTATGTATGTGCATTGATATTAACTTATAATCTTCAACTTTGATTCATGTGTATAATTTTATGTGTTTTGGTTTTACAAACAAGAGATGGATTGTATTTATCCAGAGAGGCCTTGGTATAGTTTGTTTTTTGCTCCATCTTTAGACACATCTTTAACATTACCTACTACTTAGGTATGATATATATACATGTTCTAATGGTTTATAATAGATGTAGTGTACAAATTATGTATTTTTAGTTTACATACTTTGTAATTAATGTATATATAATTTTGACTCAACAAACATGTATCCATAATTTTAGGACTATGTTGCCATGAGTGTTGCTAAGAGTATGAGACTAACCCAGATGGAGGTACCTACATCATCCTTTGAGGTTAGTATTGAGATTTACGTACATACATAGTTCATTATGCTCTTTATCAAATTTTAAAAATGTGTGTATTGTAAATTATAGGACCTCATCGCTACAGCATTTGGTAGCTTTCACAATGCACCTCCTCCCATTACAGAGGGACACCCGGTATTATTTTTATTATGTAGTGAATATTTAATTTATTTCCAAGCTAGATTTTGAAACCCATTTCAATTAAGCATGTACATGATGAGACACCTCATGTTACATAGGATGATCCATCTACCTCATGGGGTGTCCCACATGATGAGACAACTCATGTTAAATAGAATGATCCATCTGAGTCCTCTTTGCATGGACTAAAGAGGACTACACATTAGATAGAATAGGTCCTTTTGGAACCTTTAGATTGATTTTTTATGACACATATTTTTTATTTTGATACACTTTGTATTAGGACAATTAACCGTATTATATGTATTTTTTGACTTCATAGATCATGTTATGACATGTTAGACCATGTACTATTTTTTTTTGACTTCTTATCATGCTAGTGTATGTAGTATATATTATTATGTTATCATGTTGTAAGTATGAACCATTTTCTTTATTGCGACATATTTTATTCATGTTATGACACATTTTGTAAGTATATGGTACATAAACAATAATTTTAATAATTTTAACTATTTATACAAAAACATTAATTTAAACATGTTTGAATGTAAAAGTAATAAAAAATTAGGAGGTCATTACTTGAATTGACAATTAATTTAAAATATCAAGTGCACACCTTTAACTTTCAAATAGAAGTAAACTCCTATTTTTAAATGTTTACAACATGTTTCACAATATATGTACTTGAGAATGTCAATGACATTAATAGAAGTGAACTCAAAATATAAAATTGTTCAACACATATCTTCAAATGAGGTCCTGTATTTAATAAAATTGTAAAACAAAAACACATGTTAATAAAAGCATAAATTAATATGAGCTATCTAAACTATGTAAATATGTGTAATTTGTATGTACTCACTATGTGTAGTTGCACAAGATGTTGATGTTCTATCCACCTTAACATTTAAATTTGCATAAATTGTAATTGAGACCTGAATAGGAGGTATATATATAAGTTCTCTAATTTTCTATTGACAACACATACATACATGTAATTAAATTATATAAGTACATATATAAAAAAAAAAACAATAAAGAAAAAACTTACATGTCTTTGATTTAAATGTAGTCATCCCACTCTACCATCTGCATCCTCTCTCTTTTGCAATGCATCTATGATTGTCTCGTGCTCGTCCATTGAAATTGTCCATAATACCCTATTGGTGGGTCTCCCTTTGTATCTTTCTAATTTGATATTCATTTCCACAACCAAATGAGAATAGTGTAAAATCTTCTTTTTGGATTGGTAGTCTTCAAATACTAGTAAACCATTTCTTCTCGTTAGGTATATACATAGCCAAGTGCCAGTTACAATGACAAACCCAATTGGATACTCAAAACCATCATCATCTACTTGATGACATATCAATTTTTTCTTAGGTTCCACACATCTAGCTAGCCAATACTCAATTTGTTCATCGTTATCATTATGTGCAATAACAACAAATACATGTCCTACAAGATAAGATAAAGTACATAAACACTTTAATCACATGTGTACATATATAAATATTATATCAAAGACATGTACTTTAATTATATTAATGACACATGTACATAAATAAATAATATAAATTGAAGCATGATCATAGCAAAATCTAATTTAATTGTGCATATCAGGTTGTAGGAGGCCTAAAATATGACCATAGTCTTCTGATGCAAAAGTAACATTTTGGCCTTCATTTACTATATCATCTTGAAAATGTGTGTTAGTAGCTAATAATGATTTTTGTTTCCATCTTCAACCCATTCTGTATTCTCACATTCTTCCCATTCACCTACAAGACAAAACTGACAAAAACAAGCAATCTCCCTAGTCCATATAGTCCAAGGGTTAGAATCTGAACTCCTAAATGAATGCCATTTAGCTGACCTGCTAATTGTATCATAGCCATATCTTGAAAGGATATTCTTCTCTTCAACTACATAGAAGAAATGTTTGATTTTAGATATTTGACTTGATCTTGTGTATACATATTTGTTACACCATTTGACAATCTCATGTGCATTTTTGAATTTGGCTTTTTTCTCAAATTTTAATTGCTCTCTACTAAGGGCTCTCTTCATGTATGCACTAGCACCATCATGTTCTCCTTTACCATGTCCAACCTCAAAAACACTCCACACATGTTGGATATTAGTTTGCCTCTGTGTCCTACTCAACCAATAGAACATTCTAGCATTCTTGAATTGTCCTGTACAATTATCTGACCATATCCAATGTTGTGCTATTTGAATTTGTCTCTCTTTTAAATTATCATAAAAGACCTTGAAATAATATTGGAAAAACTTAGATGAATGAAGTTTATATCACTCATATAGAAATGGTACTCTCTCAATATTTTTAGATTCTCCTCTGTACTATCAAGTGCATGCCTATAAATTATATGAACATAAATTGTTACTTATACTAAATTGTAATATTGTGGTTGTATGTCATCTTGTGGTGCAAGTGTGTAGTTCTCTGTAAAGTCAACAACTGAAAGTATAGTACCAACTGGAACTGTATTCTTACATATTCAAAATTGTCCATCAAGCCATCTAGCATATTGAGAGTGTTTAACATATTTTGGTATGATCACACTCTTAAACTCATCCATATATGCATGAAAACTAACTTTATCTATAACTAGATCACACCTTCTTCCAATCTTCCCATTCTTCAATGGATATTCAATAGTTTTGAATCTTTTTACATCAATTAATTGTTATCCAAAAGTAGTCAAACCATTTTCATGCAAACACTCATCTAACAAAGAAAGATTGCCACACATATCACATGAACCAGAAAGAAATGCATTGAAAAGAAAGTATTGATCATTAGGTGGCTTACAAAACAAACCTGATATGAAATCCTTTATAGTTTGAGGTGGTATTTGTATACCACATTCCTACAATATTTGTTTACTATGCATGATACCATGTATAGATCGAAATACATCATAATGGTAAGGAATTTGAACATGATTTTAACAAAAACATCTTAGTCTTTCCTTGTTAATCCTTACATACCATGGTTTACAGTTTTGAAAATATCTTTGCCTAATGGTAATAGATAACACCTTACCATCTATAAATTTTTTAAACAATTTAGTTTGAGTCATGTCCAAAAGGTGTTTAGGATGTGGATCATGTATTTTTTAGCTAACTCTCAATTTAAGAACATCTATTGAATTAGGTTATACTCTTGTATTATCATTCTAAAAAAATTCAACCAAACTTTTGACTTCACTAGTAAGTTTCATATCACATCTTAGGAATCTACTACTAGAAGTCCACAAAATATTTGTTGAATCACATTCAAAGTTAACCCTTCTCTTTATAGCTCTTTCTAAAGTCTTATGATTCACATTAAGATATCCACTCATGTTGCTAATCAATATTTTGTTAGTTGTTAATTTATTAACTAAAGCTGTTGTTATTACTCATCATGCTGCATTCTTATCTTTAGAGAAACTTTTCTTTCTAATAACATCAAAGGAACTAGCAACAATGGATACAATTTGTTTTAAAGACTCATTTTTATTCTTGGATTTTGCATACATTCCTAACCTTTTCATTACTTTTTGCATTTTAGACATTTTAATTAGTTGCAACATCAACTGACATTGAAACCAAAATTTTTTATTATTAATAAAATGTCTATATAATCTATTAGCATGTGTCCTAATTTATCTTCATGAAACCAATCCCTCAAGATTATCTAGCACATCATTAGAAAAATAAAAATTATGTTCAAGCACTTTAGTATCATTTTGACATGTTTGTTCAGTAATTGGTGTTTCCATGTCTACACTCATACAATTGTCATTTTCAATTGGCATTTCATTTTCACTATTATTTGGAATTTGAATCTCATTTTCATTTTTTCTTGGTATTCTTTCAGGGCATGCATTTTTATTCGAGTTTTTTTTGCATGATCATTTGTCAATCTATTCTCATGAAGAAAATCTAAATTGTTTAAATTGTAAACTACTTCGAAAAGATCACCAATTTCATCATAAGAAAAAATTTAAGGGTTTAGAGGCACACCTGTATTGAATGTTTATTAGAATGTGCACCTAAATCTCCTTGTATTGAGTTCTCTTCTTCAACCTCTTCCTCCATTGTGGTATCCTCAATGTCTTTCTCCTTTGAAACATTACTCAACTCTCTAATTCTTTGTCTTATCTCTAATTGACATTATGCTTCATTCTCTTTATTTGTTGCAATCTCCTCATTTGTCATAACTTTTATTTTCTTCTTTCTTCATTGTTTTGATCCCATGTTTGCACTTGTTTTGAATTTAAATCAATAGGTTGCAAATTGTAGAAGAGACAAGAAAACATAATAACTATGACAAAAACTTGTTGTTGCAGATCGAAAATATCATTCAATCATTGTAATCATTGAAAATTTATCTGTGGGGCATCTTTTGGGGCCCAACGGGTAGATTAGAATCGAGTACCCAATTGTTTAAAAATTAGGTACTCGATATTTCAACAATTGGGTACCCAATTATAAATTGGGTGCTTGTTTTAGTTAATGGCTAAAACCAAATTGGGCACCCAATTTTTGAATTACAAATCGGGTGCTCGATTCTAGTGACATGGGTGGGAATTTAGAATAGTCACAAATTTACATGGGGTTTTGCCTTGGGGAAAGACATGGCATTGGCTTGGTCCCACTAGGCCTATGCATTTATGAACCTTTTTTTTCTAAGGCATTTAATTGAAAATTTGAGGGATTGTTGTAATTTTTATATGGTTGTCCCCATTTAATTTTTTGACAAAAAAAATGCATTATAGGTTTTACTATTCCAATTTCAAAAATGAAAATTTTATAGTATTATGAGTTCAATTTCTATTTTTCCATTATTTATTAATCAAAACTATCCTTAAACATTAAATAGTGACATTCACTAAAACTTTAGTAACTTTTTAACTTTTTCATATTTTGTAAATTAATTTACATGTCATCAATCCTCACAGAATTATTTTAAAGTTTTAAAAAAATTAAATTATTGGGTCTGTACATGAGAGGTTTTAGAAATTAGCTTAATCATCAATTAAAAATTAATTAAAAAATATTCATTAAAAAATTCAAAAAAAAATATTCTCATCAATCTTTGGTGTGTTACATAATTTTTAAAAAAGGATTTGAAAAAATTCATTTAGTTGTGTCAAATTATGGTGTTCGTACACGAGCATGGTATGGTCCTAAAATAGGCATTTTGAAAAAGTGGTTTTTTAAGATCCATACAAAAAAATAATCTGTCATATGGGTATACAAATAAATGACATATTCAAAAAGAAGATCCCAAGCACTACAATTTTTATTTCTAAAGGTTTTTTATATTTAATATCTAAATGGCTCAAATTTTCTCATCAATGGACAATATATTTCAGAAATAGGAAAATTGCTTCCACTTTTTGGCCAAAAGTGAGACTCAACTTCTTGCACTGACCTTCCATCTTTTGTAGCTCCATGAAACATTAGAAGCAATAACTGTATTGATGTTGTACACTCCTTAACTACTTTGGAAGAAACACTTGTCTCCCTTCACATTTCTTTTGCCTAGATTAGACAATTAGGATACAAAAGAGAACAATATGGCTTGAATGGTTCAATCATCAATATTCTTGTCGGTTTTGATAGGGGCCATGTAGCTCTTCCTAGGTAGATAGATAAAACTAAAATAGTAGCAATCAGGTTAAAACAAAAGTAGCAATATGACAATGCATATGCGCAAAACAATGTTAGGTCTTCTTGTGTGATGAATGCTTTAACAGTCCTCTCAAAAGATCCCTTGTACATACAAGAAAATCTCCATTAAAAATATTGGGAAATCATATTTTCCAAGGAAAAAGACCATCCCCAAATCAAAATTGAAACTAAAACAAACATGGATGACACCCCATCTGACATCAATGATGAACCTATTACTCCACTCTCTTATTCCATGTTTAAATTTCTAGTGGTATTAACCCCACACCTATTCAATACTTGTCTTATCCATGTACATTTTTCATGTAGACAAAATGAATACTAATTTTAAATATATATTGCTTCTTTTCTAGACAAGGTGCCTCTAGTACCTATAGTGTTTTCATTGCATTTTTAAATTTTATTCAAAGCATAAAAATTTCTAGAGCACACATATTAGGCATCTCCATGAATTTAAATAAATTTTGAATCTTTACAATGTTGCAATTCCCCATGAGAACTATGCATCATTTTTCTCTTCCCCAAACTTCAAGTTCACAGAAACTTTTTGGGGTCGAAGGACTGGTGGTCACATAGTTAGAACTGAATTTCCTCAAAAGATGTTTATGGGTTGATGTTTCAGTTACTTAGTTAAGGAAATTTAAGATTTTGGAGGAAAGCTTATAGAATTTCCATTTCCTAGAAAGCAAAGATGGTGTTGAACATTTTTAAAATATCTAACCAAGAAAGTTTGATTTTTATTTTTTGCATTGTAAAGTATTTAATAAAATTTTAGAACTCTTTTATTCCTGATATTTCAATGATTTTGATTCATAAGATGTTTGAGTGAAATGAACAAAGTGTGACACCATGCTCTAATTTATGTTCTTATATAAAGGACTATATTACACAAAGAAGGGAAGAGCTTTATGTTTTTATTGCTTCTACTTTGGTAGAAACTTCCTTAAGTGCTTGTAATTTAGAATGGTGACATAAGGAGCATGTATGGATGATAGATGTTAAATTACATTTCTTTATCAATATTTTTAGAAGTAGAATCTATTTTGATGTTCCTAGTTAGTGCAAGAGATTATGTATCTTCATTAATGTTACATTTGTGATTGCTCTATTTATTTTTATGAAGGTTAATTATATTGATGTCCTTAGGTAGGGTGGTTGGCTTGGAGGTGGCAACCATTTACTTTCTAGAAGTGTATTCAATGTTTTGGCCAATGGATATACCTTTGCATGTTTCTTTAAATACACTCCATACATGAAACATAATTATAATAATTAGTCAAACCCCATTTTGTACAACACATTGACCAATTGAAATGCTCTTTTATTTTGTACCAATCTTCTTTGATCCACATTCTATATGTCCCTCAATAATGAATATTTGGATAAGAAATCTCTAGTATTCTCATACTAGCTAGATATGGAACTAAAGAGCACCTAAGAAGTCTTTATCTATACCCTTAAAGTATTCCTAAAACTTTTATCATGGATAGTTTTCCTACTATGGCATGACTATTCCTTGGCCAAACAATGAGTTTAAATGTGAATTTTCTAATTAACATTGACCCTCCACTTTGTTAGTCCTAAATGACAAGCTTGCTTACCAGATCCATCAATCAATTTTTGGTGATCTACATATAATATAAATGGTGTAACCAATAAGTAATGCTTGGGTTTATATGCTAAATACATCATGCCAACTATCTCCCTTTTTTGTTGTGTTATAATTTCCTTCTTCACTTTATAATAGCTTAGTAGTGAAGAACAATCAATGATCATCCATTTCCTAGGTTACTACTCATAGAACAATAGGCCTCCATACCCTTCTTAGCCCTAACATAACAAAATGAACTCTTCATATCTAATATTTTTCATATCTACATGCAAAAGAAATGTAGCCAAGTTTGAAAAATAAGTCCATAGGTAATGGACATTTATATTTTCTTTTCGTACCAAATATTGTACAAAATAAAAAAGGTAACAAAGGAAAGCATGTGGCAATTCAAAAATCTCTAATCATTTTGAATGCCTCTATTGTGAAGTACATTTATCAAGGACACCTAAGCATGAGAGTAATATCAAATTTTACAACTAATAAGTGAATAATACAAATTTCTATACCGATGTCACAACATACATATTTACATTTCAAACACTAACAAAATATTAAAACATTGTGAATGACAATGTTTACATTTTTTCAATGCCCTATATTAGATTCATTGACCTTAGCTATAATTTCCTATCTTTGACTAGATGCATGTATTTAGGAAAGAAACTACTATTGGTTATTTCACTAGGTACAAGGGTTGTCTATCTCTATTTTCAAAATTTACCTTTATTCTTAATTTTTTTGATATTTTTAAATATGGAAATAACACAATTCCTCACCTTTAATTACAACAATGTTAACTAGGTGTTCATTCCTAATTAACAAAAAAGAAGCCAAGAAGAAGCTTTAGATTTGGTGCATTCAAAATGGAAACACTTGAATTCAATCATCTCCAACAATCTCTCATGTCCACATAGGAAGATTTCTATAGTGCACAAGAGCATATATGCTAGCTAGGGATTGGAGGTGAGGGGATGTTCTCTTGACAACTACTCAATGGCAGTACTATGTCATTTGACACCATAAATCATTGTGTGCTTTTTTTATCATTTCTTTGTTGAAAATAATATTTTGATCTTCCATGATAGTATTTTTGCAACCTTCATATTCCAGTGTCTTCTTACTATCCCACATTCCATTCTTCTGATATTTATGTGGAAATACACAAAACCAAATGTCTTATTAATGAGAACTTCCAATTCAGATTGTTGTTCATTTTTCCTTTCTATTTACACTTTTCTGTTGTACACTTGTATACAAAATATACTTTTAACTTTTACTAATGAGATCACACCTAAATAATAGTAGAATTAATCTATCTATGGTAACAAGTAAATGATAATTCACATTTTAGTCAAGATCACACCTAAACAATATCACTCTATCAAATTTACTAGTTGAATTTCTCCATTTTATTTAATGAAGACCTCTAGATTATTCTTTCTTTGACTTCTTGATTGGTCTTGTTGCTTTGTTTGCAAGTCTAATTTAAGAAGATACTGAAATATGGATGTAGTTTTGAGTTTATTAGTCTCAAAATTTGAAATCCTAATGAATGAAAGACTTGTTCAATAGTTACCTATCAATCATTTTTCCCAAATGTAGTATGTAGAAGACTTCTAGAATCCAAAATTTAATCATGTGCCTTGTACTTTTAACATATATATAAATTTAAAATTTTTAACTTCAAGAAACTTTCTTTTGATTGTATTCACAATGAAGCAACTAAATGATAATTAACATTTTAATTAGGCCCTATGTTTGCAGATAGCATATTATAACTTTATTTTTTATTGTATTCACGATGAAGCAAGTAAATGATAATTCATATTTCAATCAAGATCTATGTCTATAGATAGCTTTGTTTTCACTTTTGTGGTCATAATAACAATATTTTTCGTCCTTTCTATAATTGCATGGAATGATTTGGATGAGTCTTATATCACTTTTCCTTACATATTTGATCATTGACATCATTAAAGAAACCCTTCTTTAAAACACTTTAGGAATGAATAACACCTAAAGAGAGTGCATGCATTATTTGCAATTCCAAATTACTGTAGTCCAATGGCTACGACCTACTCTTTATTGCTATTGTAGCTTAAAAATTGTCTTGTATTGTCTTTTTCTCATAATATTCACTATTTCGTTCTATTCATGACGTCCTGTTGTTTTCTATGACATTACATTGATCCTTATAATATTTGTTTGGATCATTTTGTAGCAGTCCTAACTTTTGATGTAGATCTTATTCATTCTCATAAGAAAATCATTGTCCTCATGGTTGTAACTTATATCCTTTGTTGCTCCATGATCACTAATCATTTATCAATATCTACATACCACTGCAAAGGATCGGGAATGCTGATCAATATGTTCAACGAACTCAAGCCTTTCTATGTTGAGCACTTGAAAAAATTGACGGCAAAACCAATTTGGGCTGTAGGCCCTGTGCATCCACAAAACTTATTTGGTGGAGCAGGAAATGTTAATACGAGAGGGAAAATGGTAGACATGGATGAATAAGAGCTGGTTTGCTGGGTGGATTCGAAAGGCCCTCGATCCGTCGTGTACATTTCATTTGGAAGCCAGGTCGCTTTATTAGAAGAGCAAACACGGGCCTTCGCCAGAGGTGTTGAAGCCAGCGAACAGCCATTTGTTTGGGGCATCAAAATGTACCCACACATGGAGTCGGCATCCTCAATTCAAATTAGCACATATTTGTCAGAAGGCTTTCTGGAGCGAACGAAAGAGAGAGGGTTAATCATACGCCGTTGGGCGCCTCAACTTGTAATTCTTTCTCATCCCTCAGTGGGTATCTTCATAAGCCACTGCGGTTGGAACTCTGCGCTCGAAAGCATTTATTTTGGTGTTCCAATTCTTGCATGGCCCATGTTTGCAGATCAGCACTTCAATTCAAAGCTTCTTGCAGAATTGGGCATCGGAATTCAGTTCTGCCAGCACAGAGATGGGTTGCCAGAGGATGGAAAGGGTAGAGGAGGTTGTGAGAATGGCTCTGGTTGGAGAGAAACGAAAAGAGATGACAGAGAGCGCAGAGAAATTGAAGGAGATGGTTTCGATAGGATAAATTGTCTCATTCTAAAGTCTAAATTTGAAATATTTAGAAAAAAAATAAAATTATTTAAATCCTAATTTTCTATTGGTTGAGAGGATTTTTGCTAGGGTAATCTTATTATTTAATTATGAGAAAATAAGAAAGAAAAATTGTAAGCAGATAAGCTTGTATTAATTACGACGATCACCATTGTCAGAAGTTGTAGGTCGGAGGAAAAATCTCCGTGTTGCCACAAATCTGGAGTTTTAACTCATACAAAGCCTGTGGCTTAGCACGTTCATCTGCAGGCAGGCGACGCTGTCTCATAATTCCCTACTGGAATACTCAACATGGTGCCACTAATCCGTCTTCTCCTCTTCTTTATGTCCCTCCCCACAAATATACACGGGAGAAAGGGAAACACGAAATTTGTTCGACAAAACCTTCAATCGGGCTCCAGAGGAATCTTAAATTTTCTTTTCTTTTTCTGATTTTAATATTCGTATCATGATTGATTTATCTACTTTGGCAGAATTTTTAACCCTAGCTCAGGCATTACCGATAAACACTATTCGTTTCGGCTCAGAGGTTTCTACAATTCTCAACGGCAATATTAAAAGAATAGGATAAGGCCTACCGCTACGGTTGAGATGGGATTAAAGTCTACAGAGGAAGAGGCGGCAACATTAGTTCCAGGCAAGAAATATGGAGGAAACTAAATATTTGTCACACATGCTAAAATGCGCCTGAGCACAATATGGTGCATGTAAGGAATATTGGTAGTATTGAAAATGTCAGCCACTACCCGCAAACCACAGTTTGATTGAAGACATCAAAAAAATGTGTCAGTGCAGACAAACCTTAGTCAAGAAATTATTTTGTAAATAAATAGCCTGAGACAGAGCCTCAAATGCGCTCATCACACTCTACAACGTGAATTTTCTAGAAATGAAAGTCTGCTTAAGGAGTACCGAAAAGTGAAAAAATATATTACAGTTTAAAAATGATTTTACTCATATCAGTATGCACCCTAACCCAAAGAAATTAAATAATAATGCCCTTGGTGAATATTCAGAAGTCCTTAACTTTTCTTTTATGAAAATAATTTAATATTTCAATTAAACATCAGAGTTGTATGCGTAAAGAGTTAAATGGTAAGTTTGTATAAGAAGGCTGAGAATTTTTTTTAAAAAAAATTAAGATCTTCAACAATCATTTTCTAAAAGATTTAGAAATTGATAAAAAATTTAAAATGATATCTTGTTTTTAAAAATTAAATATGAATAGCTAACAAAATAAATTAATACAATTTGTTTAATGTTTTATGTCTTATTATGTTTTACAAGAATATTCAAATATATATATATATCATAATTTGTACTTATATATTTACATTAAATAAAATATTATTCAATTATACTTATATTATTGCAAATTTTATTTTATTAACGTATCATATTAAAATAAATATTATTCATTTTTAAAATTAAAACCTCTTTAGATAATTTTTTATTAGTATGTTTGTATTTGTATAGATTTAAACTTTTAGAATCATTTTTACTTTATAATTCTATTTTAGATAGATAAAAAATCAACTTAGATGGGTAACAGGTTTATAGAATTTTTTTAAAAAATTATATTAGTAAAAAAATTATTGCACAAATAAAATGTTTTTACCAAAATCTTAATGTATTAACTAAAATGGGAGATGAGACTAAGCTCACTTGTCAAGGTGATTTTTTACTATGCAAAACTTATAGTATTTAACTAATTTTAAATTTTCAAATTTTCAAACTTTCAAATAAATTCATTTACAAATGAAAGGAAGAAATTGAAAAATAACATATTAAAACTACACATGTCATACTGAGTGCATCTTCTAATCTTAGAATTGCTTTTTAAAATAATAATAAAATATTTTAAAAATATTTTGTCTCTTTTGATTTAGATATGAAAGAAGTTAGAAACAAAAGAAATGAAAAACAAAATTCAATGCATCATACAAAAATAGAAATAAATTCATAAATGTCCCCTCAAATCATTTTCCACTCATAGAAAAATATGAGATGCAATGGAAATAAATTTAAATGATATAAAAAATAAAATTCAAAGCGTCGTAATGTCATAATATACGTAGATATTTTTAAATTAAAAAAATTAATTAAATAAGACTTTTATGTTAAGCAAAAATCAATTTCTTACATGGGTAAACATTTTTTTAAAAGAGGAAGATCTTGGATATATATTCATGTTGTATGGTCATAAATCGTACTTGCATTTTAGTGATCAACCTATTCATACATTTGATGATATTTTCTCTAGGAATCACGATCACTATGTATTACTCTCCATACAAAAAGGCTCTCTAGTTAAATTTTCAATCTTACAAGTTGTGACATGTTTCTTACAACATGGATATAGACCCCTGCAAATGACACAACCTTTGCAAATGACACAACCTTTGCAGCCAGGCACTAGCCATTGATAGAGTGTTTTAGCATTTCCTCCCATTTTAGAGTCTGATAAAGAAGAAAACCCTAGGTAGGAAGAAAAAATCAAAATAAAAACTTTCAGCTAAAACCCTCTTATAAAAGAAAATCCACTGCTACAATATGTTACAAACCTAAAAGCCCTCACAATAGTTAATAATCTTTAGCATAAAGTTCTTAGATCTCAAACATTTCTCCATCCTCTGGCTGAATCTATAAGAAATATAAGCAAAAAAATAAAAATTCCAGTATCTAAAAAACAAAAATGTATGGTATTGAAAAAGTGAAATGAGAGAATTTTGGTGTCAGGAGACTCGGGACTACGGGTTGGGTTCCATTGAAGGGCATAAGTCATATGGAGATGACGAAAGGAAGCGCGGCAGGTGTGAGACTAAAGACGAGCAGCTACACAAGCGCTGAAACCAGATCAATATGTTGCTACGTGACTGGAAGAAGAAGAGTTTACTGGTAGAAATGTTGAAGACAACATCTTAGGGCATCGAAAATATAAAATATGATGTTTCTATATATACCCCGATCAAAATATCTAATGGAATGATCACTATTTCCACGATTTTGCAGTGGTAACCGCCCATTCCTACCGTTGATCATTGCATTTCTATCATTTTTCAATGGAGCAAACGATGAGTTCAGAGATAAGTTCAATGGCATAATTAGATGAGGAAACTGAAGTAAAAGCTATCTAGCCTAAGAAAACTTCTTTTTGTTGTTGCCTTTTTTTTCAATTAAAATCTAAAAATATACCTTACATATATAACGTATCTTTAAGCCAAAAACATATATAACGTATCTTTAAGCCAAAATTTACATATATAATGTCTTTAAACCCTCTATTATGTAGTAGTGAATTCAGTCCTAGCATATTTGTCAAGCATATTCTTTTTAATTATTTCCATCACAATTTAGTGTAATTTACAATAATTAGTACAAATTTTGGATGTCTATCACTAATTATGCATTTATCTTTTGTAGAAAACAAATACCATTTCTAGGTTTCAAAATTAGTTGATTGCAACAAGAGATAGATAGCCTATTCCAAATACCACAAAATCAATTGATTATTTTGTTGGAGTTAATGTTCCAACAATAGTCAATAAATCATTGTTGCACATGTGGAAAACCTTGTTGAGTTGCTACAACACAAGTTTAGTTTAGGATTTAGTTAAAGAGTTCTAGTTTGAATCAAATTCTTATTGTAGATGTGTTCGAGTTAGATGTCCATAAGTTTCAGTTAGTTGTCAAATTTGTGTGTGTTGTCAATCATGAAGTAGTTTGTTGTCAATCTAATTAGTAGTCATTTAGGAATGTTGTTGAGTCAAGCTATTGTATAAATTGACATCTATTATTCAATAAAATTAAGCAAGAAGTTTTTTCTTTCTCTATTATGTTTCTGCTATTCCATTTTTCCAATATGGTATTGGAGCTATCTTCCTATTAAGTTCTATCTATTAGAGAAGAAGATGGGGCCTAGAGAGGAACCACTGGATGATTATTATTTCATTGAAGAATTTTTTTTCTTTTGAAGAAGTCTATGCTATGAAAATAGGAAAGGCTGTAGATAAGTGTTCAATAGTTTGAGGTGCTATAGGATTGGAGAAGCTATACCTTTACGAAGGTTATGAGGCATTCCATGTGGAGATGGTGTGTCCAATAGTTTGGGGAGATTTTAAAGTTTGGAAGCTTGTCATTGTTTATGAGATATTTCATGTGGACATGGTGTGTCCAATGGTGTTTCGAAGCTAGATGATAGCTACATAACTAAGAGAAAGTCTTACTCCTCTATGACATATTTCCAAAGTATAATTTTTACATAATGTTTCTTTTAGTTGTCACATTAAGTCGGGGTGTTGGAGTTAATGTTCCAACAATAGTCAATAAATACTTGTTGCACATGTGGCAAACCTTGTTCAATTGTTGGCAACACAAGTTTAGTTTAGGATTTAGTTAAAGAGTTCTAGTTTGAATCAAGTTCTTATTGTAGATGTGTTTGAGTTAGGTGTCCATAAGTTTCAATTAGCTATCAAGTTTGTGTGTGTTGTCAATCATAAAGTAGTTTGTTGTCAATCTAATTAGTAGTCATTTAGGAATGTTGTTGAGTCAAGCTATTGTATAAATCGACATCTATTATTCAATAAAATTAAGCTAGAAGTTATTTCTTTCTCTAATACTTTTTTGATATTCTATTTTTCCAATATGGTATTTGAGCTATCCTCCTATTAAGTTATGTCTGTTAGAGAAGAAAATGTTAAGAAGATGAGGCCTAGAGAGGAATCACCAGATGATTATTATTTCATTGAAGAATTTGTTTTATTTTGAAGAAGTCTATGCTAGGAAAATAGGAAAGGGTGTAGATAAGTGTTCAATAGTTTGAGGTGCTATAGGATTGGAGAAGCTATATCTTTATGAGGTTTATGAGGCATTCCATGTGGAGATGGTGTGTCCAATAGTTTGGGGAGATCTGAAAGTCTAGAAGGTTGTTAATGTTTATGAGACATTTCATGTGGAGATGGTGTCCAATGGTGTTTCGAAGCTAGATGATAGCTACATAACTATTAGAAAGTCTTACTCCTCTATGACACATAATCAATAAAACCATAGATCTATGTCACCATTTGGGATACCAAAACTTATTTTGGTCAAATCACATTTCTCTATCAAAACTTAATTTTTTTCAAAAACTAAAAATACCCTTTTATAGATCTTAGATTCAATCTCATCATTATAGAAATTTTTGAGTGCTTTGATTAGTTATAATATGTTATAATTTAAAAATATTATAAGTCAATATTTAAACATTTCAAAAGATGCTTCCTGAAAAAAGAAAAAGAAATAAATAAATCATATCAAAATTTTTTAAAAATTATATTTATCTCTAAAATAGAGAGTCTTCTTCATGAATATGTAATTGTTTTTCAAGAAAGTGTAAAGTTTATAGAGAAGTTTTGACAGGAGGAAAAAGCTGTTGGATTCTAATAAGGTGGAGCTTGAGCACTTATAATAAGGGAAATATATATATATATATATATATATATATATATATATATATATATATATATATATATATATATATATATATATATATATATATATATATATATATATATATATATATATATATATATATATAAGAATTATTTATTTTTTTGTTCCCTAGCTATGTATGTCATCTATAAGATATTTTCAAATCAGAAGAGAAAAAGATGATTTACATATACTTGTTTGATGGGAACTACACCATATATTTTTTATAGTTAAAAAAGGGACTTCAAAATTTAAAAAAATGAATAAATTCTTACTCAAAAAAGTTGTAAAAATTATAGGCATAAAATTCATCCAATTCTACACATTTCATCAGTTTACATCATCTTCAAATTCTAAACACAAATACCATTTTTTTTGTCATTAATGATTAATTGTCACATTTTGATATCTCATTTCTTTATAAAAGCTGACACAAATTTGTGATTTTATCCATATTTCCAAAGTAAAATTTTTACATAATGTTTTATTTAGTTGTCACATTAAGTGGAGGTGTTGGAGTTAATGTTCCAACAATAGTCAATAAATAATTGTTTCACATGTGGCAAACCTTATTGAGTTGCTGGCAACACAAGTTTTGTAATGACCCTTTCCAATAGGCCACTTAAAAAAACCCTAAATTTAATACATGGCTGAAAGTATATTACTGAAATAAGGAAATAATAGTGCCAATGTATTCATTCAATGAAAACCAAATGTTTTTACAAATGATATGGCAATTCTCAACACCAAAACATTATGACATGGCACATTACAGACAAACCCTAACTGGCTATATATAATTGAAAACTTGTTACAACTACAAACTGAAATGAAGAACATGGATTGATCAGATACTGGAGACTGACTGCTGAAGATGATATGGTGAAAGTGCAACTCCACTTGAAACTCCAAACCAGTAATTAAGCACAAGTGAAAGGACTAAAATATCCTTCCCACAACTGCAATTATTCAAGTGATCTTTCAAACCCTCAAAATTGTGTACCAATTGAGAGTTTTTGTTCTCAATGGCCAATTGTGACTACTTGCAGAAACCCTAGGCTCCACAACACACATCAGAAAAAACCAATAATAAATCTCGATGATAGGCAATGAGCCCCCAATGCCTATTTATTCCTTTTTCCTTGATAGGTCAGCCTCCTTTTTAATTTTTCTCTCCTTCTTCTAGCAACCTCTAGAAGATTTTTTATTTAATATATAAAGTTACCTTGTAATATATAATTTTTTTAATTGATAACTTTATAATTAACTCCAAAAAATGGGACATTACAAGTCTGCCCCTCCTAAAATTGCTTGGCCTCAAGCAATCTTAATGCTGGATGCTGCAAAATCACTTCTCCCTCCCAAGTAGCATCTTCAACAGGTAAATCTTTCAACTTAACTAGATACTCTCTGATTACTCTCTTGCGAAGCTGCTTCTCTCTACTATCTAGAATGGATTCTAGCACTAAGATCAATTTCCCCTCATCATCCAAGGGAGGTAATACTATAGAAGGCACCACATTCTGACCCAATGCCTTTTTGAGATGTGATACATGAAACACGTTGTGCACTCTACTATATGTGGGAAGCTCCAACTCATAAGCCACCTCACCAACTCATTTGATGATCTTGAATGGTTTATAATAGCGTGGCTTGAGTTTCTCTGCACCACTCTTCTTGAGAGTAGACTGCTTATATGGTTGCAACATGAGGTAAACCATATCATTTACCTCAAAACTACACTCAATCCTCTTCTTGTCTGCATACTACTTTTGCTAGTTCTGAGCTCTAGCAATTTTGTCTTTAAGAGTAGCAACTATATCCTTACTTTCCTATAATAGTTCACCTACACGGGGTATTCGACTGTCTCCCAACAACAAATCTAAGAAACTAGGTGCCTCATAACCATAGAGTGTCATGAAGGGTGTCATTTGTATAGTCATATGATATGTAGTATGGTAACAATACTCACAGAGATATATCCATCTGACCCAAGCTCGCTATTGATCTGCCACATAATTCCTCAAATACCCTTCCACCCATTTGTTTACAATCTTTGTTTGACCATCGACCTGTGGGTGATAACTGGTGCTAGGTGTAAGCTTAGTGCCACACAACCGAAATATCTCCTGCCAAAAGAGACTCATGAAGCGGCTGTCCCTATCACTCACAATGCTCTGATACAAACCATGCAAGCTAAAAACCTCAGTAAAGAAGACCTTGGCCACCTAAGTTTCTAAGTATGTAGTAGGGATAGGGAAGAAGTGAGCATATTTTGTTAGCATATCCACCACCACATAAATACAATTGTGCCCCTAGGCCCTTGGCAAGCTCGTGATAAAATCCGTAGAGATGCACTCCCACTTCCTGTCAGGAATAGGAAGTGGTTGTAGGAGCCCTACTAGATAAGTGTGCTCTTGTTTATTCTACTGGCAAACATGACACTCACGCACATACTGCAAAACATTAGCCTTAAGTCCCTTCCAAGTGAGCCATTCTCGTACTAACCTGTAAGTCTTGAAATACCTAGGATGGCTTGCTGTAGGTGAATTATGGAATGCTCTCAAAATCAACTGCTTCACTTTCAATCCTAGGACTAAGTAAATCCTATTCTTATAAATGATCAAATCATCTATGAGAGTGTATCTAGTGTCAATTGTTGTTCCCTCCACTATAGCAGAGGCCCATGTGTCTTTGGCATATTCTACTACAATCAAGTGTTGTCAATCCTCTGATATTTGAATCATAGAAGTGAGGTGTGACCTACGAGATAAAGAATCTACAACAATATTCTATGTCCTATTAACATATGTGATATCAAAATCATATGCCTGTAACTTACTCACCCACTTCTTCTGACGATCATTCATGTCCCGCTATCCCAAAAAATGTCTCAAACTATTATGATTAGTTTTAATACAAAATTTTCTCCCCACAAGATATTGTTTGAATTTGGCCAAGGCATGCATGATGGCCAACATCTCCTTATCATATATGTTGAATGATCTCTCAGGCCCTCTAAGTTTTCTACTCTCATAAGCTATAGGATGGTTGTCCTGCATGAGTACATCAACAACTCCCTCTCCAGAAGCATCACATCGAAGCTCAAATGGCTTTGTAAAATCAGGCAATGCTAATACTGGGCATGTAGTCATTATTCCCTTGAACCAGATAAAATAGTCTTGTGCCTCTTGAGTCCACACAAATCCCCCTTTCTTCAACAAATCTGTCATGGGTGTTGCATGTCGTGAGTAGCCATTGACAAACCTGCGATAGAATCCACATAGACCAAGGAACCCTCTTAATTGTGTAAGGTTCTCTGGTGGTGGTCAATCAACAATAGTGCAAATCTTTTCAAGATCCATTCACACTCCTTCCGCACTAATGATGTGTCCAAGATACAATAGTTTTGTCATCCCCAAATCACATTTGGACTCCTTGGCATACAAGGACTCCCTTTGTAAAATGCTCAATACTGTCTCCAAGTGCTCTAAATGTTCCTACCATGTCTTTCTATAGATCAAAATATCATCAGAAAATACCAGCACAAATTTCCTCAACTAATGTTGGAAGACCTTGTTCATAGCGGATTGAAAAGTGGCAGGTGCATTAGTCAAACCAAAATGCATGACTACAAACTCAAAATGCCCACAATGACATCTGAACACAGTTTTTTCAATAACCTACTCTTGAACTCTGATCTGGTGATAGCCTGATCTCAAATCAATTTTTGTGCCCATGTAATTTGTCTATCAGCTCATCAATGCATGGGTTGGGATACTTGTTCTTTATAGTTCTCTTATTCAACACCTTGTAATCAATACACATTCGTAGAGTTCCATCCTTCTTTTTTTACCAAAACAACAGAAGATGCAAAAGGTGACTTACTTGGTTTGATGTGTCCCATTGCTAGCAACTCATTGATGATCCTCTCGATCTCATCTTTGAGTCATTTTTGGTGGTGGTATGGTGTGATCATGACAAGCTTAGCACCTTCCTCCAGCTCGATAATGTGCTCTATACCTCTATTTGGTGGCTTACCTGGTGGAATCTCACTGAATACCTTCTCATACTTGATTCTCAATTTTTTTAATATTTGGATGATATTTAGTCTTATGTTGCTCCTCATGGGTAGGTATCAAGGTGCATATTGCCACCTACTCTATATTATTATGCCTGGCTAATCTCTCCAACCGCCTAAATGAGATAGTCCTGACATCACCATTATGGATAACATTCAACACATGAATCTTGCCATACACCATGAATCGTATCTCCATATCCTCCAATCTCAAGGTAACCTTCTTCAAAGAATGTAGCCACTACATCCCAAGTACTAGGTCCATGTCACCCATGTTGACCACATGATAATCTACCTTAAACTCATTGATGTTTAGGCGCAAAGGTAGATCTCACACCATCCTATCACAACAAAGAGTATATCCATCAGCTACCTTGACTCTCAGTCCCTCAAACTCCTCAGTAATGAGTCCATGCCTCTCCACAAATTGTGCATCAATGAAATTATGCGTGGCACCTATATCCAATAGAGTAATAACCTTCTATCCTACCAAGACTCCCCAAAATCTGAAAGATCCCTCTCTTTGAATACTAGACAGACGTGCCTCCTGTAAATGTATATTTGGAACCTCTTTTTTCTAAGCACTACCTACCTCTTGTTCACCCTCTACCTCATCAGGATCCTCATCATGGTGCTCTGAGATGTTTGAATCTAAACCTTCGTGATAAGCCCACATCACTCGGTTAGCCTTCCCCTTAGGCCTCATAGGACAATCATGACCAAACTCATAGGGACCTTTGCAAAAGAAGCATAGCTTCTTCCTACGCAGGTCGTTAAGTATTTCCTTATCCAAAGGTGTAGTTGGCTTGCCTTTTGAATCATTAACCTTCTCTTTACCCTTGCTAAATTCCCCTTTGTTATCTCTAAATGATGAAGAACCCTTTGAACTAAACTAGTTTGTTGGAGCTACAAGTTCCATACTGCAGGCTTTCTTCATGGCTTCCTGTAATGTAGGAGGATCAAAGGCCTTTACCCACCCCTTGAGTGGTTCAGTTAATCCCTTTGTGAATAAAATGACTAGCCTCCTTTCTGAAATGTTGGGCACCATCACTACAAGCTTCTGGAAGTCATTGATAAATTGTTTTAAGCCTCCTGACTATCTTAACTGGGCTAACTCCCACAAATAAACTTCAAGATTTTTTTTATCAAACCTTTCTATCAATCTATCCAAAAACTCCTGATAAGTGGTTACCTAATTGTGTTGCAATGTGATCATGCCATGTGTCCACCAATCGTGTGCTGCCCCATCTAAGTGTAAAGTGGCATACTTGAGTGCTTCAAATTCTGTCATAGTCTTCAGAGATAGGAAAGTGTCCACCTTATGAATCTAAGCATAAGAAGTCATTTTTCCACTACCATCAAATGTGTATAATACCAACTTGTTGCAACTCACTATGCTTATTTGCTTGCTTATGCCTGGTAGCTCTGTAGTTTAGGTACCTATCAAAAGTCCATCCATCCTGTACATATCATGGTAATGAATCCCACTCATTCCTTGTTTGTTGAAGTTCATCTACAATATCTATTACCATAGCATTAGGTGTGCATGCTGGAGTTTCTTCCCTGAATGTAGGACATGTGGGTCTATTAGTTGTTACAGATTGTGTCCTATGTTGTGATCCTACTATGCTCCTGTCATCCTGGTCATTATTATGATTATTTCTCCTATTTTCCCCAATCAAATGTTGCATCATAACCACCATTTCCTATGTACTTGCCTCTATTGACTGTACAAGCCTCTTCTAATGCTGTAAAGTCTCATCATCTTGCACACTTCTAGATGGGCTTTGAGAGCGTCTCTCAGCCATATTCTTAGTTATGCTAGTTCCCTGTGTAAATTGGCTAGATAAACACTATTAGGCTGGTAGGAAACCTACTTTGATACCACTATAATGATCCTTTCCAATAGGCCACTAGAAAAAAACCCTAAATTTAATACATGGCTGAAAGTATATTGTTGAAATAAGGAAATAATAGTGCCAATGTATTCATTCAATAAAAACCAAATGTTTTTACAAATGATATGGAAATTCTCAACACCAAAACATTATGACATGGCACATTACAGACAAACCCTAACTGGCTATATACAATTGAGAACTTGTTACAACTACAAACTGAAATGAATAACCTAGATTAATCAGATACTGGAGACTGATTTCTGAAGATCATATGGTGAAAGTGCAACTCCACTTGAAAAAATAAACCAGCAATTAAGCACAAGTGAAAGGACTGAAATATCCTTCCCACAACTGCAATAATTCATGTGATCTTTCACACCCTCAAAATTGTGTACCAATTGAGAGTTTTCGTTCTCAATGGCCAATTGTGACTACTTGCAGAAACCATAGGCTCCACAACACACATCAGCAAAAATCAATAATAAATCTCGATGATAGGCAATGAGCCCTCAATGCCTAGTTATTCTTTTTTCCTTGATAGGTCGGTCTCCTTTTTTTTTTTCTCCGCTTCTTCCAGCAAGCTCTAGAAGATTTTTTATTTAATATATAAAGTTACCTTGTAACTTTATATATATATATATATATATATATATATATATATATATTGATAACTTTATAAGTAACTCATCCAAAAAACTGGGACATTACAAGTTTAGTTTAGGATTTAGTTAAAGAGTTATAGTTTGAATAGAGTTCTTATTGTAGATGTGTTTGAGTTAGGTGTCTGTAAGTTTCAATTAGTTGTCAAGTTTTTATGTGTTGTCAATCATGAAGTAGTTTGTTGTCAATCTAATTAGTAGTCATTTAGGAATGTTGTTGAGTCAAGCTATTGTATAATATGACATTTATTATTCAATAAAATTAAGCTGGAAGTTCTTTCTTTCTCTATTATGTTTCTTTTGTTCTATTTTTCTAATATATTTCACAACATCTGCCCCAAGTTTGCTACAATAGAAAACCATCAATAGTTTTGTTACAAAACTCCAGTCTTATAGACTAACTTCATTTATCTGTAGCTTGTTTTGGCCAACAATGATGAGTGGTTTGAAGAAGCCTCATGTTGTGGTGGTGCCTTATCAAGAATTGAGTCACCTAATTCCTCTCTTCAACCTCGCTTAGCTCCTCCCTCCCAATAGCCTTGAGGTCACTTATGTCACCACAGCTATTAGCATCTCCTACATTACGCATCAAAATTTAGTTCTGTGAATGTAATGTCCCCACTTTAGTAGTTAAATTAGTTTCTTATAAAGTCATTAAATAAATTGAAAATTAAAAGGTGACTTCATATTTAATTAATTATTGTATTACAAGGGAGAAGCTTCTAGAATGTGTAATAATTATTGGAAAATGAGAAGTCTCTAGTAATTTAATTTTCTAGAAGCATAATTAATTATTGTATTGCAAGGGAGGAGTTTCTAGAGAGTGCATTAATTATTGGAATGGGGAAGCTTCTAGCACTTACAATTAGTTAATATTTGGTTTCCTTATAAAAGGGGGTAGAGAAAGTATAAATAGAGCTGGGAGCCTCATTGCTTAGCATTGGATGATTGTGAATTGCATTTGATAAAATCTTGGAGGTGTGAGTTAGAGATTTGGTCTTGGCATTAGAGGATGTCCATCCTCTCTTATAACATTCTAGATGTCATTCCCTTAGGATTTGGCCTTTGGAATAAATTGCTACATAATTGATTTTATCATTTTGAGAACTAATATTATTTTAGTAGTAGTTCAATCTTCAATTTGCATAAAATCCTTTTTGCTCATGTTATGTGGATTGAAACCTATGCAATGACATTAAAATCATTTTCAGCATTTGGTTAGTTCTTGCGCATTTCTAGGATGCTCACTATAGTGGTATTAGAGCTATAATTCCTACCATCCTGTGGAGGTCTTGTAGGGAAGTTGGAATAGCCAGATAGTGAGAAAAGTGTTTGACAAAATGTTTATTGGTCCAGATCAGGAAAATGTAATGTTCAAGTTACTGGATACAATAGAGGAGTAGAATAGGTGAATGGATATAATGCAATAGGAGTAGAATAGGTGAATGGATATGATGTTGTAGCTAATGCCTAGATGGATGGGCATCAACATTGATGATTTTAATGTTTCTCCAATTTAGGAGGTAGTTTATTCCTTGGGTGGGATCGAGACACGTATAGAGCCACCCAGTTATGATGTTGGTGATGTGGGTATTTCAGCAGAGTCTATAGATTTTGGTTTATGCTCTATTATTATTGATTCATAATCTGGTGTGGAGACATGTGTGCAAAGTAAGGAGTCTACATATGAAGCATTATTAGGGGATGGCATTGCAGCAAAAGTGGGATTAGGAGAATGCAAGGATATTGTCATATCTATAGCCACTTTTATGTCAGTTGAACCATCTAATGAGGAGTTTAGTAGTATGCATGCAATGGTTGATGTGTTTTCTAATGATGGTGAACATGTTGATTATGAGTTTTCATCAACTATAGATTTGGTTATGTTTTCTATTGTGGCGGTTACTGATGTTCCTATGTCCATATATTTTGATGTGGCTACACCTATTGTTGATATAGTTGGCATGAGTGCATATGGTTCACCTATAGCTGCATCTTTTTCAATGCATGTTGGTGATGATTAAGATTCCAGTCCAATATATATTATGTGAGTGGATACAAGGAAGAAGAGATTTCTTAGATCTTCTACAAAGTTCCCTTTTGGTGACATTTTGGCTTCTACATCATCAACACAAGTTTTGGGTACTAGGCTATAGGACATATGGTTGGTCTTGATGATGTTGATTTGCAGTTGCTTTAATATCCATAGGGATATCACGTACTACTTCAATTGGGATCTTGGTGGAGGTTAGAGTTCATTGTATTGTTGGATTGCTTGAGGACAAGCAATTTCAAGGAGGGTGGATTGTAATGTCCCTACATCAGCAGTTAAATTAATTTCTTATAAATTCATTAAATAAATTAAAACTTAATAGGTGACTTTATATTTAGTTAATTAAATTAATTATTGTATTACAAGGGAGAAGCTTCTAGAGTGTGTATTAATTATTGGAAAGGGGGAAGCCTCTAGTAATTTAATTTTCTAGAAGCACAATTAATTATTGTATTGCAAGGGAGGAGCTTCTAGAGAGTGCATTAATTATTGGAAGGGGGAAGCTTCTATCGCTTGCAATTAGTTAATATTTGGTTTCCTTCTAGAAGGGGGTAGGGAAAGTATAAATAGAGGTGGGAGCCTCATTGTTTTGCATAAGATGATTGTGAATTACATTTGATAAAAGCTTGGAGGTGTGAGTTAGAGATTTGGTCTTGGCATTAGAGGACGTTCATCCTCTCTTGTAACATTCTAGACGTCATTCCCTTGGAGTTTGGCCTTTGGAATACATTGCTATGTACTTGATTTTATCATTTTGAGAACTAATATTATTTTGGCAACAATTCAGTTTTCAATTTGCATAAAATCTTTCTTGCTCATGTTATGTGGATTAAAACCTATGCAACGACATTAAAATCATTTTCAAAGATTGGTTAGTTCTTGGGCATTTCCAGGGTGCCCATTATAGTGAACACAGGGATGGTTTGCTAGAGGAGGAAAATAGTGAAGGAAGCTATGAGAATTACTCTAGTTGGAAAGAAATGAGAAGCCATGAGAGATCGCGTAGAAAAATTAAAGGAGATGGCTATAAGTACTATCAAATAGAAGGGTTATTCAGCAATAGAATTGGGAGCTTTTATAAATGACATGTACAAGTTGAATTCTAGCTAGACTAACAAAGCACAAGAGAGAAGCACAATTCGACCTCTAGTCATAAGTATAGTGTTTGTGCTAGTTTTGCTCTTCCTATTAGCATTCAACTTCTCTTTTGATCGACAACAAAGGACCCCCTAGATGGTTAGATAGTGGAAACTTTCTTCACCCCTCTCTAACAATTTCTTCTTCTAACAAGTCACTAACTTAGAAAAGTTTAAATTTATTGAAGATCAAGTATAGTCACCCATTTAAAAAAGTGCAAACTGATTGAAAATCAATTATTTGATAAATTATCTAATATAATAAATATAATCTAAATTTCTAAAATTAAATACTTATAACTTTATTTATTATTTATTATTTAAAATTCTGACTATATAAACTTTGAAATGTTACTATTCCATCTTTTCAAAATCATAAGCAATAGAAATTCTTATTATTCAACAATATAATAAAGTAAAACTAAAGCGAAAATGAATACCAAAAAATATGAAAAGATTTCATCATCATCTCACCTACACTCGAATATGCAAACAGTATTTTTTTCCAGTTATTGCATGGCGTTGAGAGGACTTAGGCTGACCAGCTGAATGTCGAGATCAGCTGAGACCTGGTGGGATTCGTCCATGAGACCTCGTAGATGATGCTCTATGGTGCGAGTGGTGAGATAGCTGACGGAAAGAGAGTGTGAAGTGAGCAAATTAGGAGAGAATATAATAGTGAAATTCCGGTTTCACAAAGTGTCAGTTCGTGGTGCCGTGTAAGGAGAAAATACCGTGGGAACATCAAAAAATGCGATTAGTATTAAAGGTTGACCAGCGTGCAAATAAGGGCACGTTCATCGCTAAGATGGAAAAATTTTTATAAGAAAAGCAAATCTGTTTCAGATCCATATCAGGTTTCCTACTTATGTTTTATGGTATACAAACTATACAAATAAAGCAAATTAATTTTCCATCAAACAAATTAACTGTACTAGGACATATACATGTTGTGTTTGCGAATTGTCCTATTTATTGTCCAGCATGGGGGCAAAGTCTATCATAGAACACTTTTAGAATGTGCACAAATCACAATATTATAACATAGCTCCTACATCTCCCTCCACCTACTAGTAGAATAGGCTAAACTATGAAAAGACTTCAACAATGTAGTCACTTCCCTCTTTTATTTGGGGTGCCGCTATCTTCCATTAAAACTGTACAATCGACTAATTTTCAAAAAATAGAAAACATCATAAAAAATTTCGAAAATTTCAACATTTGATCTTCATGATCTACATAATTTATAGTAAAAAATCGACATCAAAATCTGTCCGCATCAGAGTTTGCAGTAAGCGGCAATCGTTAGTCAAATACCTGGCTTGCATGCCATTATTCCTCCCATTACTGGCATCGAAAGTGTCACGAATGACGAAAGAAGAACAAAAGCTTGAGAGAGAGGCAGAATCAGATGTCATGAATCCAAGTATCGAATAAGACTTTTGGGTCAGGCTTCAGTACTGGGGACCCTTCTCAGAGAACTCCATCGGTTGTCCAAATCTTAGGCTCACAAACTTTCAAAACAACACTTGTTTCAGCAAAACTTGAGTTCACATCGAAAGCTTAAAAACAATTTATGCTAGCTTTGAATGTTTTGACGCATAAGGTGCTGATCTTGTTTTAGCGTTAGTTCTCCTTGAACCTGTAGAAACCTTATACGTTATCTATTGTGTGTAGATATATTTGATCTATATAGAAAAGTTCTTTATGACAAAGATCTCAAAAATAATAGTAATATTAGTTAGATTCTCCATTTTTTTTTTTATATTAAATATAAAAATTGACATTCAGTGTCTTGTTATTAATGTATATTTTAAGTTAGTTAACTATTATACTTAGCTTGCATTAAATACAATACAATGATTGATATTGAAACTTTGGGGTGGAGGCCTAGAGTTTAGAATTTGGGAAAAATGAATGTCTTTTAAGTTTTATTTTATAAATATATTTTGGTGATTGTCATTGGATATAAAAGTTTAGAAGAAGATGTCCACCATGCTACAAGAGCTTATGTGTAGTTTCAAAAGAATAATTCTTAGATCTTTATGTTTGAATTTTAACAATGACAACATTTTATTTTTGAAATTATTTTTATTGTTACTTTTGAAATGGAAACAGATAGTATGTAAATTTTAATCCTAAAATATATAAATTGTTGGTAATTCTATTTTGTGCTCAATTGCTTTGTATAAATCATGAAACCTAAAGATTGTCTTTTATTTGAAAGTTGGATACAACCTACTAGATTATTTTGTATTCTCTTATATAAATTATTTCTCTCCTATTCAATAGTTACATCTATTTAGGTAGAGAAGGTTAATCTGGAAATCTAAACTTACCAAATGCATTATAAATCACAATTGAAGAAAGTGATTAGAAGATAAAAATAACTATAAGAAACCCTTAAAAAAATTCATAAATTACTATCTAATAAGTAAATTTATGTGGCAAAGCTTTTTAGTAATGAGTTAAAATTTTTTTTTTGTAGAAATTAATAAAGTTGAGATATATTCACAAATTTAAATATATAACATTATATTTGTTAAATAATAATTTATTTTCTCATAATTCAATTATTGATAAATTTGAAGAAATAAATTAGATAGTAAAAAAAAATTAATTATTTTAAATCATTCATAATGTGGTCAATGAAAATAGTATATGAGCAATAAGTATTAAATCGTTTGAGAAAAATAGTTTACAGAGATTTAATTTTGTGTACTAATCATATAAATTGTAAAACTTACATAATATTGCATGCAAGATATGTGGAGAAATGTGGGTTTTGTCATATGTAGAGTTACAAGTGTGATTTTCTAGTTTTTCCTTCTTTCTATAATGAAACGAGCTTTATTCAATTCAGTGATATTTATAAGTTTTATCTATAATTTATTTAGACAATTTTTGTAAGTATGTAAATAATAAATTATATTTTATAGGATTTTTTTACCTAAGAGTGTTTTTCCATGTATATATTGATATTGTATGCATGTGTATCTTATAGATCTCATTTTAATTGATTTATGTTTATTTGTAATGGTTAGTAACCTAAGATTGTAATTTATATCAATGTAGATAGAAGTGCAAGTTAAGAAAAATACACTTGAAGTAGCCTACCTTTGTGGGTTAGTTTTTTAAGTATATACATAGCAGCCAAGAGAAAGGGGGGATTGACCCCAAATTACAAAAAGGCTAACATAATAGCTGGAGGTTACCTTCCTATCTATTAACCAATACCAATTTATACTTCAAGAAATAGACATAATCCATAACAACCCTAACTATATCAGTCCTACTACGATAAAGAAGATAATTAGGAAGAGTACTCCAATAGTAAAACAACATACTACTACAATCAGTCCAGTAATTAAACTTATACAAATAAGAAAAAGCTCTATAGGGAATCGAATTTAGATTAAATGATATCATTAAAGCAAAAACAAAATAGCCAAAAGGGCTAACTACCTTCCTTCTTATCCTATCCATAGTCATCCCCTCCTCCTTGATAGGTTTTTCTAGGAGGTTCTTCATCTAGTCCTCCACCAGGAAGCTATAAATAGAGCGAGAAGTCTTCCTCTCCTTGTCCAAATCATTCACATATTTGTTCACATGAAGAAAGTAAAGGGTGGTAGCCATGGAATGCATCACTTTAGTGAAAAATTTGGCCAAGGTTTCAAATATTTGGTAGATGCTAGTATGATTATCAGCTAACTCCTTCATTGATTGTTCAAGCTTATCAAGCCAAGCCTTGCAATAACTTCGGTCATTGTTGTGTTTCCCTTTTTTCTCCCTACTTTTGGAATGTCTTTCTTGGGGAAAGTAATGTCCTCACCCCCACTTCTAGCCGAGGAAGGATTAGCCTCCAGGGTATCAAAATTATGGGATGGGATTGGGGGATTGGAGCTAGGATTCTTGCTAATATCCTAATGGGGTTTCTTCATCTTCAGTGGTTTTATGTCACTTTTCATAGACTTTGAGCTGAAGACCTATTTTGGAGGGGACTTAAACTTCTCCATTTGGAGATTTTTATTGGATCTATGAGCACTCTATTTTCTCTTATTGGTATTTTTATCCTCAGGATTGGGGGTTTTATTGATCTTTTTATGGCTAGGGCTAGGACTAGGGTCAATAGAGAGTTAGAGGGTAGCAGTGGCTAGAGGGTTAACTAGGAGAGGCAAGTTTTGGGCAAGGTGATGGATATTCAACTAATTCATGAAACCTTGGTGGATGAGGTAAAAGGGTTTTTCCTCCTCCAAATTCCTCCTAGCCTTGAAAATACTATCTTCCATGGAATTTAGCAAAAGGAACAAAAAAGAGATTTGATCGATATTTCTAAAATGGTTGAGGATGGGGAAATGATAAAAATAGAGTACCTGCAAATGATCCTCCAAAGTAATGTATCTCATAATAGTGTAGCAGATGATGTCCCAGGGATTAGGAAGGTCTTCCCTAGAAAACCCACCAGGCATACACACTGCTTCCTCATTAAATTTGAAGAATTTTTGTAGGCTAGTCTCATCATTCACTCGAGCTTGTTTACGCTAGTTCTTGCCACCAATGGGAAACCCACCAACCTTAACAATAATATTCTCAATGATTTCAAAACTCATCTCATTAGCAACCATACTTCAATCCTTCTAGGAATTATAGTACTACATAGAAATTTTTTCCTCATGTTTTACCATCCCTTCCATAAAGGGTAATAGGCCACCCTCTCACAGATACACCACTGTCGCTTCACTATTGCGAATGTACTCCTCAACTACCACAGGTTCAATATAATCCTTGGTTCCCATACCACCACCCAACTCAACCACTAGCTATTCAAAATTTTCCACAAACTCCACTAAACTTTTGACATCACCCAGTTGCAGGTAAGGTAGTTTTCAGAAGTTAAATTAAAAATACCCAAGATGCAAATGTGAAAGTAGACAAAAAAATCATAAGGTCATAAGGTTTCCTAAAGCCCAAAAAATCTCTTTCCCTAGTACATGTAGACTATCCTTTTCTTTCAAAAATCACCCGACGTCAGCTATAACTATAGTGGGGTATGTGCAAGATGTCATTATTATCTTTTATAATAATTTTTTTGAGTGTGAGAAAATCCAACACCTTTGTCCTTTTGCGGAAATAAATAGCATTTATGACAAGGAAATTATTAAAGTGTATCTACATATAATCTTTCCAAACATAAACTTTATGAGACCATTTGCTTTCCTGCCCATGTGAAAACTTAAAGATGTTCCACTTAGAGTGATGATTCATATGACATTGTTCAAAGTATATTCACGTTCCATCAAGAATTTAGCTAATGATGGAATTAAATTGATGTCCTCCCATTCAATTAGCCTTGTGAAACTGTGTCCAAATTTAGCCAGCTCATCCACTACATAATTACCTTCATGGTAAATATGATCCACCTAGATTTCCTGGTATTCCTCCATCAACTTACAAATTTCCTCAATTATCACCTTGGTCTCCCAAGCACTTCGACTGTTCCCTTTAGTAGCATTGATAATTAACATTGAATCCCTTTCAACCATTAGCCTATTGATTCCATGTTTCCTTACTTGTCTCAATCCCCATAGAAGAGCCATGACTTTAGCTTCATTATTTGAGCCACCTCCATAGTTACTAGAATATGCCATATCCATTTTCCCTATAGAATTGCATAAGACACCCCCAGTAGCAGAACTTCCCATTATGGCCAAGTCATCAAAATTAATCTTAAACCATGATTTAGGGGGCAGGTTCCACACCGTATTCATCCTAGCCAAGGCTTTGGAGTTATCAAATTATGCAACCACTTGCCCCACACCCCAGGTAGAAGCCAACTGCCTATCAAGTCTACAATGGGGATTAAGGGGGGATCCACCGCTAAATTCCACTAAACTCCTTTAGGAGGATAATAACTTGTTAAGTCACATCCAAACTAGTAGAAGCTTTATCCCTAAAAATTATGTTGTTTCATTCCTTCTAGATAACCCATGCAACATAAGGAGGAGTTATTAACAATAAGTTTTATAGGCAAGGGTGGGAAGATGGGCCATTTGAGTAAAAAAAAATTTGTAGAACTTCATTAGCACACCACTAGATTCCCCATAAGACAAGTACCTCCCTCCACATCTCCGAGGAAAAAGGGTAGTGAATAAGAAGGTGTGGTATGGATTCTTCATTATGACGACAAAGGACATAACAGTTTGCAAGCTAGCATACTTGCCTTTAGAGATTATCCATAGTGAGGATAGACCCATGTAAAGTCATCCATCACAAAAGTATTTATCTTAGGAAGGATCCATGGATGCCAAACCTTTCTCCAATCTCCTTGGTCCTCTCCACCCCCAAGGCAACAAAGATAAGTTGACTTCACCATGAAGTCCCCTGAGGGAGTAAGCATCCAAACCAAGGAGTCCTCAACCAGGGTGAGGGGGGTCCTATAATTGCTCATTAGGTTTTGGAGTTCCAAAGAAAGATCCACCCCTATAGGAGTTTGTTGCTACATCCCAATCCATTGATGATCCAAGGTGATATAGTTTCAGATGAGGTATCCATTGGCTCTAGTGTTTAACTCATGCAACAAGAGGAATTTGGTGTGCTAGTTGATCATTGGAGAAATTCTCCTTATATTGTTCCCAAAGTTTCACAAGCCTCCCTTCCTCCTCCCATCAAATACTAATTCAATATTGACATGATAGAATGATCTCACATTTCCTAATCTAGCAATGATGACTATAGTGTTCATCCTTATCTCACTCTTCCTATTAATATTCAACTTCTCTATTAATCTATAAAAAATGATTCTAGATGGCTAAATAGAGGAAACTTTCTTCACCTACATGAAAGAATGGCTAAGATAAAGACACAATAGTAAGTAAAATGAAGAACATGTTTTTTTTCCAAACATTATGAACCCATTCATTGAGGTATTTTTGAGAAGGAAAAGTAGAAATATCCACAACAACAAAAGAAATTATAGAATCCCTAAGTTTGCAAATCTCTGTCTATATGGCTATCGACCTTTGTAGGGTTTGATGATAATATTAGTGGAGGATGACATCTTACCTCCACCTCTTGTAGTAAGTCATTCTCCATTGCTTTCTTCTTCACTTGCGATGAACTTGGTACCCTCTGAGAGCTCACACATTCCATCGACAACCTATTTGAATAACTTTCCACCTTCTCCATTTTCATTGACAATGCCAAACATAAATGGTTTTGGCTTAGGTTTTGTAGAAGAACTTTTCTTGTTTTCACATACTATAGTTTTCTCAACCATGTTTGTGAGGGAAGAAAAACCCAAAGGTGAAAGGGTAGTGAGCAGTCTCCAACTGTTACCTAGAGATATCATACCAATTTCTTACTAAATAGGTGGCTCACAATAAATGCAAGTATAACCATAATTTTTTATTTAATGATTATTGATATTATTAAAGACTAGTTTACATTTATTTTTCTTTAAATGAAATAAAATAACATGATGAACTTGATCAACAATTATATTACTATAAAGTCCAACCCCAAGAGAGCCTCTTTCCAATTAAGATACCTTTGAGGCCCTTGTAGATTAATGGTAACACCTCTGGTTCAACATAGATTTTAACTTCTTCATGTTTTCTCACTTGCTTGAAATTTTGGATAGCAATTGGACGAATTTTAATTGCTCAAGGTTTATAGATTTTTATTTCTAGATGTTTTTGGATAGCAACTAGCAATCCTACTTTAGTGTGCAATGGGTATGTCACAAATGTATGAAAGTTCAACTAAGTATTTATCTCTTTGTCTTTCTCTCTCTCTCTATCTCTTCCTATCACATTCTTTCTTCTTTATATATTAATATTTTCTATCCCCCTCTCTATCTACCCCTCCCTCTTCATACCCTCCCACCCTCTCTCTCTCTAACACACACACACACACACACACACACACACACACACACACAATCTTGTCATCTTTATGAATACTTATATCCCTCTCTCTCTCTCTCTCTCTCTCTCTCTCTCTCTTTCTCTCTCTCTCTCTCTCTCTCTCTCTCTCTCTCTCTCTCTCTCTCTCTCTCTCTCTCTCTTTGTCTCTATCTCTCTTTTTATATCACTTGCTATCTCTATCTAAATATTTTTCTTTCTCCTTCTCTCATATTATCTATATGTATCGTCTATATATATAATTATCTCCATGATCTTTATCCACCCATCTCTCCTCTCTCTCTACCAATCCATTTTCTTCTCTACATATAACCCTCTCTTCCATATCCATCTCCACCTCTATCCATATCTTCCCCTCTATCGCTATCTCCTAGTCTTGTCCTCTCTCACTCTTTCCACCTCTCTAGTTGCCTCTTTCGATTACTTTATGACCCTCTAGATCCCTCCCTCTCCATATTTCAAACATAATATATATTATGACATTTTCATATATTGTCATATTTTATTAGATTTTATATCCATATTTAATTTCTATACTAAATCTCCACCCTTGACATCTTTGCATGGGTCATTCACAGGCTCCCATACATGGATCCATGGTCCAAGTTCAAAATATACTATACAAGGATTCTGTCACTCTCTAACATTAATTTGCAAGGCAGTTTCCTATCTCTAGCCTTGCCTTGTGTAAGTGTGGAAACCATCATACTGGTGGTTTTTACTCCTCTCAAATTTGAAGTGTCCACCACGATTTGATTTTTTGTTAGTACCAAATCCCCATCTTCTTGCAAAGCTTGCTCGGTTAACCTAATGAGATGTTTGTGTTAGAAGCCTTGGAACAAATGGTAGAATTCCACTTGAGCTCTTGATTGGGAAACATGGTATCTGTGGGAACCCTCACCTCCCTACTAAATCTCCTTCATGTATTGACTAAGTAAACAATGCTTATGGAAAGTAGAAGGCATCTTGTTGTTTCTTCTATTATGTTCATCAATGTAAATGATCTGTGGATAAAATAGATTTTAAAATATATTTGTAATATTCAATGAAAAACAATATAATCTTTATTTTTTAGGAATGTGGGTTCATATTTTATATCAATTATGGGTCACATTTAATTTTTGAGTCAAGCTTACAAATCTTATCAATGTAATCTATGAGTTGTAGTTTATCAATTATGGAGTATATTTTATCATATGATCACACATAACAATCCAACAGTATGAAACATTGTACTATATTGATGATGGGTTGTATTAAAGCATGTTTCATGTTAACAACCCTTAAATATGTCAAGTGTGTTGCATATGCCATTTATACAATTGATTGTGATCAATTTTTACAAATTTCAAATATGTGTAGAAAATTGTAGGATATATATGACCATGTTTCATGTAAAAAAAATTATATGTATGAAGATAATAAGAGATAGAGACCAAGATATACAAGAAGGAAATGATGAAGGTGGGGGTGGAGATGAAAATAGAAATGAACACATAAATGGAGAGATGGAAGTCGAGAGAAAGAAAGATTGAGATAGGGAAAGATAAAGATAGAGGGAATGAGAAACAAATATGCATATAGATGAATAAAGATAGAGAAACTAAGCATTATATATGTCTTCCTGGATATATCTCTCCCCATCTCTACCTTTATTTCTCAAGTTATATTTAAATAGAGTAAATTGTTGGGTGATGCGACGCACTCCCCTGCCCACAGGTGGTTAATTATGTGGTGTTCCATGTTCACTAACATTCATGGCTTTTGGTGCAATGGCAAATGGGCCCTACAATTGGTATCAGAGCCTGGTTTTGGCTTGGTCATGGGTTCAAATCTCCCCGGTGCCTTCCCAACCCGCGTAAGCACCTGGTATGTGCGTCAAGGGGGAGATTTTTGGGTGATGCAACGTGCTCCCCTGCCCACAGGTGGTTAATTATGTGGTGTTCCATGTTCACTAACAGTCATGGCTTTTGATGCAACGGCAAATGGGCCCTACATAAATTAAATGTGAAGTCAAAATATATCAAAATACATTGATAAAACTAATAAATTTCAAAAGTAAAGAATAAATATGTACCAGATAGAAATTTATCTTGGTTGAAAATAAAAGTTTTAAATTACAAAAATATAAAAACTAATAAACATAGTGCTAAAGAAAATGTCTTCATATCTTCCATGGCTACTTGTATGAGAATGTATTATTAAGAACAAATTGTTGATCTTCTAATATTTTGTATAATTATGCCATAGGCATTTCCTTATATGAACTTGCTAGCCTATTTTCTTACATCAACGATGGGTAGTTGGTTTAAAGGGATGAACAACCATGGAATATATCCCTTCCATCCATTCTTTCTCTATCCAATTCACTCCTCTGTCATATTGACAAAAAGGACTTGGTATTTTTTAAATCAACAGTTGTCAATGAATAAGCAAGATGTATGACCATCTAGATTCCACCACTGAGCCATGTACTTTCCATGTCATAAACATTAAGTCAAACCTTGATAATAGATTGCAGTTGTAGAGTCAAGGAGGTTGCTGAAATTTCAATGGAACATTCTTTTTTATTTGGGTACCGATTAAACAGTCTCCAATCTAATCTAATCAAACTTTCTAATAAAATTTTTTGCAACCATCATATTCAGATAATAGTTTTTTCATAGGGAAAGATAATAGTATAGACTTCTACACTAGGGGAGAGGACCCAATACTTGAACGCGTTCCAATAGTTGTGATAGGAGTTGTTCACTTGATACCTACACTTATTTACTTGATTTCCAATTTTTCTGACAACATCAAGTACCAATACTTGTGGCTTTAAAGTTGTTAGTACTATGCTAACTACCCAAAATTGAATAAAATGTACCCTTAGTTATAAAAATTAACCAATGATGTGATGTCACATCAACTATTCAATTATGGGTACCCTTTATGCACGACCATTGGTCTCACTTTTTTTTTGGGCTGTTTTGGACAACATGGTAAAAAGCATGTTGATTTGACATCATAATGGGTGACATGGACTTGAAACCTTAGTTATAAGTAGGTGTCTCACCAAGTAAGCTGATGTAAAAAACTAGGGGTGATTTGAATTTTTTACGTAGGGTTTTGATAATTGTGAAGTTAGGGTGTTCAAGTATTGGGTCCTCTCCCCTACCACTTGTAACATTTCATCTTGTGTGGAGAGGGTTTCGGTGGTGTTGATTGTATTTCAACTACTTTTTCCTCCTAATATTTTTCCTTACAAAATTATTTCCTTACCGCCTACAATAATGCAAATGTTGGCAATGATGACATGGAGTTTAGCTATAGGGACATTGTAATAGTGAATGCACTATCACCATGTAGGTCCATCACCTAGTCTGGATATATGCTAAATTGAAGTCTCAACTAACATTAACTAGGCTATGGTTCTGGGTAAATTATGGGTTGTTGTTCATTGATTTAAATTCTATGGAAAGTGCTTCTCTTGAGATTTCTGTGTTCCAATCAAATATATGCCTTTTTGGTTGATGGGCTTCAAAGAAGTTGAAAGTTTTGTATATGCCCTATATGACAAAAAATGTTCAATCTAACTATGGGCTTTTCCTACCTCAAGTGTTGACATCATTTGAAAATATCCATAGAATTGATGAAATATAAAATCATCCTTGCCCACACCGATACCAAGTTCTCATTTCTTTGTCATCCAAGGTGGAAATTCAAAAGACTTTGAAAATTAATTTTGATAAGATAACCCATTCTTATACTATTGAAGTCTTGGGAGGGCTTATTGCCTTTGCAAAAGACAATCTTATATTGGAAAAAATTGTTTAGCTATTCTTAATCGGTCCAGTAAGCCTAGAGCCTAATTTATTAATATGCTAATATTCCTAAAATTTAGGTAGTAAGTAGAGTGATATAACATTAATTCAAAAGTTTATACAAATCTAATGCAAAAAAAAACAATAATTAAAACTAAGAGTAAAAAAATTATAATGCTTCATTTATTCTAAATAAAACTATGTATTAAAGGATTGTGAAGGAATATTATTGTGCATACTAAATTGATTATATTGTTATCATTTTCAGAATAGATATGCACACCAAATGAGAAATTCGTACAAACATTCTCATTCATAAAAATTAATGTTTGTCATTGTTAATCACATTTATTAGAATCATACCTATCTAAATTTGTGTAGACACTGAAATAAATAATTAAGATCATTGCAATGGTAGTCTATTGGTTTTGTACAATACATGAGATCAACTAGAAGGTCATTTAGCAAAATACATCAAGAAGATAATAACACTTCATTATCAAATAGGCTCATGTTATATTTGTATTAGGGTTAGAGAGTTAGGAGAGAGAGTGAGTGATAGAGGGAAATGGTGATGGATAAAGAAGAACATGGAAGAGACTGAGAGATAAAGAAATAGAGAATACAAGGATAGATAAAGGTAGAAGAGATACATATACCTAAAGAAGGAAAGTAAGATATAAAGAAAGAAAGGAGATATAGTTATAGGTAGAGGTAGAAGGGATAAATATACCTAGAGATGAAGAGAGGGGAGAGAATGAGAGAGAAATAGAGATAGGTAGAGGATGGAGAGAGATGTAGTTATAGGATTTATATGTGTCACATTTTGGATTTCTTTCAATACATGTCTTTAAATCTGGTGATATTGTTTCAAATGTATTTTATAAGTCTCTCTAGATGTAGTTTCAAAAGTCTTATAATTTTAATTGATATTGTTGTAATGTTTATCCATTATGTCAATGCATATCTTTAAATCTATGGAAAAGTTCCATGTTGTCCATCACTCTTGTTTAGCAAAGTAAGAGTCGATGAGGGAATCAATATCAGGCATGGTGTGTGAGGTTGTTTTTCCATGAGTCTCATTTCAAATTTTGCAAATGGATTATGTTATAGGAATTATAATCTCTGTTAGTCAAACCTATTGTTGTGACTCATTGAGCAAGAGTTATTCTTATCCTTGTGAAATGTTAGGGATACTCCCAACTATCTTAATTTTGTAGATATGTAATTGATAGTAAAAATGTTTACATATATTGATTGATTGTCACTATTTATTTTACCTTACAATTTTTCTAGAAGAATAGGCACATATGGATGGGTAGAGGAAGTTATGAATACAAATAAATATAGACTAAGAGGATGTGAGACAAATAGATAGAGAAATGGAGATAGATTAATAGACAAATGAGGAAATATAGAGAGGATGAGAGGAAAATATGGATGAAGGGACATATACTTATTTTCTAGTTTATTATTAGACAAAAGGTGTTCCCTAGATGAGACAGACGAGCTAAAATACATGATCAATGGTGTAAACATCTCAAACAGACATGACGACTATTGGTTTCATCTACGTCATTAAATTTTGATTATTTTTCATTCGCCAGTTTGTTTGAATGTGTTGTACATTGGAAGCATCGATGGCTTAGTTGGTTGGGCCTATGAAAAAGGCCATTCCCATTCAATGTTTTTGGTTTTCATTCCCACCATTTATTTACTATAACATTCATTCTCTTCATTCGATCTCATTCAAGGAAGAGTCACCATTAGCTTTTGAATGATAGTTTCGGAACAGGGTATCAACATCCATCAAAGAATGGAAAAAGATAATTTCTTATCAAATGTTACAATTGGAAATTTTTTATAAACATGTATACAAAATGTGGAAACATAAATGCCTCACATGAACTACTTGACCAGATGTCTAAAATAAGTGTCATATTATATTGGAATGCTTTAACTATAGGATACACATAAGATGCATTTGTTGAAAAGGAATTTAAAAAAATTTCAACCAATGGCCAAACTCATATGATAATGGGAAATTTAGAGTAGGGTATGGACATCCATAATTGCATAAATGATAGAAAAACTTTGTCATATATTGTAGTTGCAAATGCCCTGGTAGACATGTGTACAAATATGTTATCTTTGTAAATGATAGAGAAACTTCATCATATATTGAAGTTGCTACTGTCTTGGTAGACATGTGTACAAATATTTTATCATTGTAAATGATAGAGAAATATCATCATATATTGCAGTTTCAACTACCTTGGTAGACATGTGTACAAATATGTTATCTTTGACAAGGTATGTAAATTGTTTGGCAAAATGGCTCAAAGAAAGTTTTTTTACAAAACCTTGTGAAATTAAGATATCCAAAATGTGGAATCATAGGCAAGGCACCTCAATTGTTTTGACAAAAATGCATTAATGAAATATCCCCGATGAAATGCTGAATGCGAGATATTAACAAAATTTACTAAGGATTTAGTCTAAGGTTAAAATAGTGCAAAAACAAATTATTCAATGAAAATATTGCTATCAAAATATTTTATTGAGTTCATAAATAAATATAGATTTCATTGAATGTTCAAAAATTCTTGGGGAACTAGGAAGTCATGAAGATTATATTATATTTTATATCAATATTTATATTAATACTTCCTTGAATGACCACGGTGAAGGTTTACTCTTAATTCTTAAAAATTAACAAGATATACAAATTTAGCCTATTTAGTCATTTTATTTTATAATATTTGAGATTAATCACCTTTTGTTGGCGGAAATTCTTGATGTAATGATGGACCTTTATATATATTTTTCCCTATCATGAAACAATGTATTATTAGAAAACAATACTTTTATTTTATGGTGAAGTAATGAACTTACTTGGCACTTTTCAAGTACTAAAAAAATAGCTTATGTTCATGTGATTTTGTTAGTTGTGTCTTATTTACTTTCTTATATTCAACCTATGTAGCTCATAAGGAAACAATACTTTTATTCTTCTACACTATGAAATGTGGCAAGAACAAAGCACATACCATTAACCTATTGTAGATTTTTATGGTCTAAACAACTTGCGAAACATTATTTAAAATATCCTAAAGTTTTAGTTCTTTGAGAGAAGATTAATAAATACCCAAGGTCAATGTTTCCCATGCACATCTCAATATTCTCTTTATTTCCATTCAATATGGAATATTATGAGAATTTGAAAACCTTGAAAAAAACACCTAATACAAAGAAATATCTAGTCAAGTGAGAATCATGCATATAACTACTAAAAAAACTACTTAAGATAGGATTTATTGTTTAAATGATGTCAAACGTGTGTTGACAATGATGACATAGTGGCAGTGCAAATATCCAAATCCTACAATTATGATGAAAAATATGATCATGTTAAATTTTAAATAAATTTCTTATCAATGACATATCGACATTTTGAGCCATGGTAATCTCATTTATTGATACAATCTTGTAGAATCTATTGAAATGTGTCTATAAGTGACTAAATTAACCTTGGAGTTTATTTGAAATGTTAGTATAGTTACCTAGATAGTGAACTTGCTCCAACAACCCTTTATTTCTCTATGTTTATTGATGTTTGAGGATAACATATTTCTACTTGAATGGAGAATATGCATATAGAAGATCTATTTATATTATATTTTTCCATAAGAAAGAAGAGGCAGAACATTATTTTCTTTAGTAGTTTGATGAAAAGTTTTGTTTAATTTTTTAGCATGATGTGCATGGGTGTTCTATGTTGTGAATACTAGAAATTAGGGGTGGATGTTTCTTGGCATCACATTGATCTTTGGTAGGAATCAAATGCCATTTCATTATGTGGAAACCTGTGGAAACCTTCTAGGCTAGATCTATTTCACATTTACCTTGGACAACTTTAATATTTCTTGCAACACATAAATAAATCTTTTGGAGAATGCACAAACATGACTTTTGGAGCTAGATAATGCTACATTATGTGTGAGCTTTTGGGCCCAGCTTGCTGCATTTTTTTTACAAAGTATTTTTGAAACTAACTAGAAAATGTGTTAACCTTTAGATCCAAATAACCTATGTTTTAATTACAACTTGTGATGTACATATAAATATCTTGTAAATCCCTCCAAAGGGATTGTGTATTGAAGTACTTTTGTAGATACAAGTACAAAACATGTAAACTACATATTGATGTTTTATGTCCAACATTATAATTTAATATCATTTAATGATTGAGTAGAAAGGTTTTGAATTGATTAGTAAATTAAAAGGTCTAAAATCCATTATCATTATTGAGATTAAGTACATAGCATCTATGTAGTTACTGATATTTTATAAAAAAGAAGTCTATAAAATTGTTGGGTTGACGGTCACATATGAAAATAAGAGATCTATGTCTCTAGTAGACTAGTGCCTACTTTCTCCAAGTGGTTTAGTACTTTTGTGAATTTGGATGGTAAATCTAATCATTTAATTCTCGCTACAAGCCTTTTCATGACCTTAAGTTTCTATGCACATACCAAGTGTCATTATGTGCATTAGGATGTTTTATTACACTCTTATAATATTAAAATAAGAGTTGCATTAAATTTCTAAGGTTATGGTATAGAGAAATCAATTAATGTTAATTTAAGTTTATATTGCATATGTTGATTCACCTCTCTCACCTTACTACATTGTGTGCCATATAAGATCACCATCCTCGCATTTTGTAACCTTGTAGTAAGTGAAGCACCTTGTTGAACATGTAATATATGTGCCAAGCACCAGTAATCCAATATGTGCTGAGTAAAACAGAAATTAACATGTTAGTTTGTGCCTTTACAAACCCAGATGTAAATCATTTTTTTCTGGGCCAACATAGAAGATTCTTGAAGGATAATAAGGATAAGAACGAACCTTTTACATTTCCTATGCAATCAACATGCAACCAATAAGAAAAATGGAGAACGCATGCAACCAATAAGAAAAGTGCAAGGAATGAGCAAGAATTAAAGATTCAATATGGATCGTAGATCCATACCTAACCCTATGTCTTCCTAATCTTTAAAAGGAGGGAAAAACCCAATTGATGTATGGAGGCGAATAGCGTATGGGTAAACTATAATGAAATTTAGTGGGAAGAGTGAAACGACTTAGATGAATAGAGCAGTATTGTAGCATCTAGATGATGAAGAATAAAGTATTAGAATATTGCAGAGTAGCATGTCAGATCTCAGAAGATCAAGATTAGAAAGCATAGACCAAGTGCCCGAATTCAGTAATTTGAGATTGTAAGCAATTAGGTTTATTAGTCTAATACTCTAGCAATTGTATTAGAAGGAAAATCCTATTTTGATAGCTTAGCTTAACAACTAAGTTGTAGATCCTTTGAAGAAGTGATAGAATCCTTTAATAGGGTAACACTTCAAGCAAAGTCTTTGTAAATCCTTTATCTAGGTCACTATTGATAGAGTGTAAAGCCTTTAATAGGGCAGATCATCAGAAGTGCTCAAACATTATTGCTGTAGTGATTTTGTGGGTATCATCCCCCCTTAATTTTACCTTATCATTTTGGAGGGTTTCTGGGTTACCAAATTTTGTGTTATGTGTTGTCGATGCATGTGTTTACTTTATGCTTCTTTGATATTTTTACATGCATGTAGTTTACTTTCAATTAAAAGTTTTAATGGATAAAATGTATTACTTTTGATTCACCCCCCCTCTAAGAAGTATTCTTCCCATTCGATTATTCCAAAAATTGGTATTACAGCTGATTTCTCACAAGGAGAAGCCTAAAAACTTAGAGAAAAGATCTAAAGATGGAAGTCTTCAAACTTGGGAAGATAATAGCCAATCAGGTGATTGATGTGTACCTCACTCTACACAACTTGGAGGAAGCGAGAGAAGAATTGAGAAAATCCTTTAAAAGGAGGAAAGAAATAGCCATAGCTGAGAATGACACATAGTACAAGGAGATTGATACCACAAAAGTGTTTTCCAATGGAGATTCCAAGGAATTTGATACATCAATAGCACAATTGATGGAGAAGAATAGAGCTCAAGTAGAAGAAATCAGAATACTCAAGCTTGAATAAGAATCACAAGCTATTATGCTTTGTGAAGTAACTAAACAAAAGAAGAAAGCCATTGAAGACAAGGTTATCATTGAGGATGACAAGATAAATCTTACCAATAGACTGGAGGAAAAGACAATTGAGTTTGAAAGAATCTCAAACATGTAGGTTGATACTGTAAGCCAGATGATGAATGCAAATCATGAGCTGAATATGAAAGACATTGTGATCTCTACACTGAAGATGCAAAATGAAAAATTGTAAAATGACCTAAAAAGAGAGAAGGAAATTGTAGAGAGCTTCAATAAACCCAATGAGGCTATCAAGTACTTTGAGTAGCTACTGAAATCGCCAAGGGCTAGTAATGATACTTCATGACTTGGTTACACTAGCACTAAATAAGGAGAATCATCCATACTACAAAAGAAAGGAGTAACAAAGGTAAGAATATTAAACCTACTTGTCATTTCTATGCTAAAAATAGCCATACTTCTATTGTATGTAGGAGCAAGAATAACCATCAGCATGATAAGTCTAAGAATGCAAGCTATTGTCACAAGTGCAACAAGTAAGGACACCTAACACAAGATTGCAGAACCAAGACCATGAGGACAACAAGATTTGATGGTCACTACTACAATTGCAAGAAGTATGGACATAGAGAATTTGAGTGTAGATCAAAGCTTATGTGGACATTAAACTAAGCAACAAGAGAAGGTAATCGTGGTCATCACTACAATTGGGACTATAACACCAGGTATAGCTATCACTACTATCAAGAATATGGACACATTCTTGAAAATTACATAAGAACACATTTCAGAGGGAACTACAATAGATGGTTAAGTCAAACCACATGTTTTAGTTACTTGAAGACTGGTCATATCATCAAGAATTTCCCAACAAAGTCAAAGGCACCAAATTTTGAGTTCAACAAAGGGAAGGCAAAGGTAGATGTTAAACAAATTAGAAGAGAAATGAATAAGATATGGAAGAGAAGGGATGGAGAAAACACATCAAATGAAGGGATCACTTCACCTAATAGGTCAAGTGGTCACACCTCATCCAACTAAGAAAGGATAGATGTATGGGACTAATATACAAAGCCACATCATACATCAGTTCCAAGACAAACAAGCACTGCAAAGAAGAAAACAACATGAGGAAAGATGTTAAGTCAAAACTTGAAGATTTTGCAAATACTGTTGAGTTGTCCTTAGATACCGAGTGAATGTCAATGAATGCCAAGCTGCCAGTAGCAACCAAGTTGATAGTTAGTGACTAGTTGAGAAATGCCAATGGAAGCTAAGTGAAGTGGAAATCTAGTTAGTGTCAAGTAATGGAAGACTAATGGAAGCCGAGTCATGTTGAATCCTTCAAGAGCCGAGTGGACAGTTATATGCACTAAGTATTTAATGCTAGGTCTTGAAAGGTATAAGGATGATTTTTTGATCATTTCATACCATTCAAATGTATAGCAAAGATGAGAAGAGTGCAGAAGAGATCAAAGAATAGCATTGAAGCCATTTGCACAGATTTCAACAGTGATCAAGCATAGATTTCATCAATCTAAGGTATTCTTTAAGTGCCAAGTTTTGCAATGTTAAAGTTTAAATCTTTTAAAACCCTAGATCAATGAAATGGCTTCTAGTTATAAGAACCCAAAGGTTAAGGAAGATCACGAGGTCCAATTAGTCAATAATGAGGTCAAACAATCTAAGTTTAGGCCAATCCCTAAAGTCTCTTATGAATGACCTTGTTGGCATATTTTCCATTACTCCACCGAGAGTTGTCATGGTATAGGGTGTAAGGAAGTGTTACAACTATAAGATAAGTGCTATCGGAGACCTTGAAATCTTCTAAGCCTATCAAAAATTATGTGATAACACAATTTTGAAGGATGAATTCCAAATTGTTGAGAAAAAGGGTTTAATTAGTGCCCTAGTTTTTCCTACAGTTTTCAAGATAGAGTGGATACATATTGTTTTGAGCTAAATTCACGATGGATGTTTGTGGTTGGAAGGAGTACCAGTTAAAATAAAAAAGAGGATAGTACATAGGGTTATGGGCTTTCCAACCCTAGATCAGCATAAGACCCTGAGAAGTGACTCAAAAGAGGCCATTGAAAGAAACACAGGGGCCAAATGGAATCAAAGGGGCATGACAATTGACACTATCACAGATCCCCTTCTAGATTTTATAGTGAGAATCATTTCTCACAAGTTCTATCAATCTAGTAGACTGAGCAATGTACCATGTATTTTTGTGGATGTAGCCTATAAATTTGTTAAGAAAGATCATATATATGATCTAGCAGAATTGATGTTGTAGTAGATTAATAAGAACCTAGGAGCAATCAGAAGATCTAAAGGATCTTAGTGCAAGTTTGGTTCAATTATTGTATGCACATTCTTCTATGTTTTGAAAGAGTTTCCTTCTATTGGAAAGGTGAACTAGAAGTCAAAAAAATCTACAATTACACAAATCAATGAGTATATTGAATAGATGGGTGACAACTTTGAAGCCTAAATGACAAGCTATTTTGAGGATTTTAAGAAATCCATGAAACAAAGATTAAGAATACCAATTTCCCTAGTGGAACAACATGTCGATGATATCTTCTTCTTAGTTGATATTTATTACACCTACATCCAAGCAGTAGTTCCAAGGGTGAGATGGCTAAGGCCATTGGGTTATGAGCTAGACGTGGATGAAGCATCAACAACAATCATTGCATTGCTTGTAGAAGAAATAGACAAGACTACCAAACCTTTTGGCACATATGATGTTGTAAAGTCTAAAGTTGAGATAGAGTTGAAGACAACCTCTATAATTAAGAGAAAAGATAAACTAGAGAAGAAGATAAAGAAGAAATTTTGTGTAGAAATTGAAGGGGCAGAAGGTGGTGAAGAGGAGGAAGAAGAAGAAGGTGAGAGTGAAGAAGAATAATAAGGGCAAGGCTCAATGGAACTTACTCAAGGCTTAGGTGAAGATAAGGAAGAAGGTGCCAAGGAAGAAGAAGCCAAGGAAGCACTAACACAAGCTGAGTCCAAGAAGAGAACGGCTAAAACTTAGACTTCAACATAGCCCAAAGCCAAGAAGGCTATAAAGCCAACTCAAGCCAAGACAAAACCAATGACAAGAGCCACCACAAGGACATCTACATAAAATGAAAAATAGAAAGTCAAGGAAACGAAAAATGCCACTGAACAGGCTAGTGCAGTGTAGCAAAAATGAAGAAGAAATATGTTGCATAGCTAGATTCTGATGATGAGGAGAGAACAGAATCAGAGAATATCAACTAATTTAAAGTGGTAAGCCATTCTCGTAAGTTACACATAGATAAAATCTTTGATAATGTTAATAATGTAGATTTTATTGATTTGAAAAGCATTGATTTTAATAAGTTAAGTAGAGAAGAACATAATAAGATACAGGAATTTGTGTATGCCATGATCGCAGAATTCAAGTACACACCTCTCTAGTTAGACAATACTATGCCTAGGGAGTTATATGAGATTATTGAAAATAAGTGGCATTATTTTTTTAAAATGGAAAAGGAAATAAGAGAATCAACACTAGCACAAGTGATGCCTGATTTGAATAGAGGTCAAATAACTAAGGCTAATAAGAAACATGGTGGCAAATTTGCACCAAAGTATAGAGCTTTTAGCATCCTACAAAATAAAATTGAAGATGTTGTAAGTAAGTCCACAAAATTGTGGAAGACAATATACAAATTGATTGATGACAAGGATGGAGAAGAAAATAAGGATGCAAATGAAAATAAGGCAGAGGCCAATGCAAAGGAGAAGAAAGAGGAAGAGAAGAGAGAAGAAGAAAATAAAGAAGAGAAGAAAGTTAAAGAGGAGAAAGAAAAAGGTGAGGAGGAGGAGACACAAAAAGGAGATCAAATGGCAACAACTGAGCAAGAGTAGTAACAAGACCATAGTGTGCAAGACACACAATTGTCACCTCCTAGCCCTCATGTAACCATCACACCTATAGACACTATAACTGTAAAGGATGTTACTAAAAAATCTTGTTAGAACATCAATACCCTAACTATAGAGGATCTCACAAAGATCCTTCACCAATCAAGACTACAAGCTCAATTATACACAAATCTTGTATTGGTGAGTGTTGATGAGCTATGAACGACAGTAGTTGACTCATCAAGAGATAAGGTGATTCCACAATAACCACCTTCTATCTGTCTCTATAGCTACTAGTACTCAAATTTTAAGGCTTCCAACACTATCATAGATTGCAATAGTTGATACATCTTTCAGAAATGATACCACAATGTAGACATTGAGTATAGAGGTAGTGAAACATACAGAGCAAACAAGACAGATTGCTACATCTGATCCTACAGTATAGACAATAGGTACACCCCCACTAATTTTTTTCATTGATCAAGGGAAATCTAAAGAAGACAAGGAGGACACATCAAAAGAAGAGGAGCAAGCTGCAATGCAAACATTGGTAGAGTTACCAAAAATTGGCACTCCTACAAAAGCTCTTTAGAAGTCAAGCACTGAGATGATACCATTGTAAATCTCTACACAAGGCTCGAGCTCAACCAAAGTGACCAAGGTACTTCACCATGGAGACCCTGAGTTAGATGAACAAATAGTCATACCTACTTATGACTCTAAAGCAATCAACATTGAGTAGATTACTGAGATGTAGGATGCATTGAATAGAAGAAAAAGACAAGAAATACTCAGGAAGGAGTATAAGCATAAGCAAGCATTGCATGAGATTAAGGACATCTTTATGGATGCCTTCAGCTTGCAATGATCAGATGAGAAAAAGCCTATAATGGAACAATTATCAGATATTGTTGAACAGGTGACAAGTGAAGACCAAGAGACCAATGTGAAACTCATGGAATGGTCTGAGAAGAAATTTCAAGGGAAAGTCAATGAGAAAATAGCCAGTGAAATAGCACTGTCACAAGTATAGTTGGCCAAGAATATTGAAAAGGTCAAAACTATACTTGATAATATCTTCTCATTGTACAAGCTATGTGATTTTTCCAATTTCACACAAGAGACAGGCCAAAGAATACTGAGCTTGGACAGAAATCTTAAGATTTCTAGCATGTAGCTACCAAGAGATCTAGCTCAAAGTTAGAAGCATTTTGCTCAATTGATTCACACCCAAAAGGAGTTAGATGCACTCACAAGTGAAGAGGCCAATATAAAGGCCAAACTAATGCAAAATCAATCTTCTATAACCCCACATTTGGAAGTACTCCATAAAGAGCAAGTCTATGCTGAAACTATTGTAAAGAAAGATCCTAATCATTCTACATTAGATGGACTTGTACATCTTGCTGCAAAGACTGCCATCTGGCATAAGTTACTAGAAATTGCTTTGGAGAATTTGGATGCAGCTCTAAAAATGATTGTGGAGGTAAACAATACATTTTTGGCAAAATATGGTATTACTCCTTAGCACCCTTTGACATAAGTGTCAAAATGGGGTAGAAATAAAGTAAAGGGGGAGATATAACAAAGGGGGAGAATACTAAGTATTTATAAGAGATAAGACATAGTGTGGGGGAGATTCAATGTTTTGGGAATTGTATGGAAGATAACTCTGATACACAACACAAGTACAAAGTACAAAATTAGGGCAAAGGCAAAGAGTATCAGATAAATCAACACAATAATTTTGGTTACAAGACTAAAATGGCACAATCAGCTCAGGGAGAGTTTTAAGAATTTTAAGATTGGATAATGTACTCATAAGGTTAGATAAATAATGCTTAGTTAAGTTGTTTTGACACTTGTCTCAAACGGGGAGATTGTTGGTCTCAGATTGGTTTTGACAACTAAGTGTCAACACACTTAACAAACTTTCATATAGAAGTTGAGTACACTATATGTGCCAAGCTAGAAAAAAATACAATAGGTGCCAAGTGATTTTCAGGTGTCGAGCAATCTTCAAGTGCCGAGTGACTTTAGGTGCTAAGCATGATAAAGGTACCAAGTGATATATAAGTGTCAAGTCATAGTTGATGTTGATGTTGAGCAAGTTAGAATGCAATAGGTCCTGAGAAAACTAGAATCATATATTTGTTGAGCACCAATAATCCAATTTGTGCTGAGTAACACAAAAATTAGCATTTGAGTTTGTGCCTTTACAAAATCAAATGTAAATCATTATTTTTTGGGCCGACATAGAAGAATCTTGAAGGATAATAAGGATAAGAACAAATCTTTTACATTTCCAATGCAATCAACATGCAACCAATAAGAAAAGTGCAAGGAATGAGTGGGAATTAAAGATTCAATATGGAATGTAGAGCCATACCTAACCCTAAGTCTTCATAATCTTTAAAAGGAGGATGAAACCCCATTGTATGTATGGAGGAGAACAATGTAAACTATAGTGAAATTCAATGGGAAGAGTGAAAAGAAATAGAGGAATAGAGCAATATTGTAGCATCAATTGATGAAGAACAAAGTATTACAATATCGAAGAGTACCATATTAGATCTCAGAGGATCAAGATCAAAAAGAGCAGATCAAGTGCCTAAATTCAGCAATTTGAGATTGTAAGCAATCGGGTTTATTAGTCTAATAGTCTCTAGCAATTGTATTAGAAGGAAAATCCTATGTTGATAGGTTAGCTTAACAGCTACGTTGTAGATCCTTTTATGAGGTGATAAAATCCTTTAATAGGGTGACACTTCAAGTAATGTGTCTGTAAATTCTTTAACCAGGTCACTATTGATATACTGTAAAGCCTTTAACAAGGCAGATCATCATAAGTGTTCAAACATTATTGCTACAGTAATTTTGTGGGTATCATCCCCACCCTAGTTTTACCTTCTCATTTTGGAGGGTTTTTGGGTTACCAAATTTGGTGTTATGTGTTGTTGATTCATGTGTTTACTTTATGCTTGTTTGATATGTTTACATGCATGTAGTTTACTTTTAGTTAAAAGTTTTAATGGATAAAATGTATTACTTCTGATTCACCCCTCCTCTTAGATGTATTCTTCCCATTTGATTATTCTAACACTAGAGAGATATCATTAAGAAATGATAGATAGTGGTAGACAAAGTTATAGAGAGAGAAGGAGAGAGGTAAATAGAGTTAAAGCACAAAGAGGTCTCTATCTACCCCTCTCCTCTTCATATATATTTTTTATAATTGATCTTCAAAATATATCTTTGACATACCTATTGAACACAAAGGTACCATTGCTAGTTTATTTGATTTTTTTTGGAACAGTTCCAAAGACATTCTCAAATATTTGTGAAGACATTTTCTACACTTGCAGTAGACTTTTAAGTGACAACTTCGTACCCTCAATTAATGAAATTAACAGTTTCAGCAATTTGTTCTATATATACTCCTCTCTGCATTGCCGACAACTTCCCAGCTACATGAATAATGAGTTTTTTTGTCTTCTTAGAAATATGGGTATGACAACATAAATTACCCCTTCAACATTCAAGGTTCAAATTTTGGGGGCTCCAATTTTTCTCTTCTATACAAATAGAACTCCACATTTGGAGAAGGAGGAATTCCATTTGTTTCCACACTATAGGTGAATACCAAGTTTTAAGTCTCTCAATCCACTCTCTGGCATCTGCTAATTAATGTGACTTATCTCAAAGCCTTCAATTGTAACATTTTACAGACTGGAAAACAATATTTTCCACTTGCAAACCAGGTATCATTAGACTACTTTCAATTTGTCAACAACATTTGGAGGAAAAGATGACAATTTAAAGATGATTTAAACAACTATAGTTGCAGGCTTGCAATCCCTATTATTGCATCAGTGGAATGTAGGGTATCGCTCCTTGTACCTCTCGCATGCTAAATGAGTACTCTACCATTTGAGCTACATCCCCCATTTTCTATAATTTTTTAAGCATATATTCTTCACATCATAACAAATAAGTTTTTCTTAACAGAAAAAATTGGGAGGAAAAATGAGGGGCTTAAAATTGCAAAGGAAAAGAATACGATATGTGCTTTAGATGGTTTTGTGTGGAGTATGCATAGGACGATTTTGTTTAAAAACCAAGTGTGCCACAACATTTAACTGTTTGATTGAATGTAGTTTGCATTTTTTTAGATGATGAGGAGGTAGATAGTGAGTGTTGTAATGATCCCACATGTTGGTAGTATTAATTTCTCGCACCGTCCATAGCCACACAGCCATCCATAGCCACAGACAAACAATCGTCAACAATAAACAAGTAGCTGTCCAAAGCCGTCCAAAGCTGTCCTTAGGCGTCCAAGCACTGACCAACACACCATCCTCACCATCCACCATTAATTATATTATCAACTCTTTCCTATAGCATTTAATATGTATTTGCTTATAAATATAATGGATTGGGCTTGTGATTAGTAGAGCTATTGTAGCATTCTAAGGATTTGTAATAGATTTTATTTAAGTGTTGTAGCACGGCTTGATGTCTTTGTGTTTTCCTTATTGATTGGAATGTTTATCATTGCATTCATGTTTTTCTTGGATCCACTCTATCCACCTCCTTCAAGTGGTATCAGAGCTAATGGGAGATGATCCTAGAGATCAGGGAGAGGTTGACAAGTTTAGAATTGGTGAAGAGTGTTGTGGAATCATAGCCCAACATGTAATGGCATTTTAAGTTATCTTCTGTAAGACTAAAGAGAAGAACAAATCAAAAGATTGCTATGAGAAATAGAGAAGTCATGAAAAGATGGAAGTCAAAGTTGAAATGTGTTTGAGTTAGCATTGTGCAATGCTATCATTCCCCAAAAAAGTAATGAAAATTGAATTAGTGATGATTGTTAATGTGCTATGTGAATGCATGGGGTGCATTCTCTGTTGCAGCATTCTAAAGATTTGTAATAGATTTTATTTAAGTGGTGTAGCATAGCTTGATGTCTTTGTATTTTTTGTATTGATTTGAATGTTTATCATTGCATTCATGTTTGTCTTTGATCCACTCTAACCACCTCCTTCAAGTGGTATCAGAGCTAATGGGATATTATCGTATAGATCATGGAGAGCTTGAGAAGTTTAGAATTGGTGAAGAGTGTTGTGGCAATATAGCCCAATAGGCAATGGAATTTTAAGTTATCTTCTGCAAGAATAAAGAGAAGAACAAATTAAGAGATTGCTATGAGAAAAAAAGAAGCCATGAAAAGAAGGAAGTCAAAGTTGAAATGTGTTTGAGTTAGTGTTGTATGATGCTATCATTCATATATTAGAAGCATGTGGAGCATCTCCATGCAAGTGGGAGTGCTAGAGAATGCATACACATGGCATGGAAGATATTGATCATGGAAATGCTCATTATGTCTTTGTGTTTTAAGTATGTGTCTTTGATATTATAGAATATTTATTAAAGTTAGTTATGGTTGAAGTAAGTTAAAGTAGGTTGTATTGGTGGTGAGTTGGTTGTCATGATTCAAAGGTTCGCATGTGTGTTGATTGGATAAAAGTGTTGAGATTGGTGGTGAGAATTTGTTTGTCTAATTGTGAAGGATATGATGTTCTTGATAGTGATCATTTAATAGAAATTGGTTGCATTGATATTCCCCAACCAAGTGTTGAAGATTGAGTTAGTGAATATTTGTTAATGAGCTATTGTAAGGGGTGCATTATCTTTTGTATCCAACACCCTAGAGTTTGATTGAATGTATTGATGAACCATGTATGTGAAAAGAATTTCTATAGAATTAGCAAGTATACTAGCTAGGCACCCATGTGTCTTAGTAGATGGATTTCTTTTTATATGGACTCAATAATTAGTTTGATGTAGGTAGAAAAGAGAAAGGCCCAGAGTGATGATAGTTTCACCATAGTGATGATTTGTGGTCATTAGAACTAGTGAGTGCTTGGTTTGTAAACCATTTGACTGCAACGTTTATGGTGATCTTAAAACCATTTGTGTGATGTTTGTGGAGTTCGTAGTGAGCTTTAAACCACTTCAAAATTTACATTGGTTAAGGGTTAAGTTCTTAAACCCAAAGTGATTATGATGAGGGAAAACAATATAAATGTAGTAGCATTAGTGGAAGAAATTAAGGGGGAGTGTTGGTAGTATTAATTTCTCCCACCGTCCATAGCCACATAGCCGTCCACAGCCACAGACAAACAACTATTAGCAATAAACAAGTAGCCATCCTCAGCCGTCCAAGCACTGGAAAACACACCATCTTCATTGCAAAACATTAATTATATTATCAACTCTTTGCTATAGCATTTAATATGCATTTGCTTATAAATAGAATATGCTAGGCCTGTAATCAGCAGAGCCCATTTTGGGTTTCTAATTGTGGATCATGAGTAGATAGAATGTTGTAGCATTCTAAGGATTTGTAATAGATTTTATTTAAGTGTTGTAGCACAACTTGATGTCTTTGTGTTTTGCTTATTGATTTGAATTTTTATCATTGCATTCATGTTTGTCTTTGATCCACTCTATCCACCTCCTTCACCACATGCAAGTGAAAAGGTGAGACAAGGGAGGATAGGTAGTACAAGGTTGAGGGGAAGAGCATAAGCAAATCATACTTAGCTAGGTGCAGTCGATCGATGATCAAGAAGACTGATGGCCTAGGGAGAGCACCTTCATTGCACATGATGAAGGGGGCTCTGCCTAGCATCTCCCATTGTGGAGAGTGTACATCATAATTTGTGTTAGAGGGGGCTCATGTTCACATGGCCTTCAACAACTAAGTGAAAAATAAATTACTTAGTTTATATATGTCATAGGTATATCTGATCTAATTGATGTAAATCTGCTTCAAAGTTAGGGCAGGTAAAGATTTTGTGCTTCAAAGTTGGGAGGGTTGAAGATTACTTTTTGATTTCTACTTCAAAGTTGGATGGGTGGGCTTAAAAAGAAAATGTCGAGGAAAATTGTAATTCGATGTGACCCAAGTAGCTCATTTCATTCCAGTGATCCAAGATAAGGAAAACTGTAATTTAAAGTGATCCAAGCTCATGTTTGCCACTTTCCCTCACATGTCGACCATGGTAGATCCCTTTGGAGGAAAAATAGGGCTGATTCCCCAAACCGGCTTATTTGTTACACTCCTCAAGTGCTGCAAATACCCAGGTTCAAGATCATGAAAAGTATTGATCAGCATTCCGATGCCATGGTGGACGGATTGAAAGCGCCCTAAAATTAATTTCACCGTCGCTAGAGCTCTGCAAGCATTGAAGAAAGTGCTTTCCAAATTAAACTTTTGGGCGGATTGCAGGGCCTAGACAATGAACAAATCATAGATGATGCAAACTGGAGGACTCATTTTTTGTTTTAATTGGCCCTCAATTGAACGATTGAAGGGGTTTTGAAGCTTTTCTGCTAGTTCGCGAATTAGGTCTGAGGCTTCCATTGGGATTAGATCTAAGTTCTCAAGTCCTGTGGGTAAGCCCTTCACGATGGGCGTGGGGAGCACAATGAGGCGAATGTCGAGGCTATTGGAGATGGCTTTTGAAATCGGGTGTTCTATGCGATTTGGATTGGCCTAGGTTGTGACGTAGCTAACTGTGAGGCCAGAAGCATTGCCATGTCGAGAAAGGGAATGACGTGACCCAATGCTGGAAATGGCACTACCACGACATGGGGTTTCTTGCAATTGTTCATCTTTGACATGATCATGAATACATTTCAGTGCCCATTTTCAGAGGCCGTTTCAATGGTTTGTGAAAAAAATGGGATTTTTGGGGAGTCCTTTAGTGTGAATGTTTCTGAAACTTTTGGATTGCGTCAAAAATAGAAATTGCATGGAATTTTGGAATTTTTGAGTAGCTATGAACGAATCTAAAGTTTTCAATCCCGTCGATCATAGGTATTTTGGAATAATCTATGTTGTCACTTAGGTTTGCACACTTTTCCAAGGCCTATGTGCGAGGACAACCTAGTGAAACACGGAAATAACCTTCAAGCTGTGGGACATGAACTGCGAGGTTGAGTCTCCAGAGAAGGCCAACATCCTCTTACTATCAGGGTGCACCTATCTACTCTTGGAGAGAAAAAGGGAGAAGGAGAGCACGAAAGAAAATCTACCTAGTCTAATCTAAGGAGGTGATGCACCAAGATAGAGTGTTCAGACTCATTTCTGCTCATATATGCACTACAAAACCAAGATAACATTCAAAAGACATACACATCTAGACTTATGCCAATCAATGACCACATATAGATTAGGAAACCAAACTGAATAACACAAGGAAAAAGATTTCACTTATATATTATCCAATAGGCCAAAAATACACATAGTATACAAGCCACAGATCTCAACAATACACCAATGAGAGGCAAGACAGATGCACATACACATCGATGGCTGAAGGAGATGATACAGAGTGTTATATAGCTTAGAGACAAAAGGAATTTTACACTGCAGACCTGTGAGCAGTAGCAGAGAAATCAAAAAAGGAGTCCTCCCTCAAAACTACAAAATCTGCCTTTATAGTTCAGGCATAATTGAGATCTTTTTGCTGCTGAAGTGACCCTACAGCTACCTGCCATTAAGTCCTATGGAGGACAATCATGGAAATCTGAGGAAAATCTGACCTTTTTTACAACAGGTGTCCTGAGAAGACTGAAAACAACACCATCGATGTTCTAACTGGGTAGATGGATCGACTGAGACGGTGGAGTGTTTTTTTATGTTTTGCATTCATTTATGTTGGTTAGGATCAATCATGAAGATTAGATCGCACAACAAAACAAATCACCCTCATTTTTGGTTCATGAATCAGTAGGGGGGTCAAAGAGTCAACCTAGTTTCACAAGCCAACTGGGCCACGCGGGCCAATCGCTTCTTCTCGTTCTGCCACCTGGGAAGTCCTCTGTGGTTGACCTCCTTTTATTGAACTAACCGTGCCACCCTTCAAACTGTTATCATTAACTGTAGCAATCACACCAACTGCCAGCCATTAACCACCAACTTTAGCTGAGCCAGCGAGACACGTGTCGACAAGGCGCTATGTCGCCATGGTATCTGTCGTGCAACTTCAGAAGGCGAGATAGTGTCGACCGTCGATCTACCTTAAATTTGACAATCGTGGAGACTCGTCGCACCACTATACTGTTCTTACCCCTGTCCCATCATATTTGGCACCACCTCAACAACTGCACCACACTCGAATGACACTTGGCAGTACCTGAATGATGTACCCTAGAGAGACCTGGCCCCACTGACACATGGTGAAAGGGCACCATGTCGCTATGGTAAAGATCGTGCAACTTCACCATGGTGACATGGTGCCTTCCGTCGATCTAACTTAATCTAATGGCAAGCAAGATATACTGCCCCTTAGTGTATCAATCAATAGAAATCGACCACGTATCGCTGTTTGTATTTCCTGCACCTCCGAACCTGGACCCGCGAGGACACGTGTTTTCCAAGCACCATGTCTCTAACATAAAACTTGTGTAGCTTATCCATAGCACAATGGTGCCTATCATTGATCTCTATAGGTCTAACGGTGGAGATCTTCGCCTTGACTGCAGTGGCTGTGTTGAAGATCTAGTCCCATGCGCTGACTGTATTCTAACCTGGCATACATGGTTGTTCCCCATTGGCCTAACGAAGCACCACCTTGGTCTGACAAGGCACCAACTAGGAGGGTTCATATCGCTTTGACCCTACTGAGGGACACGTGGCACCCAGGCGCCATGTTGCTGTTGTAAATCTTGCGCAGCTTTTCCATAGCGTGATAGTACCCATCATAGATCAATTTCAATCTGACGATCAAAACCACCTCGTACTCTGCACATCCTTCCCTCTAAAAATCACTGGGCCTGTGAACCACATATGCTCTGACTCATACACCTGGCACCTCTCCATTGGCCTTCAAAGCATCAACTTGGAAAATTTTTGTACTATTAATCCTGACCACGCCACGTGTCAACCAGGTGCTATGTCGCTAACAGAAAACTTTTGAGTTTTTCATTGGCACCATGGCTTCTTGCTGCTTTTTGAAACTTTTCGGCCTGTGAAACTGACCGCTTGCCGCTAACTTTTCCGGTGACGCAACCTACCCGTCGTGAAACCTTTTCCGTCGGGCGCTATGTCGCTATGAAGATTTTTCAGCCAACACACAATAGCGACATAGCACCCACAGTGCCGTGAAACTTTTTTGACCCGCCAAACTTGTTGCCTAGCCCATTGGACCCACCAGACACACATCATAAGGGCACCATGTCGCGAACGTAAATCTTGTGCAGCTTCTGATGGCGAGATAGCGCCAACCATAGATCTGGCTTAGATCTGATGGAAGAGAACCTTTGGGCTATGGAAACCTTTACAAGGTTTGATCACATAGATTTTTTGATGTCTCTTAAGCATTAAAATAATATTAATTTTGGGACTAGCCATTGGGCGGGCTGGACATTTGAAATTTGATTCTTTGGTGGGTGAACAAATGATAACATTTCTGGCGACTCACAGGGGGCACAAGCCTGCTATGTGTATGACCAGTGGCCTCATGTATCCATTGGGCTATGGAGTCAAAAAGGTATGAACCTGAGGATTGCAAAACCTTAACCTATTTTTGAGGAGATCAAAACATTGAAAACCCTAGTTCTGCAACTGCAACCTCAAAACTGTCAAAACTTCGAAAGCTGACAACTCAAAGTGAGAACCATGTGCATGCGCACTTCTTGAAAAGTAGGAAACAACAGAAAAGAAACTAAACTACTTATGCACATGGATTCCCAAATTTTCAGAAATAGGGCTTTAGATAGATCCCATTGACTGGAATGGGAAAAATTTCACCATTTGACCTGCTCAACTGAAATGCATTAGCCTACTTGCAACTGGCAACTAGATAGGGGCCACTCCATAGTGCATCAAATTTGGAATGTCTTCCTGGTTTCGCCCTATCTACATCCCACTTTAGAACTAAATCTCCTTCTTTGAAGGTCCTGACCCTAGTTTTCTTATCAAAACTCCTCTTCATCTACTGTTGATGTGTCTCTAAGGTTTGCATAGCTTTAATTCTCTTTTCTTCTAGTTCAATCAGCTCTGCCATTCTTACTGACATGGCATTATCTTCAATCAATTCCAGTTGATGAGCCAATTCCAAGGATGGGAATTCCAATGAAATTGGGAGTTTGGCCTCCCTACCATATACCAGCACAAAAGGTGAATTCCCAACAGATCTCTTGGGTGTTATCCTATCAGCCCACAAAGCAGTTCTTAATTTCTTATGCTAGATCCTCTGATTGTCTTCTATTGTCCTTTTCATGATTCTGATCAGATTCTTGTTGGAAGACTTAGCCAAACCATTACCTTGGGGATAGTAATTTGATGATGTGCTCAGGTAGATATTGTGATTCATTGCCCATGCACAAATCTGGGTTCCAACAAAAGACTTAGCATTGTCCGAGATGATAGTAGAAGGAGCACCAAACCTAGATACAATTCCATCAAGGAATTCAACAACTGATGGTTCTGTGGCATCCTTCAAGGCAACTACCTCTGTCCATCTAGTGCAATAATCAATAGTAGCCAAAATCCATTTATGACTTGCACTAGATGGAGGATTAATGGGGCCTATAAAATCCAACCCCCACTGAGTAAAGGGCTGATCCACCTGAATAGGACGAAGGGGGAGAGCTGCAAGCCTCTATTTTCCTGAGAAGAAAGAACATTTCTCACATTTTCTCACATATCCATAACAATCATGGAATAGGGATGGCCAATAATAACCAGCCCTCATGATCTTCATGGCAGTTGTTCTTGTAGAGAAATGGCCACCATTAGGGCCATCATGAAGTTCCTTAATCATCCTCTCAGCCTGATCCTCTTCAATGCATCTCAATAGGGTCCCATTAAAATCCCTCCTGAACAGGATACCATCAATCACAACATAGGGAATGGATTGTAGTCTATATTATCTTCTTTTGGCTCTATCCAATCCCCGAGGGTATCCATCACCTAATAAGAAGCTCTTCATATCATTTATCCAGCTCCTTGGACCATTAAAATTTCCTTCCTCCTGCTGCTCTATTATTACCATAGCAGCCTCTTCATCTAAACCCCGGCCTGATAACATTTCTTTACACAACCCCTTCCCTCTTACCAGCTTGGTAATCCAAATATCAACATCATATTCCATTACCCTAGTGATCCATCCAGCTCTCTTTTCACTGATATCTTTTCTTAACAAGAAATCCTTTACACTGGCATGGAGCACCAACAGATGGATCCTATTGTGGGATAATAGGTGCTTGAATTTCTTCAAGGCTCTGATGACTGCAAGGGCTTGCTTCTCTACATAACTGTACTTATCTTCATATTCCTTGAGCCCTTCATTGAAAAAGGCTATAGGTTGTTCCTCATCCTTGTCATTTGTTTGAGTTAAGATAGAAAAGATACTTGACTCACCACCTAGAGTGTAGAGGATGAAATCTTTTTCAAAATTTGGGTTCATGAGAGTAGGGGCTGAGGCTATGGCTGTCTTGATCTCTTCAAAACTCTCCTTCCCTTCCTTGGTCCATGAGAAGACCATACCTTTCTTAAGCATATCTGTAAGAGGTTTCACCATGGTAGCAAGATTAGGAATAAGCCTTCTTACAAAATTTATTCTAACAAGGAAACTTTGTAGCCCCTTCTTGTGTTTAGGAAGAGGAAGGGCAAGTATTGCCTCTATTCTTTCTGGATCAATGGTTAGCCCATACTTAGATACAATGTGTCCCAATAATTTCCCTTGGCTTGTAGCAAAGAAACACTTGGTTGGGTTAAGGGAAACCCCAAACTCTCTACATATTAGAAATACTTGTCTTAGATGATCAAAATGATCTTCTACATTTTTTGAATATACAGTTATATCATCAAGGTATACTAAGACAAATTTGTCAATTAGTTTTTTAAAGGCCATCTCCATTGCCTTCTGAAATGTGGCACCTGCATTTGTTAGTCCAAATGGCATCTTGCAATAAGCATATGTGCCCCATTTAGTAGTGAATGATGTCTTATGTCTGTCATATTCTTTAACCAACACTTGGTTATAACTAGAGAATCCATCAAGAAAAGAGAATCTCCTTGAACCGCTGACCTTGGACAAAATTTGCTCCATGGAAGGGAGAGGATGGTGATCTTTAAGAGAAGCCTGATTAAGATCCCTAAATTCCACACATAGTTTGATTTCTCCATTCTTCTTCCTAACAGGGACAAGGTTAGCTACCCATGATGAGTGTTTGATATAAAATATTATATTAGCCTCTATCAACTTGGATAGTTCTTTTCTCATTAGGGGCTCAATCTTAGGATTCACTGGCCTCCGTTTTTGCCTTACTGGTTTGGCCTTATCAACTAAATCTATGGTATGCTGAAACAAACTAGGATCAAACCATTTTAAGTCATCATATGTCCAAGCAAATACATCATTAAATTCTTGACATAACTAAATGAAGTTTTCTTGCTCAGTTTTAGAACATACCTGCCCCATATTTAGAGATTTTCCATCAGCAATTGTAACTGGGGCATAATCATCCTTTTCTGCAGCTAGATTTATTCCTTTGCCTTTTGTTTGATCATCAGGATTAAAGACACCCTCCAAAGTAATGAGACCCTTGGGAAACTTTTTAGAACTAAGATGAATGATTTGATCACCATACTGATCTTGCAGTCTTGACTAGTTTCTATCTGAGAAATCTGCCTCATTCTGCAAGAAACTCACAATTTGCTCATCAGAATCAAACACCTTCCAATGATTGTTGTTGTCAGGGATGGCAGGCCTCACTACCACCCTTATTTTTTGCTTCTTCTCTTCCTCAAGATTCCCTGGTACATCACAAGCTGCACCCACTGCTGCAAGTCTATCAGCATGTCTATTTTCTTTCCTAGGAATGCTCTGAATATTAAATGCATTGAAGCCGTCAAGAAAATCCCAGACCCTATGTTTGTAAGACTTGAGCAAGTAATTTTTGGTGATATTCCAGTTTCTCACTTGGTTAACTACCAACTCACTATCCCCATAGACTTTCAAGGATTGAATTCCTCTCTTTTGGGCAAGTAAGAGACCCTGAATCAAGGATTCATACTCGGCCATATTATTGGTGCAACTGAATTGGAGCCTAAAGGAGAAGTAGTATCTTATTTGTGCAGGAGAGATCAACATAACACCAGCCCCTGATCCATTTCTATTCCTTGAGCCATCAAAGTACATACTCCATGTTCCATTTATATCATCATTAGTCCCAATAAGATTAGGAACTTGAGCATCTTTCTCTATTATGCAATATGTACTAAGGCTTGTCTCAAGGGTCTCTGACATAGGCTCAAACTGATATGCATTTTCCCACTCATCCAAGAAGAAATTAGGAATCCCTATTATGGAAGTGGCAGGCTCATTTACTATGTCATTTTCATCCATCTCTAGAATAGGGCAATTCATGTTGATGGGATTGGGGTTGTAAGATTTAGTGTGATGAAGGGCTTGAGGTTCTGCTCTAATTGAGGCATTGGCTCCATATCTGGTCTTAAATGACATATATGACCAATCGGCAGATATGAATCCACCAATTTGAGCAGTGAAGTCTCTCCACATTCTTAAGGATACCTACAGTTTTGATAGTACTACCATCTAATTGTAACACATCCCTAACAATGGGCTCATATTTCATTCCTAAAGCATCAGCAACACACCTAGGCATTACCAAGCTACTAGCCCTTGAATGTATCATGCAATTGTGGACTAATCTGCCCCATATAATTAGAGAAACATAGAATGAAGGAGGTCTAACCTTTTTATTTTTCTCCACATCCCCTGCTAGTTGTACTATACTTGTGGCACTCTCCATGGTAGATGGCTGATCCTTGGGTTCAATCTTCTCTAATTCTTGCTGCAGCATCCTCTTCTGCATTGGTATGGTAGCAACAACATCCCACATAGAAATATTCACATTGGTCTTCTTCATTTGCTCTACCACACTGAAAGGTGTATTAGGAGTTTTGGTAGAAACTTTGGGAGCTGCACTTATTAGAGGTTGAGATGGGCCAACATAAGGATCACTTGCATCTTTCTTTCTAGAATCTTGCTTTTGCTGCTGTGAAGTACTTGTTAGTTCATTTTCTGCATGTGCATGAGGTGCAACACTTGAAGTTGAGGCTTTCTTAGGAGAAGGAGGGGCAGCATGTTCCACGGCTCTCTTCTTACTTCTAGTCTTATGAGCAACAAAATCCTGGTTTACATTACAATGCTCCCCAATCTGATGATTCATGAAAGAGAAATCATCATGTCCTTGAATATATGAGGCCTCCTTGGAATGATCCTCCTTGTACAATTGCTTTGTTGCAGGTTCTTGGTCAGTTAGGGCCAAATAAGATTCTACCTTCTGGCACATGCAATAGCCATAAGAATAGTTGCAAGAAGCATAGAAATCTTGATCTTGGGCCAAGTTATTTTGAGGGACTATAGCTCTATTCTGATTTGAGCTTGAAGCAGAAGCATGACTATTTTTCCTACCCTGATCAAAAGAGCTATTCCACTAATTAGGAGGCCCACCACCATTTGGAGCCTGATATTGCAATTGAGGAGGCTTGCCACCTTGAGCCTGCTGCCTTTCTAAGGCCACCACTTTGTTACTCATTTTTTGTATTATAGAAAAAATATCCTCTAATCTCTTCCCTTGGTCTTTCAACTCCCTCCCCTGCTCTTGCAATTTTTTATCTAGGGTCTTCTCTCTCTTATCTATATTCAGTACTAGACCTTGGAGCATTTCTTTGAGTTCATCTATCCCATTTGAGGATGTGGAAGCTTGAGGGACTAGAGTAAGGGCTTGTGATGTAGAAGTTGTAGGCAGAGGGGTCATTACTGGTTGGTGGTTGGGAACATCAGGAAAGAAAGGCATAGGGGGCCTTGGAGCCAACTTTCCTCCTTGTATCAAGATGTTCTCAGCTTTTATGGCTATATCATAAGCATTAGGCAAGGTATCTCCTCCCATAGTTTGGATTGTAGTGGCAATATCACTGTTAAAAGCTCTTAGGTAACGCAGGCAGACATTACCAGGGGTAGGTTTCACTGTAGTAGGTATTCTATCCCATGTCTTTTGAAATCTATAGTTAAAATCAGTCATACACTCATGGGGGCCTCTTTTTATAGTAGTCAGTTGCTCTAAAAGTGACAGATGGTCACTTCTATCCTCAAAATGTTTGCATAACCCTACTCCTAGTCCATCCCAATTGGTTATAGAACCATGAGCTAAGCCTCTATACCACTGTAATGCTTTTCCTTTCAAAGATGAGGCTAGAAGTTTGACAGAAACATCATCCTCTGTAATACCTTGAATATTACAGACATTTGCTACTTCTTGGATATGCTCTAAAGGGGAGATGGAAGTTTCACTAGTAAAATCAGGTATACTTTTTAGTGAAGATACTGGTATATCATGTCTTTGGGCTAACAATAGAGGACTTCCATCATTAAAGTTGGCAAAAGAATGACCTCTTGGTTGTGCCATGTAAACAAGTGTTCTATTAATGAGTGTTTATGGCAATCTAGGCTGAGTTCGAATAGTAGGAGGAGTAGAGATAGATCTTACAGGTATATTGACTATTATTACACCCCTAATTTGTGATAATGAAGTTCTAGTCCTCCTTCTTCTAGGATTTGAAAGAGAAAGCTCTTGATATTGAAATTTACCTCTAGAAGACGCCCTTGTTTCAGCTCTAGGCATGAATCACTGCAGCTTTAGCCTGGAACCAGATTTGTTGATGTTCAGAGTCGCCAAGTACTTTGAAGAATCAGCCTCTTGAAGGCTCGAATACTAAACCCAGCACTACCTCTTCAGTATTAATCTCTGAAACTCTTTCTTCTTTGACACCAGTAGACTTTAAATTTTGTTTGAAAAGTGTCCCACTGGGTGTGCCAAAAACTGTTGTCACTTAGGTTTGCACCTTTGTCCAAGGCCTATGCACGAGGAAAACCTAGTGAAACATGGAAAAAACCTCCAAGCTATGGGACTTGAACTGCAAGGTTAAGTCTCCGAAGAAGGCCAACATCCTCTTACTATCAGGGTGCACCTATCTACTCTTGGAGAGAAAAAGGGAGAAGGAGAGCATGAAAGCAAATCTACCTAGTCTAATCTAAGGAGGTGATGCACCAAGATAGAGTGTTCAGACTCATTTCTGCCCATATATGCACTACAAAACCAAGATAACATTCAAAAGACATACACATCCATACTTATGTCAATCAATGACCACATGCAGATCAGAAAACCAAACTAAATAACACAAGGAAAAAGATCTCACTTATATATTATCCAATAGGCCGAAAATAGACACAGTATGTAAGCCACAGATCTCAACAATATACTGATGAGAGGCAAGACAGATGCACATACACAACGATGGCTGAAGGAGATGATACAGAATGTTATACAACTTAGAGACAAACAGAATTTTACACTACAGACTTGGGAGCAGTAGCAGAGAAATCAGAAAAGGAGTCCTCCCTCAAAACTACAAAATCTACCTTTATAGTTCAAGCATAACTGAGATCTTTTTGCTACTGAAGTGACCCTGCAGCTACTTTCCATTAAGTCCTGCGGAGGAAAATCATGGAAATCTAAGGAAAATCTGACCTTTTTTGCAATAGGTGTCCTAAGAAGACTGAAAATGGTGCCATCGATGTTCTGACTGGGTAGATGGATCGACTGAGACAGTGGACTATTTTTTATGTTTCGCATTCATTTTTTGTGGTCAGGATCAATCATGAAGATCAGATCGCACAACAAAATAGATCACCCTCATTTTTGGTTCATGAATCAGCAGGGGGGTCAGAGAGTCAACCTAGTTTCACAAGCCAACTGGGCCATGCGAGCCAATTGCTTCTTCTCGTTCTGCCACCTGGGAAGTCCTCTGTGGTTGACCTCCTTTTATTGAACCAACCACGCCACCCTTCCAACTATTATCGTTAACTATAGCAATCACACCAACTGCTAGTCATTAACTACCAACTTTAGTTGAGCCAGCGAGACACATGTCGACAAGGCGCTATGTTGCCATGGTATCTTCCGTGCAACTTCAAAAAGCAAGATAGCGTCGACCATCGATCTGCCTTAAATCTGACGATTGTGGAGACTCGTTGTACCACAATATTGTTCTTACCTCGGGCCCATCATATCTGGCACCACCTTAGCAACCACACCACACTCGAATGACACCTGGCAGTACCTGACTGACGTACCCTAGCAAGACCTAGCCCCGCTAACACGTGGCAAAAGGGCGCTATGTTGCTATGGTAAAGATTATGCAACTTCACCATGGCAACATCGCGCCTTCTATCGATCTGACTTAATTCAATGACAAGCAAGATATAATGCCCCTCAGTGCATCGATCAATAGAAATCGGCCATGTATCACTGTATGTATTTCCTGTACCTTCAAACCTGGACCCACGATGACACGTGTCCTCCAAGCGCCATGTTGCTAACATAAAACTTGTGTGACTTATCCATAGCGCGATGTTGCCTGCCATTAATCTCTGTAGATCTGACAGTGGAGATCTTAGCCTTGACTATAGTGGCCACATTAAAGATCTAGTCCCATGCGCTAACTATATTCTAACCTGGCATACGTGGTTGTTCCCCATTGGCCTAACAAAGGACCACCTTGGTCTGACAAAGCACCAACCTAGAGGGTTCATACCGCTTTGACCCTACTGAGGGACATGTGGCGCCCAGGCGCTATGTTGCTGTTGTAAATCTCGTGCATCTTTTCCATAGCGCGAAAGCGCCCATCATAGATCAATTTCAATCTGACGATCAGAACCACCTCATACTCTGCACATCCTTCCCTCTAAAAATCGTTGGGCCCATGAACCACATATGCTCTGACTCATACACCCGGCACCTCTCCATTTGCCTTCAAAGCATCAACTTGGCAGATTCTGGTACTATTAATCCTGACCACACCATGTGTCAACCAAGTGCTACTTATCACTTTTTGAAACTTTTCGGCCCGTGAAACTGACCGCCCACCGCTAACTTTCCCGGTGACGCAACCTGCCCACCGTGAAACCTTTTCCATCGGGCGCTATGTCGCTATGAAGATTTTTCGGCCAACATATGATAGCGACATAGCACCCACGGTGCCGTGAAAATTTTTTGACCCACCAAACTTGTTGCGTGGCCCATTGGACCCACCGAACACACGTCATAAGGATGCCATGTTGCAAACATAAATCTCGCGTAGCTTCTGATGTCGAGATAGCACCAACAGTAGATTTGGCTTAGATCTGACGACAGAGAACCTGTGGGCCGTGGAAACCTTTACAAGGTTTGATCGCTTAGATTTTTTGATGTCTCTTAGGCATTTAAATAATATTAATTCTGGGACTAGCCGCTGGATGGGTTGGACATTTGAAATTTGAATCTTTGGTGAGTGAACAAATGATAACAATCTACTAGGCTCTGGAAATCAAAGAAGACAATTTTGACTATTTCTTGGCAGAGTAGGACCATTTATTAGTTTCATCACCAGTGACGAAATTCCCCCAGCAAACAAAAAATTTTAAATAAAATTTAATTTAAAATATAGTTTTAAAATAATTTTTGAAACCAATAAAATGCCGATTTGATGCTGGCATAGACATTGGTGCAATAAAGAGACATTAAACCTCATCTTAATGGATTAATTATACGAAAATATAATTAATTATATATTCTTAAAAGAAATATTACAATTCTAAACTATAACTCATCTTTTTTGACATATTAATATAAAAAATTATCATTGGCTTGATCATATGAAATGTAAGTTCTTGTATTGTATCATTAGAAAATTGTAAAAATTGTAAGTAACTTGTCATATTTGCATAGATCATTAAATTAGTGAAGATTATTTTCTATTTTAGATCTATTAATTATAAGTATTAAATAACATTTATAAAAGTTTATAATATCAATTTATTCAATAATGTAAAGAATCAATCATGTAACTTATGTTATGGTTTAATAAAATAATGTATGAACTCTTCACATTAAAAGTATAATTATTTAACATAAAATGATAATTTCTTGTAATTAATGCTAAGGGGGTTTCCTTATATGAGATGTCTGACCTCATTTGGACAACGGACGGTTGATAATGCTCCATAATAGTGGATGACCATTGAAATCATCTAGCCCATTCAAAAGATTACTATTCACAATATTACTTTTTAAGGAAAGCATGGATTGATAGTTGTCAGGCCAACTTGATGATTACTATTCATGATATCCATTCTAAAGCCAAAGTGTGAAAGGAGAAATGTGAGTAGGTAAGGATGAATCAAATGGTCAGTATCAAAATCTATTTTCTTCTCATCGTAATAAATCAAAATAATCTTCGTTTGAACCAAATTCAGTATCCATCAAAAGTGTAGCGTGTGCCTCCACTCCCTTACTTGTAGTTGGACCTTGTCAATAACCATCATCTCTATTATGATAGTAAACTAGACTAGCCACTCGTCATCCTTAACTTTGAACTCAGTTTGACATCATTAACTTTAAATTTAGTCTATTTTGGTGTAATGTTAAGTAGATGTGGGATTGCATTAAATAATAACACTGCTTCACACTCTAACCACATAAATATTTTATAAGCACTGAATGGGAGCTTCAATGTTGGACACGAGAATCAATTGAACTAATAATTACTCAAAATTTTAAACAATATATGATTATAATTATAATTTTATATACATTGAATATTTGAAAAACTATCATTCAGTCATTAATATAACTTTTCCCTCTTGCATAAAGTTCAAAATTTGCTGCTTCATGACTTTATTTTTCAATAAAAAGAATTATCTACAAAATATATTTAATTAAATAAATTAAACTTATATAAATAAGAAGAATATATTAAAGGAGTGTGAGATTTCTTAAACTCACTCAATAATAAGTGTAAAATAAAAACTAAGTATATTTTATATTAGAAAATTCTAACAAATATTTAAATTTTAATCAATCATATTATATTCTAAATAAATAAATAAACTTATACATCATTCCATGACAAGTGTTCTTTATTGTTAAATTGATTATTACTTTGGAAATGGGAAAGTAATCGCTTAATTACTTCTATGAATTATGCACATGATGTGTGGCTTTGTGTTATAAATACTCATCAATTTGCAACTAATTTCATACAAAGAAGAAGCATCAATTTGCAATGTCCCTATAATTATTACCATTATTATTGAAATTGAGAGGACCTCAAGTAAAACATGTGCAAATACATGTTTATGTTGGTGGTGCTCTTCGTAGGAACCTACTACTGCTCTTCCTCCACCTCCTCATTATTTGGGGAAGATGCCCTTCTATTTGCTTCAAACAAGAGCTGAATGATATAGATGACCACTTTGTTTTGTGGAAGAGGTTGTACTGCTGCTCTTGGAAATGAATCGCCTACGATAGGGGCTCTAGCCATGTCACTCATCTCAATCTTCGCACCTTTGGTTATTTCACTCCTGACATTTACTAGGCCAGACAATTCCTAGCAACAATCTTAGGGCTTTTCATAGCCAAGGAAGTAGATCGAATGCAACATGCTTCTAGATCTTGGGTCTCATAGAGGGAATATTATAAATTCAAAAAAACTCTTTGATGTCTACTCAAAAGAGGACTACTTAAAAATTGCATACTAATGCTTGATTTCTAGGACAAAAGTGTTAACAATCAAAGTTGATTTATTTTTTATATAAGTTTAATTTTTCCCTTAGTGTGTGATGTTTAAGGATGACCCTCAAAATGAATTTTAATATTTCATGTTAAGGTTGAGCATCCTATTCACTCAATGGGTTTGGTGTCTACCGGATGGAGATATTGAATATCATAATAGTGCAGAATCAAATGAGTCAAGGAAAAGCTTTGATTGCATATTGCATTTAATTGTGATCTTTGAATTACATTCTTTTTAACTTACACAAAAGGTCTTATTTTAATACTTCATAAGAAATGAAAGTTGCCTATGATTTGATATGTACTTATTCTTACTACCATTCTTTGTATATTATGGCATAGAAGTGACATGTATAACGAATGCATATGTTTGGTACACAAGAATATGAATGGATAAAAGAAAGGTATACAAAAAGAAGAAAGGAGTGATAAAGAGAGGGGTAAGGGTTGAATAGAGGTCATTGAGAGAGAAAGATGAAGATAGAGATAGGAAACAATATATAATGAGAGATAGAGAGGAAGGTTTATAGGTTCAAAGAAAGATGGATAGATTGTGTGTGTGTGTGTGTGTGTGTGTGTGTGTGTGTGTGTGAGAGAGAGAGAGAGAGAGAGAGAGAGAGAGAGAGAGAGAGAGAGAGAGGTATGCAGATGGAGATCGAGAAGAAATGCGATACAAAGAAAAGAAAAAGTGAGAGTGTAGATGGAAGATCTAAACATATAAAGAAGAGAGAATTAGATAGGTAGAAAGTGATATCTAGAGAGAGGTAGAAAAAGGGAGATATATAGGGATAGAAAGATAATGAGATAGAGATAGAGGGAGAATGGGGAAGGAAATATGGAGATGTAGAGATTTAAAAATATAGGGAGGGGGTGGTGGAAAGAGTGGATTTATAAAGAGAGGGAGATTTTTCTAGATATGGAGGGGAGAGAAGAAGATAGAGATAGAGATGAACATAGAGTTTGATGATGAGAGAAAAATATATAGATAGATAGAGATAGATTAAGAGGTAATTATAGAAAGAGATGTAGGGAGACATAGAGGGTGACATAGAGGGGGAGAGATAAAGAGTAACATATAGAGATGGTACGATATATTGATAAAGATATAAAGAGATATAGAGAGTATGAGAGGAAGAGACATGTAAATGATGAAATACTTAAAATGATCTTACTACCTCTATGACGTACCTATTGCACACTAAGGTGCGATTGCTAGTTATTTTTATTATAAGTAGGGAAGAGAAATTTTTGATGGGTACTATTATGGATGAATCACTTGCCTGTTCAGTTGCTGGAATTGGACATGAATTGGCATTTGTAATTTTTAAAAAATTCTAATCTAATGTTTGTGTGTGCAAAATCAGAATTGGAATTTTAAAAAAATTGATATTCTCATTTACCTCCTAAAACCAGAATTTGATCTTCCATCTAAATAAGTGGAATTGCTTCAAATCCCATTCCAATTCCAAGTTCATTACATATTAATTGAAATGAAGGAATTTTGAGCTCCCCCTACCCATGCCTCCACTCAACCACCTCTGCTCAATGGTATCAAAAACCATGGATTGAGGGTGTTTCCTGATGAACAGAAATTGCTGGTGGGAGATTCATCAACCTTCAATTAAGTCAGCCATTTCCAATGCCTCTGTTCAGATCGATATTTTCTCCAAAAGCTATGCACAACCAAATTGGTGTTTGAATCAGCGGTAGCCTTTCAAGAACTCTAATTATTGTTTCGAGATAGTCAACGTCTCCAGACTATAGGAACATAACTATTTACAATATCTGAATAATCAGATGTAAATGTTGTCATCCAAAAACTAAGCAACAAAAAATATCCTCTAACATTGGTTGGATTGCAAAGGTGCTTGGATACGTTTTTTTTTTCTGTAGGGAATGTGATGTGACAACATCCAACCCTTTCCTCCTCGTATGAATGCAATGAGTATGCTTAGTTATAGGCAAAAATTTCCCTCGTCTATTTAGGAGGGACATTTGGTTGGAGAAGTGATCCAACGTGGAAAACTTAGCTTCATTTTGTTGACTAGTATCACATTCCATTACAAATCGCATCGCAAAATGACTCCATCATTTTGGTAGCACATGTGATTCCAGATCATAACATTGCATCTTTGATTATTGCAAGGGAATTGACAATCATTCTCTATATTATTTTTCTCTAAAAATATAAAAGAAGAAAAATCTTATAATTTCCCTAGTCGAGCAACCTTAAGAAAATAGATGAAATCTTAAGCAAAGTGCAAGCTCAAATAATAAACTAATTCCAATACCAAGTTGCAGATGCCAACGTGTGATGAAAATCAATGTTGATCAACCATATATGAGAATTTGCAAACCCTCTTCAATCAAGTAAATAGCGAATGTAAACCCCCAAAACCCAGATATGTTCTTTGGATGAACATTTTTATAATGGTAAATTTTTTTGGATCTTCCATGCCACAATGACCAAATATGATAACAGATCTATGTATGATATCTATATGAATTTTTGTAAAATAATTTTTTATGGTTAGATTTGAAAATTGAAATATTTGTAAACTATACACTTACATCATTTGCAGCTAAATCTGTACCACTGATCAATGACTTGGACTAGTGTTCTAGGAGGCGCAACAACCTTTGAGTCTTGTGTGGTGCTTTATGATATCTTGTGACTACTTTGACTTCTATTTCGGGTGGAACTTAGATTTACAACTTAACAATTGTAGTAATAAAGGGTAATGCAAGGTGAAGGCTCCAAATACTGGGCTGCCATGAATAGCCGCAGATAACCTCCAAATCCCTCAATAATGATAACATGAAATTCAAAATTTCTTTCCTTGGAGGAATCTTCATTACTGACAATTGCATAGTAAATGCTAGAGTAATATGGTTGTAAAAACAACAAACTAACAACTGAAGAGGTGAATGAACAAGCACGGTAAATAAGGAACAGTAGGATTGAATATTATATAGGACTATAATAGATTAAAAACATGGTTACTTTCTAAAATTACGGAGTACAGATTCTTCACCAAACTTGGCTCTTGGTACTTGAGAGGCGTAGCATCATCCCTAACGCATACTGGTATTGAGTAGGACCTGCATCTCTATTGGGGTTTTCTATGCTCTTCAATTTTTAATTCACCGGCTTGATTCAATTCAAGTTTGGGCCTTTCCGCATACTGAGTTCAGATTAGAATTGTTCGACGTTTTCTCATCCGGTTGAAAATTTGCATAGCAATTAGATCGATTTCAATTGGTCAATGTTTTCGAGCAAAAATGTCAAGTTTTGAGAAACATAAAATATGGAGTGGAGAGATGCAGAGTAAGAAGGAAAACCAATCCAGTGGAGTTGCAGGGTATCGATTCCCGTACTTCTCGCATGCTAAGCGAGCGCTCTACCATCTGAGCTACATCCCCGTCAGCTCTCTCTATTATGTGAAAGCAAGCTAATGATGATTTTGTGCAGGATAGGCGCAGAACGATTTTGTTTAAAAGCCAAGTGCGCCATTGTATTTAATTGTTTGATTGAATGTACCTGGCAGAGCCACATTAATTCTCCCCTCTCGATGAAATCTGCACTTGTTTAGAGGATGAAGATGCAGATAGCGAGTGTTATAATGATCCCACATGCGCGAGAAGAGGTGACAGAACTGAGAGGAGGTAAGTACAAGTAGGAGGGGAAGAGAGTGTACAAAGCATACTTACCTGGGCGGAGTCAATCGATGATCAGGAAGGCCGCTGGCCTAGGGAGAGAACCTTCATTGCACATAAAGAAGGGGGCTCTGCCTAGCATCTCCCGCTGTGGAGAGTGCACGTCATAATTTGTGTCAGAGGGGGCTCGCGTTTGCGCGGCCCCCAACAAAGAAGCTAAATATATATTTACGGTCAGAGGTATATCCGATCTAATTAATCTTCATCTTCACATAGGGTAAATAACTACTTAACTAAAAAGATCTTATTTGCTTTTGTTTGCTGCTTCAAAATTGTACCGGTAAACTATTTATGTATAGTTGTTGAATGAAAATATTTTGCTATTCGTGATTGGGTGCAGAGGCTTTTTTACAATGTTGCAATGCAATAGAGGGCATAGTGATAGATGAAATGGCTTAAACATCACACACTAAGTTTAATTCCTAGATTAAAAGTGTTAAATATTCAAATTTATAGTCCCATTAATTTGGTATTGTGATAGTGATCAGGCAATAGAAGAATGTGCAAGAGCATGACTTTAGATGTAGAATTGCAAAGAGCAAAAAAACACTGCGAGAACTCTTCGGCACTAATGCTTGTTAGATAAGATAATAAGATAGATTATATTGATCTAGATAGGATTTTAGCTCTTGATGCAAGGGCATGCAATTGAAGTCAAATTTCGTGTATCTTATTTCTTTATGCACCCTAGACATGTCATATGTAGAAATATGCAGTCATCAAATACAAGAGAGGATCTCATTATATATGCCACTTAGTTTGTAGGTGTGGATTTGCATTTATAAATAAATGAACCATGTTCCTTAGATTTCTCAATCTATTCTAAACTTTAAAATCCTATCAAAGTAGTGTTTTTCTTTTAAAAAGAAAACACCTTAGCAAAGACCTCAGCTTGGTCTTTTGAGGTCAACTATAATTCAGTGTGAGAGACAGCTTGGTCTTTTGAGGACAATTGTAATTCAATGTGATTATTCTTATATTTCTAATTTAGGAAAAGTAATATAGTTCCCAATGTTATAACATCAACAATACCTCTTAGCTAGGGAGGTATCTTTCCATATGTATCCTTGTCATGATCTCTCAACGTGACACTCGCAATGACTTCACCAATTTGTGGAAAATATTTTATCACAGAAAACCTTAGTGTGATAATGTCATAGAGTATGTTATGGAGTCCTTGAATATTACAACCATTTGTGGAAAAATGTTTGTCATGGAATCTCTCAACTTGATAGTATTATGGATTCACTACACATGATGTCCACCATGGTTATTCCCATCTGTGGAAAGAAGCATATGCAAAAATTCCCATCTTGGAGTCACTCAATGTGACACCTTAATGGAGTCTCTCAACATGATGTCCACCATGGCTACTCCCATGAGTGGAAAGAGCACCGCCAACTCTCAAGGGCTTTCACCTCATTTTTCTCCATCTTAGAGAAATATGCATTAAAGAGAAACGTCTCTCAAGAGATTTCACCTTATATTTCTTTGTCTCAAAGAAATATGCATTAAAGAGAAACATCTCTCAAGGGCTTTCACCTCATATTTTTTTGTCTGCAAAAAACACACATTTTAGCACGTAGCAAGGATCACTAATGTTAAGACTCCCTCTCAATAAGAGTAACATTCTTCACAACACCCGACACTAGTTGATCTTATTTAAACAACTCATTGAAATTTCTTAGAGATGATATATCCTCTATTTATGTATATAATTTGACTGGCTGTAAGAAAGCTCCTTCAAAACTTGACAACCTCCTCTCTAGGGTTGTAAGAGGACATTGATGCAAATTCCAGATGATAAAATCATTATACAAGTGCTTAGAATTGAATAGACAACTATCATAACATTGAGTTATCACCAACAATCAAAATGAGCATTGCAAATGTTAAAAATTCTAACTTAGGTTTCCATAAATATTGTGTTAGAATCACAAACTTGTAGTAATTTTATGGTAAAAAAGGATCTCAAAAAATTAAACACATGATCCCCATTTTATTGTAATTCTATGCACCTAAAACTATAATTTATCCCTTAGACACTAATACACAAATTTATCATGTTCTAAGTTATTTCCTAATTTTAAAAATAAATGAACTACCAAATCAAACAAAAATATTTTGGCTGGATCTCCCCATGAGGCTTCACTTAGTGAACCTAAATCATAGAACATGAATACATGGCATAATAAAGAATCTGACCTATTTTCTAAAATATTGCCCCTCCTTTGTCACTTTAATATTCACTAAATACTTTGCACACCATTTTACTAAATAAACTCCTAACCCTACCCCCAAAAAGTATTGGCTAACCCCATCTATGCAATATACTGCCCCCTTTTTTTCCCATTTAAAATGCTCCAATATGAACACATGTGGTATTGTATTTCCCCTTTAGTGAAGACCCTGTGAATTTCTTTAAACAATTCAATATACCAAAAGGTTACAACCATTATACTTCAATTTGATTAATACATCAATTAGAAAGGTATCCTTTTCATTGTAAATGATTATGTTTAAAAAGAAAAACATAAGGGGGAAAAATGAATTAAATTTATCTAAATGGAAGGTTGTCAATAAAAAACACATGAAGGCTTTAGTTGTGATAATTGAAAGATGCAATTTTAGAAAATTCTAATATCACCCTTGAAGAAATTTTCAAGTTTATAAAAAAAGATTGGTCTAATATGCTATAACAAGTGGGGTGTAAATATAGAGGAGTCATATTTTTTAATATTTCAATAGTTAGTACATGTTTCCATTTTAAGGAGTCATGATAATATTATGGATTCACTCGACATGATGTCCACTATGGTTATTCCCACGTGTGGAAAGAAGCATATGCATAAGTTTCCATCACATAGTCACTCAATGTGACATCATTCTAGATTTTCTCAGCATGAAGTTTGTCATGGCTACTCCCATGATAGACAATTGTTATAAAATAAGAGAAATTATGATAGACCCAATGCATAGTTGCTAAGGATGATGATAATTGGTTATAACATGAGAGATTTTATCATATCAACTTTGATAAAATTGTGAAGGTTAGTATCACATTTGTAGTTAGAGACTTGCCTAAGATTGTGAAGCCTACTAACATGATGTGCACATAATGTGCGTTTGCAAAACAAAATATAAATTTTTTCCAAGCAATTTTTTTTCTACTTCAGTAAAGTTGGAGAATGTGCAGACAGATTTGAGTGGTCCTACAAAGTCTAGAGCATTTTATGGTGAAAGGTATTTTATGATTCTTGTTGATGATGTCCATATAATGATGTGGGTTGCATTTCTTAGAGGAAAATATGAAGCTTTTGAGAAATTCAAGATATTTAAGAGTAGAGTTGAGAATGAATCTAGTTTTAAGATTAAATGTTTGAGATTTGATGGAGGAGGATAATTTATTTCAAATGAGTTAAAAAAAAATTGTGAAGACAATGGTATAAAAAGACAACTTTTAACCCCTAAGGCACTAGAGCATAATGTGATAGTAGAAAGGAGAACTAGCTCAATGAATGAAGCAACAAGAAAAATGATGTTAAAAAAATGCATCACATATCTTTCGGAGAGTAGTAAATACAATAGTATATGCTACGAATAGAGTGTATATCAAACAAGGCACTAGTAAGACACCTTATGAACTTTTGTTTTGACATGCACCTACTGTGAATTACTTTAGAATCTTTGGAAGTAATAGATGATAAAGGACATAGCCATGATAAAAGACATAAAAATTCAAAGCACTTTCCCAACCTACTCTTGATATATTTTAAACTTGGACAAATCATTGTATTAATAATATAAATTTTATTTAAGCCATGATTTGAAGAAGCACTAAAAATATGACATGAGCTTTTTTATTTTCTAGAATTAGATGAAGCTTTCTTCACTTGAAATGTTCTCAAAGACTTTGTACCTTAGCAGAGGCAAAATCTGAGATCCATCTCCTTTTCAGATGCCCCATATACTATGGGATTAGAGGGAGAATTTATTATTTGTTTATAGATTGTAGATCCCTCTTAGATCTTTCTAGGTAGATAGATCAGTGTTGCATTGCACTCTATTTTTGTGAGTCCTTATACCTTTGCGACCATACTTTACAGCTATCATTTCCTAGGAGTTAGACCTAGGAACAACTTATTACAACCTTCTTCTTGCCCTTAGCTCTAGCTCGGGGTGTGAAGCGGCCATGTATTTTCCCTAACATGGGCCATTCTAGATCTATGAGACCCTCCAAGGGACCTCTTTGCCAACAATACTCCTCTTGTAGCACTCAACCTCACCACAAGGCCTTTGGTAGCCACCAATCATATTAGTTGCTATTGGATTTTTTACCTTTCAGGATGAATACCTAATATTTTCCTTGATGTCTCTTGCTTTGTTCATTTATTGTATTTGTTGTTTTATGGACACCGTATGGTGCTCCATTTTTCATCTATCTTCTTGGTGTAAGCTTCAAGTCCCATAGACCCAAGTTGTGGTCTTTTATTGGACATTAATAAAATTATCTTATCTTATCTTATCATACAAGTAGAATTTATTTTTGGTATTGTAATGTCCACCTATAGTTTTCTTTTTTGTTATGATTTCCAAACTCTTTTAGGCCCATTTCATGCATTGGTTAGTTTTAGAGATATTTGATTTCAGCTATATGATGTTGTTTCATAACTTGGATTACAGATATATCACTAATAACTTCTTAGTTGATTACATTTCACATGTTGTTAATGATAATGACTGCTTATGTGTTAATGTTGCTTTGATGATTCCTAGTTAGTAAATGTGGTTGCTTTCATAAAAATGTTAAATGAGATGTCTTTAATGATGACTATGTTTGTATTAATAGAGATGCATTCTAATAAATAAGCATTTGATAAGTTGACTCGTGATTTATTATGGTTACCCCATACTTTCATGTGTATGGTGTGCATGTCTATTTTACTTTCATGTCTAATGTGTTTGATGTGGTTAAGGGAGGGAGTCGTAGTCACTTGCCAGTCAAGATCTACATGATGTACCACTCCCTACCATTGCCTATTTAGTTTATATATATTTATGTACATGTATATGCTCATCATTTATGCAAGATGTAGGTATTAGGCATCGACTTCCCTGAATTACCAGGATGATTGTGCCCTATTACAATACTCAAAGAGTGAGAATGTGAAGATAATGATCAGGTCCAGTCCCAACCATAGCCTAAATACTTATCTTGGAAGGATGAATTGTAACTAACTGCCGACCCTTTTTAAAACCCATGAGTCTTTTGTGTATACATGGATTGATTTTCACTTTGGTTGATTTATTTATGCAGTTCATGTGGTTTGATTTTGTGATTTGCCTGATAGAATACTTATTTATGATTCTTGGATTGATCATTGATATTGAATTATTAAATGTTATTTAATTTTAAAATGAAAAAAAATGTTAAAATAGGATATTTTTTGTTATTGGAATTATAGGAATATATGGATATTCAATTAAATTTAAAATATTTAATTTAAAGTCCTAATTTAGAAAACTACATTAAAAGGGATTTAAAAATTAAAAATTAAATATTAAACTTTAAATATTGTGTAGCATTATTATTTAGTTAATAAATATTTAAAATTTAGTAGCATTTAAATAATGCACTTAAGTTAGCTTTCTTAATTAAATAATAAATAAATGTCATTTTTATGAATTTGCTTTAAATAATAAAGTGGAGAAATAAAAATAATAATATAAAAGAATAGTTTTAGTTTAAAAATAAGTAATTTTGCATGAAAGGAATAATTAAATAAGTTAATTATCATTTTAGAGCTTGCGGAAACAGAAAACCTAAAAGAGAATTAGAATTCTATATTAGAGGGTTTTTAGGTCATAATTGCACACACAAGTTTTAAAGAGCAACTCTAGAGTTTGGAAAAGAAGAGAATTTTGGTGTCTCAAAGGATTTGGTTGCAAAAGAAATTTCACCCGGTTGCTAGATTGTTAGCATCAGCGTTAGGTAGGGTTTGAAAACCTGAGATTGAACATTTCATTGGAAAAGCTCCGTTGGCTTCATGTTTGATCGGGTGCTTGAATCATGTTTGTCTTTTTGGTTATTTTCCCCAAATATGTATGAATGAAATTAGATTCTTAATTATTTCTATAGAAGAAAATGTTAGGGAGAAAACGAATTTTGATTGGAAATTTAATTAGAATAAATTTTACAATTTGATTTAAATATCTTCACATATGCTCTAAAAAAAAAGAGAAAAAAGGTTTGCAGGAAAAATTCATCCTCCGGGCCTGTACTTGTAAACAATAAAATAAAATAAAATATATTATTAAAATTTCTTTTAATATAAAAATTGTTTTAAAAAATTATTTAAAATAATTAGATATTAAATGAGGAGGGGTTATACACCCCCCACACATCTGCCCAAGGGCAGCGTATGACTTACTTAGGCAGCACACAACTACCTCAAGTGTAGGGCATGACTGCTTTTGGCAGTGTGCGACTCTGTTAAGTGCAACACCACTGCCTTTGATAGTGTACCAGATTGGACACGACCCCTTCAAGGGTTATAAAATAGTTATATATATATATATATATATATATATATATATATATATATATATATATATATATATATATATATATATATATATATATATATATATATATATATATATATATATATATATATATATATATATATATATATATATATATATATATATGGGTATGTGCAGGATCATGGTGTGCGAAAAAGTGGCGATCTGAAAAATATGTAGTTTTGAAATGCCTCAACGAATTTCAAAATCTATTCCAACTTTTTTCCCACCCATCCTGATACTAAATGAAAACAATTAATACCTTTATAATTCCTACTATATCTTTCGATACCAACCTTATATGGTCATCTTTAAAACATCCCAAAAATGTGTTTTTTGCATGTTCTTATGTGTTTTTTACTTCAAGCATGTAGCTAACAACTTTTTTAAAACCAAAATTTGATGTAATGAAAAGGGTTTCTTAAGAATGTTCTTAGCTTTTCATAAATGTAAGGTTTGTCAAATTATGAGTTCAGTAAGTAATTATTACTTATTTTCTAATGGAGTTAGCTGCAAAGTGTTGATTGACATACTGGTTGAAAAATAGTTATAACTTTCAAACTGTATAAGATTTGTGAAATCCAAAAGATGCATCACATTCTATGCTTCAACTAGTATAAGAAAATTTAAAAAAAAGCTTAATTTTGATTTTTTTTGAAGTAGTTAAGGTGGTCAGACACGGGAGTTTTTTAATTCTGAAAATAGTATAGTAAAAAATTTATAATTAATTATTTATTTGGAATAAAAATTCCCAAAAATATGCGTCACATCTAGGCATGAGTCTACTTTTTATATCTAAAATTATATTTAAAAATATTATCATTTCATTATGATTAAGGTGGTCAGACATACACCTACTTTTTATTTTCGCCTTGAAATTTTTGTAGTACTGCATTAAAATTCAAACTTTTGACCAATCGAATATATTTTTCTCCAGATAAGGCCTTGTATTTTAGAAACTAGATTCAATTTCCTATAGATTATTTTCTTACAACTTTTTGATATAAAGTCTAGAACCACTTTAAAATTACGTGTCAAGTTGACATAACCCTTATTTGCTGGTTTTTCACTACCACTTAAGGCCATAGTTTGGTACACCATGATCCTGCACATACCATATATATATATATATATATATATATAAAAGTTTTTTTAAATATATAATTTAAAATTATAAAAAAAGTATATATTAATTTTATTTAAAAATATACATACATACATACATACATACATAAATAGATTAACATTTTTTTGTTATAAAATAGATTAAATAAGGGATTATACTCTATTTATTTCTTTATTTTTGGGATTTTTTAAATATTGAGATTAATTGTTATATGATTTTTAAAGTGGAAACTCTACACCGATGATTTCAATAATTAAATATCATTATTTTTTTGATGAAGTTTAGTGTTTAAAATACATCAATTTAAACATGACCATCTTTCAACTTATAATATTTAACTTATTCTGTAAATGTGACTATCCTTGAATTTTTATATTGAAATCCTAGTTGGGACATTATTTAATCTTGAAACCTTATGTAACTTCATGATTAAAATGACATTCTATTGGTCGAACTTCTCAAAATAAATAACTTGTAATCATGAGATTTAATTATTTGTATTTCTCCTTGAGTTTACTTGTAATCATATGCTATCTTTTCATGATGGTTCTTTTTCCTATGAGTTGTTTGTTGACCAACTAGGACCTACACCAGAAGTTTACCCTTTTTTTGATTTTTGCTATAATATTTATTTGATCAAATTTTATGATGAGTTTTGTGATTTATATTGACCATTGCATTTATGAGATTTACTTCATGGAGCATTTGTGTTTACTTGGGTTTGAAGAACCAACTTATTGTCAAGTTGTTTGTTAAGAAACCAAATTTGATCATTATAGGTGTTGTGGTATGGACACAACTATGATTTATGTTCTTAGGATAGGTTGTCTAGGTACACATCTTTGGGAGTGGTTTGCAATAGGGGTCTGGGCCCCAAATGGTCAGTGTCAAGGTAACCTAATGTAAGTTATGTATTAAGTGATAATCTAGTAATTAATACTTTGGGAACCACACTAAAAAGATAAGTTAGAGATATTGCCTTGCCCATGTGTTGAGTGCTTGTATAGAATAAGGATGGGAATGGGATAATAGTATGACTGGTTTACCTCATCTTCTTGAGAGAGTATTTTGGTTCTGCATGTGTCATGTTGAGGGTTCAGGGTTTAAAGTTACCAATCCAAGGTAATTCAATGCTTGAGGGTCTAGGCTCTATTGATGGACTAGTCTAGGGTAACTCAAGTAGTTTGACTATGTGATGACACTTCCTAGAATGTAGCTTGAATATCCTCTATAGATTTTGTATTTGTCTTTGGTGGTGCAGTTATTGGTGTTGTGCTTATTTTTGGATGTATTTAATGTTGCTATTTTCTTTCATTGATGTTGATTGTAGTTTTGACATGTGTCTTTTGTCCTTAGGTGGGTATCTTTTGGTACTATATATCATGATTTTGGCTTTTGATTTCTACTTGGTATGTGCATGCTGATTTGATGATGGTATTGGTATTGGATGGAGTGTTCATTCTATTTGGGTTATCTTCTCTTCTTGAGTAGTATATATTACCCTTGAGGTAGTTGTTGGCTATTAGGATTCCTTGCCTAGGAAGGTTTCATGATTGATTAGTTGTATGTGGATCGTTCATTATCTTCCATGCATGGTGGGAGTGGAAGCCTAACTAGGTAACCACATGATTTGAAGGTAGTGGCTTCATAGCATTTGGCCCCCACATTTCTAGTTGTTGAATGTTCGATGATGTACTCTTATCTTTATCATTCTTATCTCAAAGACTTCTTTTCACTTGATGTATATAATTTATCATGTATTCTGATGTATTGTATCTATTCTCACATACCCTACAACATGTACAATGGATGTAGTTTATTGGATGTAATTTCATTGTATTAGTTGTACTGTGCATTTGCTTATGAGATTATGTATATATTAATTTTTTATGATCATGAACATTGCACTTGAGACTTACACTAATTAATATAACTTGTTAACATAGCACAACATGAAGGTCAAACCCTCAAAGAATGGAAACTTTATCTATAATTACTTGTGTGTACTTTATGTGTATGTGTATATTGCTTCTGCATTGTTATCTGGTACTATTTTTTTTTTTAAAGTTCAACAAAAATTGTAACTTTTTAGGTTTACTTCTCTTGGGTTCTTCAGTGGGCATTGCCAATATTACTATCAGGATTCATATGTGTGGTTTCTGAGACAACTCATTAGGCCAAGTTTTGTGAGTAGAAATTTACAAGACTCCATATCTAATGACAATTCATAGAATAATTAATAGTCACTACATATAGGTGATGCTCATGGAGGTGAACCATCAAGATTTGTTAGTGGTACCCGTCCCAATGCTACTCCAATACAAGTGCACTTAACCAATGAAGTTCCCTTCAAGCTTAAGTCAACTTGATTGCAACCCCATTCAAAAAACTAGTAGCAAGTGTTGTGCCTTATGAACCATTCATTAGAAATCCCCTTAGGATCAACAATTGATTTAAGTGATGATAATATCCAAAACAAGTCCAATTATGATAATGCTATCAAGATTCATTTGTCTAGGTGTCAACTAAATCTCATTTGCCCAAGTTTCATGAACTTAGTGGTTCACAAGAAGCCATCTCTCATGAGAATAAACAAAATACTTAAAAATCATTGCATCTACATGGGGCTCATAGAGGTCAACCATTAAGGCTTCCCAAGAGGTCACCCATATTAACTACTCCAACTCAAGAACACTTAACTACAAATTTTCCTCCATGGTTAAGCCCACTTGGCTTACAACCTCATTTGAAAAACCTTCAACAAATGTTTCACCTTATGAACCATTTATTAGAAATATTCTTAAGAACAACAATTGATAGGTAACCAACGCATGGAGATCACAAAGGAGGTGATTTCTGAGGGTCTCAATTTCTACAGGGAGTGGAAGTTATCTGACAGAGCCGTGGATTATTTTGTGGACTCTGAGATTGAGAAGGCTCGCCTAGTTAAAATTGGTAAATCCTTCATCAACCTAGCTTCAATATCCTGCCCATGGTAGTTTGTCATGTTTGTTATCATGGAATATTTAACGTTGAATGGGAGATTTACCAAATGTTATGGTTACCACTTCATGCTAGCCAAACATTTTAGGCATAATGTGAAAATTAACTTCCCCTATTATCTGAAGTAGTCTCTCACTATCTCTATCCAAGATTTACAAAAAGACCCAAATGGTGAACATGTTTTCCATTAGGGTCTAATGGTGCTTATTTTGAATACTTTAAAGGTCAAAAGAATAGTGAGGAGCAGGGGTCGAATTAAAGATGTTGACTATGAAATGGAAGGGAGTACCTAGGAGAAGGGTTATGACTTCAAAACCTAGGATGAGGCTAATGGGGATGAAGTTTATGTGGTTAAGGGAATTGGCAACAGATCTAAGAAGAAAATGAGAGCTGTGGGTCACTCTGACTCTAAAAAGAAGAGTGATTTTATGGAGGATCTGGTAAGGGTTTATAAGAAGAAGTCTAAGATAAAGGGGAAGAGGGTTAAGGATAGTCTAGGGAAGGGTTTTGTTCCCTTCTGATGACGATGATACCCTAGCCCGATGCTTGAAAAAGAAAAGATACCTGTCCAAGTGCCCTGATAAGGAGTTAGGAAATAAAGGGGAGTTGGGTGACGAGGACTCCTAGGAATAGGGGATTCATGAGGGTTGGGAAAATAGAAATGAAGATACCCCTAAGCCTATGAAAGGGATGCATGGTAACCCAGGTGTTGTACTAAAAGAAACTGGGGTCATGAAGAGCAAAATTCAAACACTTGGTAGTGACATGCAGGAACTTAGGAAGGTTGTTGTGCATGTTAGTAAAACTACACATGTTGAGCACACCCTCAACCAACATAATGATAGGCTCATGTTGGTAGTGCTAAGGATGTTAAAAATCTTATGAAAAAGATTCCATAACTTGAGGCTAAGAACATGGCTATTGACAGAGACTTCAATGCGAATCAGGAGAAGGTAACTATGATGGAAGCCAAGATGTGCAACCTTGAGAAGTTAATTAAGCAAATGGCTGATAATGTGTCTACCTTGTTAAAGAAAATACACATGGATAAACGCTAGGACTCTCCTTCGGTGGTTGATAGCCAAGGTCCCAACAAATGCACTAGGACCCATTCTAAAAAGACTGATGATAAAACCAAGAAGGATTGGGTGAAGGCTATGGCAGAAAACATGCAGATGCTAGCTAATCAGGCTCTAGACCCGATTAAGGGCACATAGCTGGTTCTTTTCTATCTTTTGTGCTATCCTTTTGCTTTCCTAGTGCTGTTTCTTTGCTATTTTTTTCAGCAGTTCTGTCTGTGACCTCTTGTGTTTCTTTTTGAAGGTTTGTTTTGTTTTTGTTCCTAAATGATCTATCTTTTCTAAGACTATCCTTTTGTAATAAGGTTTTGAGTCCTACAAACCTATTTTTACTTAATCAAAACAATTAATAGGTAGGAGTTATTTCTCCACATAAAGTAAAATTGTGATATTGCTATCAAGATTCACTTACATAGTTTTTGAGTCAAACTCATTAACCCAAGTTTCATGAGTAGTAGTTCATAAGAACCCATCTCTCATGCGAATGAATATAACACTTAACACTCATTTGATCTAGGAAGAATGAGAACCCAAAGTATATCAAGGATTACCCTAAGAGTGCTACAAAAATTTGAGCAGGCACAAGGAAGTTGAAAGACAAGAATAAGTAGCCAAACAAGGAGGGCATCCAAGAGACCATCAAAAAAATTAAGGATATCAAGGAGGAGATGGTCATGAAACTAGTGTAATTCTTATAGAGAAGTTTTTTCTATCTGGTGGTTTTTTGATGCTCTATTTATTGTGTTAGTTTGTTAGGTTTAGGTCTACATTGGTGCTAGTTAGTTTTTTCTAGCTATTTCTACGCTGGGGGTGTTGGTTGTTTTACAATATTGTTTGTCTTTGGAACTTTAGTGATTATTTTGATGTTATAAATTTGTGGGTTTTGGGTTCCCTTTAATAAACCTATTTTAACCGTTATTCTAAAATACTCATTTGATCTTGTTGATAATACAAAGGTGAAACATTGAAACTTACCAAAAGGTCGCACATCCTAGTACTACTCCAATGAAGAAGGGAAAATCTATTTTTTAGTCCTGCCTATCTATAGGTGGAGACTATAGTTTTCACATGCTTCTTTACAATTAATTTGTTTTTTGAAAAGAATCTTTAATCTATGATTTCCTAAAATTATTCTATTAATATAGATTTTTATGTACTTATTTCTATTTTATAATTGACTATGACTACTTTTGTCGGCAATCTTTTCTATTTTTAGCTTAATAAAATTGGAAAACTTCTTAACACTCCATGCGCATACAAATTATGGATAGTTGGAAGCCTTAAAATAATTCAAAACTTGAATTTGAATGTCTCTTTCAGATTTATGGTAATTACAAATACATAGTTTATGAGATTGATCAAATACCCATCTGCACAAGCTCACTAAGGGCTCGTTTGGCAACGAGAATATTGATGGAATAGGCATTTATGCATCCTTATTCTCTATTTGGGTGCAACAACTTTGAAATGTGAATAGGAATATAATAGGAATAAGTATTCAAATTTTACGCAAAAAATTGGCATACCCAATTCCACCTAAATAGGTGGAATAGGAATACTTATTGCTATTCCATAGTTACTTTGTTGAAGAATATAGAATTTTGGGTCTATTTGGTGCTCAAATTTACCTTTGCCACTCGCATCCATGAATATTGTGAGTCTTTCATATTAGGCAAAGGAATTTGGTTGTTCATTCTCCATTTTTATCATGTATGGAGCATGTATGGAGCATTCATATCTCATACAAATCTATGATTGCAAGGTTCTCCCATTGCAGGGTTCTCATATATGCAACTTTCATTCTCTTTTTTTTTGTAGGTTTCAAGAATGATTATAGAGGCAGAGATTCAGAGGTAGGGCATATACATATATGTAGTTCAGGGTGTAAGCCATTTGGAGTTAAATTCTCATGCAATAAATTATGTTTGCATTATTCATATAGATGGTAAAATTTTTGCTAGTAAAATTTCTATTCAGGGTTGTGTTGTATTGTCATTCTTTACAAGCTAGTCTTTTTTGGTTTATGTTGTAAATTATCTATAAGGAGAGTGAGTTAAATAGGTAAATTATGCTATCAAACAATGTTTTTCTTCCTTCTCCCATACTTCCCTTATTATGTTTAAGTAGTTCCATAGGCAATGGCTTGTTGTGGTGATCCAAATCTATTTGGGGAAGAAGTTAACCCCTTCTTGGTTAGTAGTATTAATTATGAATGCTACTCTTCTTTTGTTTATTTGCATAAAGATGAAACTTACATTTTGACTCAAATGACGTAAATTGGGGCTACAAATTAGTTATTTCTTGATTTACTCCCATCTTTACCTTGCTGGGGTTTGAAACAATTCCCTAGGGCATTGAATTTGTCATAGCTCATAGGTGATCTATGTTAGTTGTGGAGGATATAGGGCATTTTTAGGGTTTGGGATGAGATTCCTATTGAGAGTTTTAAAAAAATTTATGACATATGATTTCAAAAAATTTGAAAAATAATATGGTTCTTTTGAATCCTAAGATTTAGGGAAATGAATACTTTGTTATTGTAATCTACCCTAAAAATCATATTAAGCCATTTTCATTATGCAAAAATAGTCAGGTTAAAGATCATGCAAATTGTATGATAGAGAGAATTTTTATGATTTAGTGATTTAGTGCCCTTGTAATCATATGGCACTGTTTACCCTATGAAAGTCATGGGCTTCCATGTACATTAAATAAAAAATTCAAATGAATATTTGGAGAGTTTGCACTATTCTATCAACCTTAATGTGGAAACCGTACAATGCCCTACATGTTAAAATTCAAGTAAAAATAATGTTGCACAAAAATTTGCTCTATTATATTTGAATTATTCTAATAAAAAATCATGGGGCTATGATTCTCTTGATGGGTTTTGAGGGTGGAATATATGGCAATTAATTTGAAATTATGAGAAGTAGATTATCTGAGCTATTTTTTAAATATATTTTGATTGGTATTTGTCTAGAAATTTTGATGGAAATATCCAGGTGAGGAAATTGAGGTGAGACTTGAATGAAAAAAACCTAGGAAATGTTGTTCTATAATTTTGCATAATTTTGTAATAGACTAACCATAAATATCACATATTACATATTACATAGCATCATATATCTTATGGAGACATGTAAACCATACGATGCCATTTAAGTTATTAAAAATAAGTTAACAGAGTTTGCAGATTTGTATTATGAATAAATGACAGGTTCTAAGTACAAGTATAGAAGATTTTCAAGTCATTAACTAGCCAACATGCCAACTTAATGCATGAGTTTGTAGTAACATGTATGTTGCCCAATTTTTCTTAATAAGTTTTGACCTCATGGCCAAGTGTAAGAGAAAACTAGTCTTACTGTTGAAGATGCATTGAGAGGGTTTACCCACCCAACAAGGAAACAACAAATAAAATATAAAGAATGGGATGTAGGAGGATTGCAATAGCTTAATTAGAAACTGAAAATAGCTTAAAAGAATTCATCATTTTGGTGTAAAACACACCTGTATGATAATTGATTCATGCAGACATGGTTGGTGGTGGATTTGGGAAGGGGGAGGTCAGGATAGTGAGGTTTACCAATAGTGCAAGATAAAATGTATTAAATACAAAATAAAGAATAGTTGCAACAAAAAGGATGTGAAAAATGCCGGATGTTCTTGCTAGGAATTTAGATTTGTCAAAAAATTGGTCTTGCTATTCAATCCTTAATCTTATAAAATTAAGTAGAATTTACAAACCATTAATATGCTAACATGTTGTATTCCTTCTAATGTCATGCTCCTACCATGAAAAAAATATCTATATTGATAAAAAAAAATGAAATATTAAAGGTGATTAGGCTGATTAAAAGTAGCAATAGCATAAAGGGTAAATGGTGTTTCAATTATTCATTATTGCTATAAAGAGACCTTAGGAATGCAGTGATTTTTAGTTAAGAACAACAATAAATCAAGAGGTTCCATCATAAAAAATTATATTGAAACAACCAATGAAGGAATAATAAATTGATTGTTTATATTTTTCAAAGAAAATTACCATGGAAAGAATAAATGAATCAATTATTTATTTATATTTTGTTGTTACATTCCACAACAATGCAGTATGTCCAATAGAATCACATATTCTTCAACCCTTTACAAATCAGAGAAGTTATGGCTGACTATGTTATTTATAATGGTAGATATGTTTTCTTCTTGCAACAATATTGCCAAGTGTAGAGAGAGAAAGAATAAGAAAATGTTGGTTATGTATTAGATTAAAAAGCACAATAGTATAAGAGTAAGTCTCTTCATAGTCAGTCTATGCCACACAATTTCAGCAATAATTGTTGAATGCTTTGAAACACAAATGTTGATTAGACATGCTAACAATTCTTGTTGTAATGCTAAGAGTGATTTTCTTGCTTTAGTTATCTTTTTATCTTAGACCATAAATGATGGTAACAAATGGTAGTATAGATGTTAGTTCCATGCAAGTTAAAACAAATTTACAAGATTTTTTGAACTAGATTGTAGATAGCCATATCAGCTAAACACATAACTTGTAGTGGAATTCATTAATCCAATTTTGTAAACTTGTAGCTAAAACTTTTTGGTGAGTATGGAAATAGTTGTGGTCAAAGTAGCCCCTATTATTGCACTCTACACAATTTAATCATTATTGGGATGATTGTGAGTTAGGGCCATAGTTTCACCTTTCAACCCTATTTCATGTTGCCATAGTTTTCCTGATAGGCCTAATGGAAAATCACTTCCTCTCCCATCTACAGTACCATCAATATTGGGTCATTTAGAATCTAGCATCAATGTGCCTCAACCATAGGGGAATATATTTGGGAGGTCATCTCCTATTTTTCCACTTCACTTGACTTCATATTAAATAGATTGGATGCCATAGATTTGGATGGAGGTTCATCATCCCCACCTATTTCTAGTGCGAGTTTTGTAAGTTTTGAAACTACAGACCTGCAACAAGACAATGGTTCATTAAATACAAATTGTAATAATTGTAGTTTAAACCTCTCTGGTAGAGTCTTGGAAAATGGTTTTGGTTGTTCTAGGTAAGTTCTCCTTCATAGGAAAACATAAATTATATTGGTATCTTAATCTCCTTCATCTCACCCAAAAATGTAAAAATAGAAAACTAAAATTTAAATTATGTTAATCAATTCCAACTTGGAGGTCTTGAATATGGTTTGTAACATGTGATGATTAGTCACAAACATTTAAGTATCTCTAGCCTTAAGTCAATAAACATGTTTGACCCATTCAATTTGTGTACAATTTTATTGCATGATTAAATTTAGTGAGTGGAGTGATGATATGTCATTCGATCTCAACTTGAAAAATAAGCTAAACATGATGATGCTCCAATGCTTTGTCTAAATTTCCATGAATCCATATGACTAAAATAGTATCAAAATGTATATTTGTACTTGCTGGTTGGCATAATTGATTCTGAAACTAATTGACATTATTGACAGTTTATTTGTTCTTTTCCTTGTAATAACTCTATAGTGATGTTTTTAATACCACATACAAATTATATGGGAATATCAACTAGCAACTCCATTAACATTTTATAGGGTGTTCGATGGATCCTACTAATGATATACAAGTTTATGGAAGCATTGTTAGTAATATCATGTTCTTGCATGTACTTTCCATTTTGCTTACAGCCCAAGTAGTATTTTAGAGTAGCAGCATTAGGAGATGCTAGAAACCATAGGCACAGGTGAAGAAGGGCAACTTGTACATTTTATAAATGTATTATATATTCCAATGAGATTGATTGCCACAACCAAATACACATGACTAGAGGAGCATTCTTCAAACTTGCCAATATTCTAAGGGAGAAAGGGAGCATTAAAGATACGATAAACATGAAATTGGAAGAACAACTAGTTATGTTCCTACATACTCTTGGCCACAATCTAAGGAATCATAAGATTGGCCATAACTTTGGTCATTTAGAAGAGACAGTGAATCACTACTTCCTCAAGGTCTTGAACACTATCATATTGCTCCATACCAGTTACTTTTTGCCCCCTTCTCCAAATACTCCACTAGAAATTATTGGGAAGGACCATTTTGATTCATACTTCAAGGTAAATATATTATTGTCATGTATTTTTTTGCTTGAGTCTATTGCTACATATATGACAATAATATTTCTTACATTAGGATTGTATTGGAGAAATTGATGGAACCCATATACTAGTTACCATTGATGTGGATAACCAAGCAAAATATTGTGATAGAAAAGGCCACCTATCACAAAATGTAATGGGTGTTTGTTTGTTTGACTACAAGTTTCAATATGTTCTTGTTGGTTGGGAAGGGTTAGCTGCAAATAGTCATGTTCTTGCTTCAGCTCTATCAAGAGTAGATCCACTAATAGTTACCTCAGGTATATTAAATCTTAATTTTAATGATCATACAGTCACCATTGTCAACCATAGTTTTTATGCTATTTCCAATCTATAATATTTTTTTTCTTTTGTATAGGAAAATTCTATTTAGTTGATGTTGATTATCCAAATGCTCTTGGATTTCTTGCCCCTTATTGATGTACGCGGTACCACCCAAAAGAGTTATTGAGAGAAACCCAATCAATAGTGCACATGAGCTATTTAACCACTGACACTCCTCCCATAGGAATGTGATTGAGTGCACATTTTTGTATTTTGAAGCAACATTTTCCTATCTTGAGGCATGTAAAATCCTATAGTATCACGAGTCAAACAACGATTGTGTTAGCATGTAGCATACTATACAATTTTATTATGATGGAGGATGGTGTTCCACCCAATATGGAAATTGAAGAGGATGATGATCATGATGGGATAAATATGCCAATTCTTGAAACTTATGGGATGAATCAAGAAGATAGAGATGATTGGAGAAATTTTTGAGATGAAATAGCAGGAAAGATGTGGGAAGCCTATAGATCTTGACATTAGTTGTTTGTATTGAAAATAGTTGTTCTTTTTACGCACATTTACACTTTTTCCTCACTTTTGAATAGCTACAATACTCAAATTGACACTTTGTATAAACTGTTGATTCATTAACACTGATATTATAAATTATGAATTGCAAATCAGAATTATTGTTATGCTTTAAAACTATTGATTAAGTGATTTATGAATTGTGAATTTGAATTATTATTATGCTTTCAAATTTCTGATTGAGTGATTTAAAACTATGATTTATGAATTACAAATCAAAATTACTATTATGCTTTCAAATTGCTGATTGAATGATTTAAAACTGTGATTTGTGAATTGCAAATCAGAATTACTATTATGCTTTCAAATTGCTGATTGAGTGATTTAAAACTATGATTTATGAATTGCAAATCAGAATTAGTATTATTCTTTCAAATTGATGATTAAGAAATTGTGATTTATGAATTGCTAATCAAAATTATTGTTATGCTTTAAAACTTCTGATTAAGTGATTTAAAACTGTAATTTATGAATTGCAAATTAGAATTACTATTATGCTTTAATTTAGACATCTTTGGAATCACACACTCTAAAAATTCATTATTACTAACAACTCATTACTTATTGCAAGTTTTGTAGCAATATAATAGCTGCTTATCTCAAAGGTGAAAAGTTCTTTCACTAATCAATTGATGAGCATACATGAGGATGTTTGTATGCTCCCCATTGCTACCCCCATTGCTAGTTCTTCTAGAAGTTTGAAAGTGGTATGGACTAGAGAGATGGAGCAAAAATTTCTAGATTTTCTCCTTGAGCAAGTTACTCTAGGAAGGAAAGGTGAAGGAAGTCTTAAGAAAGAAGCGTGGACAACGATAGAGAGGGGATTCAATGAAAAGTTAAAGTACAATCTTGGAAGAGATAGCTTTAAAAATAAGTTGAAAACACGGACGTCGGTGTATAGACTAATGAAAGAATTGTGAAACACAAGTAGGTTTGCATGGAACAAGACAACTTAGTGTATGGATGCTGAGGAGAGTGTATGGGATGAACTTTAGAATGTAATGTCCTCTTCAAAGTCATATCCTATTCTAATTTCAACTAAATATCTAATTATTTAATTTTTCCAATGTGTAGAGAAATGAATTCAGATTGCAAAAGTGTATAGGAGGTAGCCATTCACCTATTTTAATGATCTAGTAGTCATTGTGGGAAATGACATGGTGGAAGGAAATGTAGTTGCAATGATGCAAGATGCTGAAGATGGTAACCTCTTTGATGAGGTTATTGATCTAGGTGATGATGAGGAAATTAATATGCCTCTGAATGTTGCTGATGATTTAGATGAAGATTGCCTTCAGTCAAATCAGTCCAATACATCAACTAGAAACAATCTTTCCACACCAACGACAAGGAGGCCAAAGAGGAGGAAGGAAAGCATGGCCACTTTTTCGGATGTAATATCTAAAATCATCCATGAGATACAGAAGGGAATTAATAAGTTGCACACCATCAAATTTGATGAAGAGGATACTAAGAAAGATGCTACAAATTTGTTTGCTACCTCGAAAGCCATCCCTAGAATAAGTCGAGAAATTATGACTATCACATCTAATAATTTTATGCAAGAACCAACAAGAGCTATTTGGTTCTTAGAGATGGATGACACAGTGAGGGAAGATTATATTAGATATAAATTTGGAGGATTGTAATGGTTTTATTCAAAACAAACATTTAAATATCAATTTTTTTTCTTTCAAGCCAAAAGATGTTGTACTTTTGTATTGAACTACTGATCAAAATAGGATATTGTTATTTATTTTTGAAATCTATCTATGTTTCATGTCATTTTGATATTGTAATAGTTGTGTAGCTTACAATAGTACCCTATAGCTTACCCTGTACAATTAGAAAAACAACAACAGTAACCTATAGCTTACAATAGTACCTTGCAGCTTACCTTGTACAAGTACAACAACACTAACCTATAGCTTACAATAGTACCCTGTAGCTAACCCTGTACAATTAGGACAACACTACAAATAGACTCACATTTATGCTCTAATTATAAAGGCATCTCAATAGTAGAGCAACATAATATCTTTATTTAATATTTCAGATTATACAACAACTTTATTAGGTGTACTTCATTAAAATATATTGTTTAAATTTTTATATCATTTCTCCTCTCACTGGATGGACTTTGTGCATTTTTGGGATTCATATAATGACTGGTATTTTCTTTTGCTTCTAATACTTATTATCTTTATTGCTGATCTATTCCTTTGAGTCTGACTGGAAAATAGTATGGATTCCATTAAGAGGGATACCTTTCTTATGATGTCTACTAAAATATAGAATGACACGATAAAACTAATAGTCCATCATTTTTGCCAGCTAGTCCTCAATTTCAAACTGCTAGAGAACATAGACATGATATAATAAGTGTGTGATGTTTCAGGGTGGCCCATCACTACACTATCATGGAGCTTCAAAGATTTGAGATTGAGGGACCTTAGATGTCGTTAATCATTCATATATGATATTGATATTTGGATCTTCTAATTTCTCTCCAAGTATGGTAGGCTACATAGTAGATATTAAACATGGAATATCTAAAATCTTTTCCATATCTCTATGTTGTGGATCACTAGCCATGCATGGAAGGGTGGAATGTACCAAAGGGAACACTTGAAGAAGATTTGGTTTTTTCATTTTGTAATTTAGGGCACGATAGATCTACTAACAATGAACATGCATATTAATCGATTGTCTATTTAGACCTTACTATTAAGAAATTTCAAACTTTTCTTAATCTTGTTTGACACAGGAAGAAAATCTCTCTCTCAACAATGTGAAAGTTATAACTGTTATTTAATCTTACAGTGCTCACTCTTTTTGAACAAATGTGACTAAAAGAATAAAGAAACATACATAGTTCATACATCTAGAAGTAGTTCTCCCAATGTCTATTCCAATTCCATCCATACCTTATAGAATCAGAACAACACTACTCTATAGCTTATTACAACAGTGACCAAAACTATAAAATGAAATGCTTGAAATCATTAGAGAGAAACATTAGATGTCAACTCAACACCTATTAGAATCATAACAACATCAAAGCCTAGAGTATTTACTACTAAACTATAACACATTAGAAAAAGTTCAAATGATCATATAAAAGATTTAGTTGAGGTCATTATCATTTTATAAATTTGATTCTTCTATAATGAATGTATATAAAATAATATATCTTGCTAATTGAATGTTTCATTTTATTTGTATTTGTTCATATTTTATAAAGGGTTGATGGATTTAAATTTGCCAATGTGTGAGTGTGGTGTTGGCCATGTAGTACTGAAGACCTCATGCACAAAAAATAGTCCAGAATGTAAATTCTTTTGTTGTCCAAATGGAAGAAAGTTTATTAGTAATTTTTGTTGTATGTTTACACTTTTTGTATTAACTAAATATTGTGGACACTACTAATTTAGATTGTGTATTATAGGGGGATAGTGGTTCAATTTTTTTTCTTCAGTGGGTCAATGATGTCCCAGTCACATCTACTATAGCTAAATCTGTAGCACATGAAAGTACTAATTGCAAGTTGTGCAAGGTCCGAGAGAGTGAAACCATGTTTCTTTGAGGCATGTTGGGAATTATAGTTGTTTCAATATTACTAGTCTTTTGGGACCATATGCGTAAATCCAATTAAAAGTCAAAGAAACTATTGTAAATTGTAATTTATTTTATGATTTTGAAAAGAAATGGTGGACATATTTAATAATGATTTGACTATTTTGTTGTTTGGAACTTATTTCTGATCGTATGGTGGTGACTAATTCTATTAAAATGATGAATAAATTATACTAGTTTCATTACTATTTTAATTGATTCTATCTAATTTAAAATAAAAATCCATAATTTAAATTCACTCTAAAAATTAAAAAAAATCAAAAAATAATCTTAAAAAAAAAGTAATCCAACTCATTCAAATGTATAATAAAATAAAAATTAAATCACAATAAAAAATAGTCTTATTCCAATTCCTCTTTTGCACAACCAAATAGAGATTATACAAATTCCCTATCAATTTCTAGGTGAAACAAATAGAGAAGAGGAATATGTATTGGAATTTGGTATTCTTAGAATAACAAACCCGAAATAAGTATTCCTATTCTGCTTGCCAAATGGGCCCTAAGTTCATGCTATGACATGTTTTTCCAATATTTATTCTAGTTGTTATTAGTACCTGACAGTAGGCTAAGTACTATTGTGCCACTTTTTGGATTACTTAGCTTAACTAGTTATTAAATGAATTACTTTTCTACCAATTATTTTATTTTATTTTATGCTTTTTGTAGTGCCTACCCTCATTCACATCTTTTCTAGACATTTTTATTATCTTCAGACTACGATAGACTAGTTTTATGTTGATGGATTAGTGGTATTGACACTATCAGACATTATGTTATGGATTCAGTGGTTATATGATGAGATCATTTAGACTTTACATTTCATGCATACGTGATGATCATTATATTATTTTCAGATATTATTGATGAATAGATGGATGGTTTATTATCTTATGTGTTTTATTATGGATAGTTACCCCATACTTGCATGTGTATGGTGTGTGTGTTTTCTTATTGTATGGCATTTCTGATGTGGTTAAGGAAGGGAGTCGTAGTCACCTGCTTAGTCGAGATCTACACGATGCACCACTTCCTGCCATTGTCTGTTTAGCTTAGCATTATATATATATATATATATATATATATATATATATATATATATATATATGTATATATATATATATATATATATGTATATATATATATATGTATATATATATATATATATATATATATATATATATATATATTGTATGTACATGCATGATTTTTCTACAGGTTGCAGGTACCCGGTATCGACTTCCCTGAATTGCTCAGATGAGTGTACCCTATTATACTATCTCAATGATAAGAGAAGGGAGATAAATTCTCAAGTCCAAATCCCAAACCTTTAAGCCAATTGTCCTAGTGAGGTAGGACAAGTATCTGGATATTTTACCCACCGAATGTGTCGGATGACATTATTCATGATTTTTAACCCTTTAGACTATTTTTGAGTGATTTTCTCTATGATGGGTTTTCATATTTTATCTTGGAAGTCTATGGTGAATTTTCTATTAATTAAGTCTTAATAAATGGATTTAATTAATAAATTAGTTATTTAAGAAATTATTATAAAATATCATGTTATTTGATATTTTGATTGTAATTAATTAAATGTGAATTATTGAGGAAAATGAATTAAATAAAAGAAAATTAGAAATTAAAATTAATAATAATGATAAAATAATAATAAAGTAATAAATAAATAATAATAATAAAAGTTATAAAAATTAAAATGAAAGTTATAAATATTTAAATAAAAATTATATAAAAAGTGAATTGGAGTTATAAGCTTGCATGAGAATTAACGCACTTCTCTATTTCTCAAGTGTCAACAACACGGGGGTTAGTGCATCAATTAAGGACATGGTGTCTACAACCCTAAGGTTCATCTTGAAGGTTGGAAAAGACCCATGCTTAGTTGGTGACACCTTCTAGCTGTTTCTAGAAGCATTCTAAATGTTTCCTGAAAGCTCTTTATATTCAGGCATTCATAGAAGCTTAGAGATAGCATTGGGAAAGCAATTGGAGTGTTGGAGGACTTGAGAATTCTGAAGAGGGCAGGAGCTTGCTCTGTGGATTTTCTGAGGAAGAGCGATTTAGCATCAGAATTTGGGTAGATTCTTGTGATTTTACTTATGCTATTTTTGCATCATGCATTCCCTGTCTTCTTCGTGTCTTCCATATGTCTTCTGAGAAGTTTCATATTTATATGCATTCTCAATGTGGGTAGATTAATTTAATTGGAGAAATTTATATGCAAATATCTTATTCTTAATTGTAGATATAATCTTTGTGAAAAAATAGAAAAAAAAACATACATGGTTATATATTCAGATCTACATACATATACATATATATAAATATATATTTATATATATGCATATGTATACATTTATTATGGATCTATTATAAAATTTGAATATATATATACATACATATATATATATATATACATACATATACATATATATATATATATATATATATATATATGTATATGTATATACATATATATACATATATATGTATATTTATATACATATATATACATATATATATATATATATGTATGTATATATATATATTGATATATATATATATATATATATATTGATATATATATATATATACTTAAGTATATTTATATATAATGCACCGAGTTGAGCGATTAATAAAATCACAGTGGAAAATTTATTAATTCGCATCGCGATTCATATCGCATGGAATAAAGTATATTATATATATTATATGCCGTGGGCACGTTTCGTTTCCCGCGTTGGCGGAAGGCAGAGACCTGCCGTCGCAGGTCTGCGGTGACAAGGGTACTACGTACCCGCTGTCGTCGCAGTGCCTACGACTGCAACATGAGTTGGGGGGGGGGGGGGGGTTTAACTAATGTTAATGATATGCAAAAATAAAAGTAATAACGTTTATGTTAAAACGTTTATATATAGTCAATTCTCATATGGTGTCAATCGAAATTGTTAATTCGATATAATGAAAACGTATTTACATATGTATGTATGTATATATATATAATTAAATATATATATATATATATATATGTATATATGTAATATGTACATATGTTATTTATAAATTTAAGTTATTGTTTGATTAATGGCTTATATTGATGGTTTATTTTCATAAAGGTGACTCTTTAATAATTTTCAACTATTTAATAATTTAAATGTTTTAAGGAATTGATAGTTGGGTGGGGGATGTATCAAAAAAATGTTATTAATTGGAAAATGGATTTTTTTAGTTCTAATAAGGAAAACTTTTATCCAAAAATAATATATGTGTTCCTCCATTCATTCTTCAGACTTGGAAACTTAAACTGAGATCTCTACATTCAAGTTGTAAAACCAAAACATGTGTCTACATTGTGTATTCTTTATGCTATTGTTTTGGGTTGACTAGTGTTGACCAGTATAGGACATCTACCAGAGGCTTGGGGGTTATGTAATTGTGGTGACATGATGATGTTTTAATCTTGATCTTTACAAACTCAACCATGGTTATGTGATGGAATGCTCTATGTATTGGTTGTCATTACTGATTTTTATAGTTGAGATTCTTATGTATGAGACACTTGACTTAACCATTATTTTTGGTCATCGATCAGTTATCCTTGGATTATTTTCTAGTCGCCATGATGGGACTGTAATGTGGATTTATTTTGATGATGTCATGATGTGACATGTTTGACTCAACCATTTTTGGAGTCTTCGATCAGTATGATTGAGATGTATATATTTTGGTTATTGAGAACCATTGGATATTTGATTATCAATGATACTTTAGTTGCCAATAGAGAGCTGTTGTGTTCATGATTTTCTATGGATGTTAGCTCATGGAGATTTGATGCTTTTATGCATATTTGATGATTTTATGGATTATCTTTTGTAATTTTGAGATTTATGAGTCCATGAGCATTAGGGTAGGATATCTACATGTAGTGATGGGAAGTGGCTTGCAATGGGGACCGGGGCCCTAAGAGGCTGCCAAGGTAACTCATTGTAAATTGGATTAATAAGTGATAACATTCACACCTAATACTAACTGAATGAACCTGAAAAGATGAGTGTTTTTTTCTCACCCATGCCTTGAGTGCTTGTATAGGCTAGGATGGGAGTAGTGAGATGCATGGTTGCGACCTTGCATTCCGTAGTATGCCTCGTCAGTATGAGAGGATACTAGTGGCCGCATGAAATCAGTATGGACCCGTGGAGTTTAGCTAACTACCAGGGTAACTTGTACATGATAATTGCGATGACACTTTCCTGCTTGCATAGTAGGTTCCTACATGTCATTGTGTGCCTCTAGGATTAGATGTCAGATTTTGTGTTTGGAACCTTTGAGTTAGTATACTTTTAGGATTCTTGGACTTATAGAGATATGTGATATGTGATTTTGATAGCCTTTTTGGGACTTGAGATTATCTCCTTAGCATGGTGGGAGTGGACCACTTAGGTACCACGTGGTCGGGTGGTAGTGTATTTTCCACTCTTATCATTTTGAGATTTATTGAGACATCGTGGCTGATGCGCCCTTCATGATGGTGGATATGTATCCTTTTTCATTGATGATTAGAATATGTTAGATGATGTTATCTTATGCTTTTATTTACATGTTAGATTACTTCTACATATGATGTTGTATTTATTAGGAGTGACATTCCTGCTATGTATACCGATGATCTCTTCGGTGATTTGGAATGTTACGCATGGAGGGATGGCTAGGATCCACGATGGTCTAATGATGCTATTGACGGTTTGGAGGAACCATGCACTTAGTTTATTATGTTTGATCTTTATGATGGATGTATATGTTTTCTATGATGTTGTATCATGTGTTTATCTCTACTTTGATTTATCATGGATTAGAGTAGGATGATGTACCTTATTCTATGTGTGTATATTCTTTTGAGGTTGTCATACCCTGTGACATGTACAGTGGATGAATGAACATTTCAAATATAATGTATAAACATTGGACTTATCATTATTATTTCAAGAGGATGTTGTACTAGATGGATTCATGTATGTAATTCAACGTTAAGGGATCTTGAAGAATGTAATCTGTTACTTATGTTATGTTTACTTTCAGATGGACTTGCTATTGCTTCCGTTATTATGCATAAGTTATTTGTGATGTTTACTTTTATAAAAAAAAAAATGCTACTAAACTTAGTGAAATTCTAGGTTAATCTTTTAGTGCCTTTGGCAAAGGATATTAATAGAATCTTATTTGAAGTGTTTAATTTGGATAGTTTTCTTTGATTTTTCATAAATTATCAAATATTGTGGTTTTTTGTTAAAATTTGTTTAGTTAGTTATTTTTATATGTTGAACATTTATTACCTAAAAATTTCTATCAGTCTACTATTTGAGAAGAAAAGAATATTTAACAAAATAGTTATCTTAAATAACAATTACCACATAGTTGTAATACCATTTTATTACATTTAATATATGTTAACAATAAAAATTAGGTTACCATTAGTAGCATATTTCTTCAAAACTTAGATAAAAGGAAAACAAACTAATCTAACTATTACATAAATGTCTATTTTTAAGATAATAAAATATTGAATATAGGGAATTGTAAAGGTAATAAACTTATCCAAATATTTTTGATTAAAAATGTCTTAATGTAATTTTGTTTGATAGTCTATAAATTTATTTTGTAGTCTAAATTTATCTTAATAAGATTATTTGTGATTTTTGATGATGTCAAAATATCCTTTTTTAAAATTTAAGTTTTCTTGCATTATCAATGTTGAGGAAAGATTCTAATTTTTTTAGTTTTTAGTCTAAATTACTCTTTTTTCTTAATAAGACTATTTAGTATTTTCAAATGATAAAAATTTTACTTTTAGAAAATTAAATTTCCTATTACGTTATCAATCTTATTCTAAATTTTTGTTCTTCTTTGTAAGTTTATGATTTTCCCTCTATTTCTACAAAATGTAAAATCTTTGAGATAGTTTATGTTTAAAGAATAAGCAAACAAAGGAAAAGATGACAAATTTTAAATAATTGATTTGTTTTTTTTTCCAGTTTTTTCAATCTGTTAGATAACATTTTCATTATAAATTTATTTAGTTTCTTTAAAAAAAATTCCTAGCAGCTCCTTGTTGCATGCACAAAAGCATGCGACTGCTAGTATATATTAGTTTTTTGACTTTTGATTGGATGAATGAATTAGAGTCTTATATGGAGATTTGTGAGTTCATGAGAAATGATACTTGAATTTGTTTCTCTTATCCCTAATTTTCACACGACATATTTTAGCACATTTGTTGTACTTTATATTTCTATTTTAAAACTACAATTAGTGTATATGAATTTTAAGATAGAAAATTATACATTATAATAATATAATAAATATTTTGATCTTTCATTTTTTCACTATTATAAATTTTTTTTAATTATAAAAATATATTGAAATAATTTTATTTATTTTTATATTTTAAATGTTTAATCTAATTATTTATTACAATTCTTAGTTGATTGTCATTCCATTCCATTCAATTTTTAGTTACTAGTGATATTGTGAAACAAAAAATTATTATTTCACTTATATAATAAATATGTAATAAAATTAAAGCTAATACTATAAAAGACAAGCACTAAGCCACTACGTGACACTTGTTAGTACCTGGGGTAGGCATAGTACTATTGTAATCACTTTCTCATAATTAGTGATTAAATTTTCTAATATCTACTAGCCAAAATTATTTTATTTGAAATAATATTATACAATTAATATTTTATATAGTAGAGATGCACATTTCTTACAATTATAAATAAATAAAATTAATTAATAGCTATCTGATTGGCTAAAAATATCAAGGTTTTATACACGGATTTTCTACAAACATATGTCCCTCCAAAATTTTAGCCGACATTCAAAGATTATTAAAGTTTTTTTATAGAATATAATACAATTATGATTTTTGAACTTAAATATTCAACTAACAACACAAATTTAATATAAATTTTCTTATACCAATATTATAAATATCTATATGAATGTATCAATACAATAGGTTTTGATAATTATTTTAGATTTATTTAGACACGCCTAAAAATTATTTAAATATTATCTTAAATTTTAATATTTTTCATTTTCTATTTTAAATTTATTTATATATCATTCTAATAATTTCTATGTTTTCAATTTTTTTTTTCATAATACAAAGAAGCAAAAAATCAAAATAATGGTCAATGACAATCTATTAGAATAAATAGTATTACTTCAATTTTATAATCAACGAGAATCTATTTCAATCAAAATGAATTAGAAAATGCTATGATTGTTATAGTCCTTAAATGCTTGTCATTTAGAATGCTGACATAAGGAACACCTATGGATGATAGATGTTAAATTACATTTTGTTATCAATAGTTTTAGAAGAAGAATCTATTTTGATCTTCTTGGTTGGTGCATGTGATGATATATCTTCATTAATGTTAAATTTTTGATTTATCTATGCATTTTTGTGAAGGTTAATTATATTGATGTCCTCATGTAGGGTGGTTGGCTTGGAGGTGGCAAACATGAAATTTCTAGAAGTGTATTCTATGTTTTGTCCAATAACTATACATTTTCATGCTTCTTTAAGTACACTCCATGGATGAAACATGATTATAATAATTACCAAAACCCCATTTTGTACAACACATTGACCAATTGAAATGCTCTTACATTTTGTACCAACCTTCTTTGATCCACATTCTATATGTCCCTCGATAAAGAACACGTGGATATAAAATCTCTAGTATTTTCATTCTATGTTAATACCACCTAGATATGGAAATAAAGAGCACCTAAAAAGACTTCATTTATACCCTTAAAGTATTCCTATTTTTTTTAAAATCTTGGATACTTTTCCTACTATAGCATGACTATTCCTTGGCCAAATAATGAGTTTAAATGTGAATTTTAAAATTAATATTGACCCTCCACTTAATTATATCCTAAATGACGAGCTTGCTTACCAAATCCATCAATCAATCTTTGGTGATCTAATATAATTTAAATGGTGTAACCAATTAGTAATGCTTGGGTTTCTATACTACATAAATCATGTAAACTATCTCCCTTTCTTGTTGTGCTATAATTTCCTTCTTCACTTTATAATAGCTTAGTAGTGAAGAACAATCAATGATCATCCATCTCCTAGGTTACTACTCATAGTACAATAAGCCTTCATACCCTTCTTAGCCCTAACATAACACAATGAACTTTCCATATCTAATATTTTTCATTTCTACATGCAAGAAAAATGTAGCCAAGTCTGAAAGAAAAGTCCATTGGTAATGTACAATTATATTTGCATTTTTTACCAAATATTCTACACAATAAAAATGATAACAAAGGAAAGCATGTGGCAGTTCAAAAATCTCTAATGGTTTGGAATGCCTCTATTATGGAGTGCATTTATCAAGGATACTGTCATTTATCAAGGACAATTAAGCATGAGAGCAATATCAAATTTTATAACTTACAAGTGAATAATAATAATTTCTATACATATGTCAAAACATAGATATTCACATTCAGGACACAAACAAAATATTGAAAAAGTGTGAATGACAATGTTTACATTTTTTCAATGCCCTATATTAGGTTCAATGACCTTAGCTATAATTTCCTATCTTTGACTAGATGCATGTATTTAGGAAAGAAACTAAAATTATTTGTTTCACTAGCTGCAAGGATCGTCTATATCTGTATTTAAAATTTACCTTTATTCTTGATTTTTAAAAATAATTTTAAATATGCAAATAACGCAACTCCTCACCTTTTATTAGAATAATATTAAGTGAGTGTTCATTCCTAATTTACAAAAAAAAATCCAACAAGAAGCTTTAGATTTGGTGCATTCAAAATGGAAACACATGAAATTTAACCATCTCCAACAATATATTATGTCCACATATGAAGCTTTCTATAATGGACAAGAACATATACACTAGCTAGGGACATGGAGTTGAAGGGATGTTCTCTTGACAACTACTCAATGAAAGGACTATTTCATTTGATACCATAAATCATTGTGTGCTTTTTTTATTATCTCATTACTGATTATAGAATTTTTCTCTTCCATGATAGTCTTTTTGCAACCTTCATATTTCATTTTATTCTTACTATCCCACATTCCATTCTTATGATATTCTTGTTGAAATATGAAAAAAAATCTTATAAATGAGAACTTCCAATTGTAATTGTTGTTCATTTTTCCTTTCTATTTTACACTTTTATGTTCTACTTGTTTACAAAATTATAATTATAATTTATACTAATGAGATCACACCTAAACAATAGCATAATTAATATATCTATGTTAGCAAGTAAATGACAATTCACATTTTAGTCAGGATCACACCCAAAGACTATCACACTATCAAATTTTCTAGTTGAATTTATCCATTTTATTTAATGAAGACCTTTGGATTATTTTTTCCATGACCTCTTGATTGGTCTTGTTGCTTTGTTTGTAGGTCTAATTTAAGAAGATATTGGAATTTGGGTGTAGTTTTGAGTTTATTAGTATCAAATTTTGAAATCCTCATGAATGAAAGACTAATACAATAGTTAACTATCAATCATTTTTCCAAAATATTGTATGAAGGAGACATCAGAAATCCAAAACTTAATCATTTACCTTATACTTTTAACATGGATATAAATTAAAAAATTTCAACTTCAAGAAACTCCCTTTTGATTGTATTCACAATGATGTAGCTAAATGATAATTAACATTTTTGTTAGGCCCTATTTATGTACATAACATTCTATAACTTCTTTTTTTATTGTATTAATGATGAAGCAAGTAAATGATAATTCATATTTCAATCAAGATCTATGTCTATAGATAGAATACTATAGATTGTTTTCACTTTTACAGTCATAATAACAATATTTTCATCCTTTTTCTACAATTACATAGAATGATTAGGGTGAGTCTTATAGAAATTTATTTACATATTTGATCATTGACATCATTAAAGAAAACCTTCTTTAAAACACTTTAGGAATGAATTACACCTAAAGAGAGTGCATGCATTATTTGCAATTCCAAATTGCTATACTCCAATATCTCCTATACAATATCCAAGTGGATCGCCTAATTTTAAAATTCAAAGTTTTAGGGGTCATAGTCTTGCAAAAGAAATATAAAAACCTCTACATAAGCCTCTAAATGAGTAAAGCCATCCAAATCACCTCATTCATTCTCATTTTTAGTCACCTCATGAGTCTAAACCAAACAATCAAAGTATTAAGCACACATGACAACCTTCATGGACCAACTATCCCAATTTTTAAATGCCAAACCTTTTTAAGGTTGTCCCATATAAGTTGGTTCAAGATAAAAGGCTTGGAGGACATGATGATATTGTTGATTCCATGTTGGTAGAACCATTTGAAGAGGCTTAGGAGTAGAGACATGATGAGGAACAAAATGATGTTGCCATTTCTGATTTATTTTCTAAGTTTCTTGCATATTTTGAGCACAATTATGAACAAATTTCATTGGTTGCACAAGAAGAGGTTGAGCAAGAAGTAAAGGTTATTCTCATCTTTGACGAGTCAATCTCTTTTGTTGATCGAAATGAGGATAATGTGATTCCTATTACATCAACACAACAACAAAATGTTTAGGATATGAAAGCTAACCAAAGCATAGAGGGTTGTTTTGACAACACTATCAAACATCTATGTGAGAATCTTGCTATTAGAATTCTAGAATATGTATTTATTGAAGAAGTCTTCCTCATGGAAAGTACTCTTCTTGAGGATTATGTGTCTAAATCCAAGCTAAAGTTAGTTTCCAAGCATTTTTAGTGGGTTAATAGCTTTGACAAAATCTTACTTGATCCAATGGAGGATGATGGTCCCCTAACAATGGAAGAAGAGCTGACATGGATGTTAATTTTGCAAGACAACCACAATAAATTAGAAATAAAGAAAGATATACAAGAAACCAAAAAAGTAAACTCCAAATTCATATTCTCAAGAGGCTATCCATTCATATGTTTGTATTAGTATGGGACAAGTGAGAGGATCTCTTTTACATCAGCACCTAAGCATGGACAAGTGGGACAAGTGAGAGGCTCATTTGTAAGGGGCTCTAGTTTTGTGCAAATTGGGGACTTGTGATATTTTCCAATCCTTCTCCTCATTCTTGTTATATTTCTTGTAACTCACTTTGAGACATGTAGATTTATAACAACTTTGAGCAATAACCGTTAGAGTAAATAATTAATTTATTAATTATTTATTCTATTACATAAGCTTACTTAGGTAAATGCATTTATTTAATATTTTGTATTTAATGCATGTTCTGGTTAGTTGTTGACAACATGGGAGTTTGTTTCCTTCTAGCATGTTCCACCTTTTGTGGATATGTGTTGAGTTGTCATCCTTATCTTCTACCACCTTCCAGCTTGTTCTACAAGCTTCCTTGAGGTCTTTATAAGCGACCTCTCCCTCACTGTATTTTCATAAGGCATTCTCATTGTAAATACATTTTATTCTTGTGTTTGCACATATTGTCTCTCATGTCCATTTAGGGTTTTTCCATTGCTCCATGCTCTTCCTCTTCTTGGCTTCTCTTTGACAGGTTCTCGCACGCAGGTGATCTTGGGCATCTTCAGAGTTGGCTTTCATCAACTCCAACATGGTATCAGAGCCTTCCTACTGCTGCTTCGTCGAAGGATTTTTGAAGCCGTGATTTGAAGTCACAAACCCTAGTTTGTTTGTGCATTTTTTCTTCAAATTAGGGGATCAGCAAATTTTCAGAGAACTTTCAACCAAAACAGACATCACCATTGGATTCAAAAGGCCGTTTGCAGTCAAGATTCATATAAAGCCTGTCATTTTTGGAGACAAAGCTCCGAGAGGCAAAATTTTTTTGTTGTAGGCCATTTCCGTACGGATCTTACGGATTTCTGAGTGAAATTTTTTTTTAAAAATAGTTTTCGATGCACTACCACCAGGCGAACACCCAGTGGCCACTGCTGCACCACTGCGGCCCCACCAGTAGCGGCCGCACCACTGTAGCAGAGTTGTCGCCGACGGGCCACCCACCGGTCGTCATGGCTAGGTGGTGCCCCCCTCTACACCAGCGACCTCCACCTCTAGCTCTGCCTCAACAGTGCCGGTCTGCTCTGCCTCCGCTCATTTCCAACTCAGCACTTGTGTCTATATTTTTTCGCTTAGTCAGCACTATTTTTCTGCACTGTTAGTGCTAGTCTGTGCATGACATGTGGCAGGCATGCCACGTGGCATTCATCTGGCACTGCCACATTGCTGCCATGTGGCCTCTCTTTTTTCATGATGGCTGACGGGCCGTCAAATTTTTTCCCATCAAATGCTGATGTCAGCATTGCATCAACTAACCTTGCACATCTCTAAGATCATTTTGGATCTACCTTTGGTTTTTTGGCCATAACTTGAGCATACAGAGGTATTTTTCTGATCTGAAAGAAGCACCAAAAAGCTAGTTCCAAGACGAAGACTTTGGTTTAGGTATTTTTAGGTTTTCATGCATTTTATTGCTTTTTTTTTTAGTTAAAGTCCAAATTTCTTTTTTTGACTCTAGCAAGCATATCTTTTGCATCCCATGCCTGTTTTTTGAAAATATTATATTTTTGGAAAGCTGGTTCTGTTAGCTTTTCAAAAATGTGGTTTTTTTTCTTAGTTTTTGGCCCATGCTCTTTCTATCATAGTTTGGGCATTTTTTCTATATGGTGGATATTTTGAGTGTTTTAGGCCTGAGGATCATTTTCCTGGCATGGTTTCTCTTGTTTTAGTTGTACTTTCTTTTGTTGCAGCCTTTTTTCAGTTTTGATCATTGTAGCTATCATTTTGAAATACTTTTTTGTATTGCACTGAGATAAAGTGTCACTTTTGCATTCTGGAGGTCATGAATGTTGTTTTCAGTTAGTTGTACATGCACTATTTTCATAAAATAGCATGGGGAGGATAGCTATTTATTATTTTAAGCATTCTCCCTTTGTCAAGTTAGTGTCCCTTCCATGACATTAGTCCCATGTAGAGTCAGTTTGACCATGTTTCTATGGGTGTTTTGTACCTCTCTTCCTCTCTCGTCATTCTTGTTTTGTTTGTAAGAGACTTTGGCCCACATTCTCAGTTGCCTGTCATAACACCTCATCTGCATTAAGGGGGGGTTATGTTGTTGTTCTAATGCATCCATGGTTCAATGGTTTGATAGTGTGAACTATGTATTTAGTGGTTGATCCTATATACAAGGCGATTGCAGTGGTTGGCTACCTATGCATTTCAGTGAGATGGATCATCTACCATATAGACATGCTCAGTTCATGCCTTGTTCTTCCATGGAGGTTCTTCAAATCAGCAGTTTGGCAGATTTGGGGCTTCTTCTTGCTTCAGTGATACTTCTTCATGATCACTTCTTGTTCCTATTTTAGGGGACATTCCTTAGTTGGAGGCTTCTTCAGTTCTTCACTAAGTTCTTACCTCTTTTTGTGGGAGCATTTCTCCCACATGGTTTTCTCTCTTTCCCCATTTTAAAAGGTTGTATTTTCTTGTATTGTACTTGGGTACCTAACATGGCCTTGTTGTCGGGACCCATTCTGCATTCATCTTAGTTTTGTGAGCTTAAGGCATTTCCCTAAGTTGCACTTAAGGGGGGTGTTAGAGTAAATAATTAATTATTTATTCTATTACTTAATCTTACTTAGGTAAATGCATTTATTTAATATTTTGTATTTAATGCATGTTTTGGTTAGTTGTTGACAACACTGGTGTTTGTTCCCTTCTAGCATGTTCCACCTTTTGTGGATATGTGCTGAGTTGTCATCCTTATCTTCTACCACCTTCTAACTTGTTCTGCAAGCTTCCTTGAGGTCTTTATAAGCGACCTCTCCCTCATTGTATTTTCATAAGGCATTCTCATTGTAAATACATTTTCTTCTTGTGTTTTCACATATTGTCTCTCATGTCTATTTAGGGTTTTTCCCTTGCTCCATGCTCTTCCTCTTCTTGGCTTCTCTTTGACAGGTTCTTGCATGCAAGTGATCTTGGGCATCTTCAAAGTTGGCTTTCATCAACTCCAACAATAACACATATTATGTGAATTCTCATTTTCTATTTTATTGTGTACTTAGTGTTGATGCAAGTTCATGTGATGTTCTATCCTTGGAGTTGTATTGCATATTGGTGTCTTTATACAAAAAGATACAATTTTTTGCAAGTTATAAGTTTTGTTGGTCCTAAGAATTAGTCTTAGTGTATGAGAAAATATTTCTCCTTATAAAGGTTGATCTTATTAAACCATCTTATAAATTATTAATGCAAAGACCATGTTATTGGATTGTGTACTAAGGTTCTTGTATAATATTAGTTTCTATTGTGTATTGGTTATCTTTTAAGGATCAATGATATTTTTAGGTGCGTCACGATAGTTTAGATTTTGTTTTTGTTATCTTTCTATCCTTTTTTCCTCAAAAAAGGAGTTTAGTTTTAGGAATTAAGGTGAAGTATCATAAGAAACTGACATAGAATCCAAAGATTTACTCCAATTTTGGGTAACCCATAGACCCATGAGAATTTCCATGTTTCTCAAACTGACTAGTTTTTAAGACTTAGTCTAGGTGTAATGTTTAGAAATAATAGTCTTCGAAAACACAATGCATTTGGGCAAGAGCTCCCCTAATTTAATAAAGTGAGAGAAGAGTGCATTATTTTTTAATATTCGTTAGATTAAAATCCTATTGGTTTGGTAATTATTTGACCCAGTAGTGTTTAATAGATTTGAGTCTAAATCCACTTGAAATCTTAGTTTCCATGGTGTTACTATTTATTACATGGAAATCAATTTGTCTTTGATGTTAAATCACCTATTCTTATATTGCTTGTTCCTTTTGTATTAAGTGGTAATGATTACCGGTGAAAATTAACCTTAGTATTTTATTGATTTCTCCATCAGATATAAAATTTGAGAAAAAAATTTGCTTACCCTTAGGGTAAATTTACCATCTTATTTGAAAAATTGCTTCAATTATTTTACACCCTCTCGATGATGGTTCACTAGCTTGGAAGAGATATATCACTCGAATGATGAATTTCTCTTTGACTAGCACAATAGCTAACAAATTACAACCTCCTATAAATGATCAGACCTTCATTTACCTCCTCCTTGATCTAAATTGTAATTCACTTGCTCTAGTAATTAATCCATGGGATGTATAACAGATCGTAGGCCTTGGAAAGTAATGTAGGTCAAAAGGAAAAGTCGTAGGGCTTCTTTAATTTATTTTTAGCTCCTAAAATGAATATTTATAGCTGCAATATGCCACACAACCCCTTGAATTTGTAATCTTGAGCTTGTCTGAGGTAAATGCCTGCCCTTCTAATATGCCCTCCAGCTTGTCTATGGTATATAAAAGAAATTCAATCTTAATAGCAATAATTAAAACTTGCAATTTCTTATGTTATGGAATTTTTCTCCTCAAATATAAAATATTCTCTTTAATTTTGGATTTTTCTTTTGTAATTCCTCATTATTGCTATGAATTTTTTGCATTTCTTCCTTGAATTCACTTGTGTTTTGTATTTCATGCAAAATTTATTGGTGTTTTGTGATCTTCTATTCCTTGTGAACTTAGTGCCAATTTTTTTATTTTATGCACTCTTTAGATATTATTTTCTTTGGATGGACTCGTGTTATTTTAATCACCCATAAATGTTGATGTGATAGTATAAAGACCATGTGTTGGTGACATCCTTTATCCTTCTCTATTTTATTGTGCTGATGTTAGCACCAATTATATTGATCGTGTGTTAATTTTTTTTTTGATCGATAAACTCTCAAGGCCTTGATAAAATTGATTAATAAAATTAATGTTTTACAATAGAGTACCTCCATTCAAACATGCATTGGTAGGAAAGAACGGGGAAGAAAATCTCCAGTCTAGCCCAGGACCATGGTCCTTTATTATTACACCATAAAAGGGGCATACCCTAGTCAGATTACCACCATTGCTATTATTACAATAGAGAAATCATAATTCAAATAAGTACATATAATCAAATGATTCTTAATTACAACTAAGACCTAATGTAGAAGACCATTCCAGCTAGTGCACTTTACATCCTTCCATTACTGAAAGATACACTCATTCCTACCTAGTTGACTTGACAATCAAAATGGTTAATGATAATACTGCAATAATCTTTCTAAACATAAAGAATACCTTGGAAGGAATAAATTATTACCCATACCTTTTTTATTTATTTCTACATCCTACAATACTTAAAATAACACTTATCGATTCAACAAAATAATTAATTTCTTCTTCTTTATTCACTAAATCAAAAAAATTATAAATAAAATTATTACTGCTCATTCCCTACCAAAATTATATCTTTAATTGTAATTGAAATAAAATTGTCTTGAATCTTCCCTAATATGCTAAGCTATATTGAAATTTTTTGATCTCATTACAATTCCTATAGTGACCAATAACAGAAACTAAATCTCAGCTACCTCTATTGAACCACATGACTAAATCTCAATCTACCATGGAAACCTAATTAATACTTCAAACTAATATAGGAAGGGTACCAAAGACCAAATAGAGCTAATCGGGTGAGACATTAATACCAGCTGAAACCTCAAATACCCATCTCCTCTACCCAGCATTCCATTCTTGATCATAAAAAAATTGCAATAAAACAATGCTAAGATTCAAACCATTGAACCATTCAAATTAGGGATTTAAACAAAATGCCCTTCTAAGTGCAAATATTTATCTTGCTGAAATGCTAGAATGTTTTGGGTGAGATCATTAATCTACTTATTAGAAAAACAAAATGTCATTTTTATATTTATAGAACAGATCTACATAACTAAAGAAAATTATCTTGCTTAGAGAACTATAAACAAATTGAGGATCCCTATAAACATATCATAGAGGATTGTTGTCATCAGAGAGAGAAAATAATCATACTAAAATTATAATCTATGTTCATATTAAGTATAGAGAATTACATGTATCTGTGAGTATCTTTTGATCCAAGGACAACTAAACTATCCATTCCCTTACTACATTCCAATGTCGACCTTCAAAACCTTTACATCCAAACCAAAACCCTATTCTAGACTAACAAGGGCTTATCTAGTACAATGAGATAAAAGAAACATAAGCTTATAAGCTAAAAGCATTTTTGAGACCAAAAAACCCTTACAAAAAACTCATAATCTCTGGGAGAGACGATATAGAAAAATCCCAACATTGAAATGGGACAAAGTAGACCATGATTTTAAACCAAAGGATCCATGACCCACTTTACTTCTTCCCAAACACCATGATTACTGCTGCAATTTCATTTGGATGTTTTGACTAAAAATGTGGAGGAAATTCAAGCAAAGACCTTTCTCTAAGTACTAGACTTCTCAATATTGGGAGTGCAGAAGTCCAACATATCCAGATTACCAAATCCTACTCCTGGGTGAATATAAGCTTTAAAAAGGCCAAGATAATTTCTTAGCCATTTGTGACCAATATCCATTGCGATTTTTCTCCACCGAAGGAGGAAGTGGAAATAAGATTCCATCCTAGGCCACACAAAATTGAAAGCTACCATATCATTTATTATTAAGGTAGGCCTCCTGGGAATATTTGCCACAACTACACTTCCTAGTGGATGATTCATGTACATCTCAAGAAGGGGCACTCTTAAATTTTCATCTAGGCTCATGATGACTTCCATAATACATTGAGACTAGATGGAATAAAATATATTCAGGAAAAGTCTTACCATGGCCCACTTGGAGATCCTAGCTTTGGCCATTCAACCGATGAATGTATCGATGATGTCATTATTTTTCCTCCAAGTGTATTCATAATGAAAGAAGCCTTTTCCAATTGTCCTACTAACTGCAATCTAAGTCATCCCATCAACTCACCTAAGAATATGATTCCATCTTTCAAGTTTTATGTTGTCTAAAAAAGCCATGGTGCGAGCCTCGATAGTATGAAAAATGCAAATGTTTCTATCCATATCTAAGATAACAAAATGATTGACAAAGATAGGGCACTTAAAGTAAAAGGAATAAAATAACACATCAAAGTCTCTAGAAGCTCCTCGACTGTCCGACACTAAATAAGATGCTTGATGTCACCTAAGAATTAGGAGGCAGACACTCTTCTACTAAGAGGCAATACATGCATCAATAAAGGAACAACAAAAACCTAAATATATTTTTAGTCCTAATCATGATCTATTGCCCCAAAGCCAATAACATATTAAACGAACCTTGTGAGTTTATTTAAGTGCCACGATGTCTTTAAAAAGGAGCTAATCCTTAGCCACCTATCTGTTGTATTACCAATGGGAAATTAAAAAGGAAAAATGAATTATAGTTTAGTAGTGCACCCCTACAAACTATCCTTATGTATGGTTTACCTTATCTAGCTATCCTTATTAATTTTTAATAGAGATACTAGGTACACCTTACCAATAGATGAAACATAAAACTAACTTATAAATTGAAAGTTAGAATTCAATGCCCATCTCTAAATACCAAGAGGTTAACACCATCATCTCCTTTGTTAGCTAGAAGGTCTGCCTTCTGGTTACCTTCTTGGTATATATGGAAAATCCTAGTTTCTTCAAACCTATCTGATAGATTAATAACTTCTAACTTGGAGTTAAGGAGCCAATTTGGAGTAGCTCTATTCCTTGTTGCATTTAATACAATCTAAGAATCACATTTGATAATGATTTTTGATAATCCTAAATATTGACAAAGCTTTAGGCATTCTTTTAGTGCTTCAAACTTTGCTAGATTATTAGATGTAGGGTTAATAGACTTGGCCTTTTTAGCAATCCACTTGCCTGTGTTATCATTGATGATGCATCCAACTCCCTCTATCCCTAGATTACCTCTAAGTTCAAAGTTAAGCTTTACTCGTTCCTTCGGAGGGGGAGTCCATTTACATCTTTCCCTTACCTCCTTTCTTTTCTTCAAATAGACAAGAGGAGGATTAATCAAATTAGGCCATACTTTTTTAATTTGTCTATCCTAGATAGAAAAGGAGCCTTCTTCTATTCTTGATTTCTTGAGATGGGAGTTAGCTATTTCAACTATGATAGCTTCTATTTTTTGGACTAACTCTTCTGATTTTGACTTTGTACTATCGAAAATTCTTCTATTCCTTTCTTTCCAAACTTCCCACATAAGAATAGAGGGACAAGTATTCCAAAGTTTACTATAGATTCCTTGCATAGATTTGTATGCCAACCTTTGAGAAAGTTAGTAAATAATTTTAGTAGTAGGGAATGCCAACCTAACCTCTTTCTAAGCTAGTCCCAATAGACTCAAGAATACATGTAGTTTTATAGTAGATGCTCGACATTTTCACCATCATGCTTACAAAGAACACACCTCAGAGGGCCTTTGAATCCTAGTCTATGGAGTTTGTCTGCTGTTAGAATCCTATTTTGAGATGTCATCCATAAGAAGAATTTTTCCTTTGGAAAAATAGGTAGGGTCCCAACAAAGTTTAATTGGAATTTCCATTTCATCCCATCTCTTTGAGTTTATCAATGCTTTGTACTCATTTTTCACACTATACTTACCATCATTTGATGCCACCCAAATGAGCTTGTCATTCCTCTCAAGCTACTTGACTTTCCTATCTTGAATGATCTTTTCATATGCCTTTATAGTGGCTGGATCCATCTCTACATCTTTCAGAGGTTTCTAAATGTATCTCAAGTATTATTTCGTAGTGATCTTTGTTTTGTAATCACTTACTCTACTACCCCACAGATTAATTAATTTTTCTTTTTCATCACCTAAGATTAGACTGTTGTCTATCAGAGGGTGGTTATCCTAGGATTCTTCCCAAAAAAGGGTTTCATACCCCTTGCCAACATCCGAAGTTAGGTACTTGCCCACAAGGTGGCAACATTTAACCATGAAGTTCCAACTTTCCAATCCTTTAGGAAGGGTCTTCATCTTAAAACTTGAGATAGGGTCTTCTACCTTTAGGTATATATTATACATAATCTTGGCCCATTTATTCTCTCTTTCCATCTAAAGGCACCATATAAATTCAGCCCCTAGAGCCTCATTTTCCCATTATAAATTCTTAATTCCTAATCCTCTGCATTCCTTAGGTTTGCAAATATTGTACCATTTTATGGGGGCCAATTTTTTGGATTCCTTGCCATCATTCCATAAAAACTTTCTAAGCTTAGACTCTAACTTATGATGAAGAAGCTTGGAAAGAGGAAGGCAAGAAAGTGGGTAAGTAGGGATGACCGATAGCACCGAACTAATCAAGGTACTCTTACCAACTTTTGTGAGCCACTTATCTTTCTAGCAACCAATGTTGGCTTCGAATTTCTCCAATGTTTTATTCCAAACCTTACTAGACTTCACACCCTTATCTAACTCAATGCCAAGATACTTGCATGGGAAAGAACCTTTTTTATATCCCATAATGTGGAAAATCTATTTTTCCACCTTAGGATACATATTGATCAAATATATCTCTGATTTCAAAACATTCACTTTCTAACTGAACCAGATGCATTCATAAATCTTTCTATGATGGATTTTAAAGAATTTGCCTCTTTCAAGTTATCCTTTTGCTTGGTAGAATTGTGTCGTCTGCATATTGTTGATGAGTTATATTAGGGATATTCCTAGTGACGGTAATACCTTTAATCTCCTATTTTTTATAAACCCTAGTTAAAGATATCCCAAAGGCTTTAGCCATAATTATATATGGAAATGGAGATAACAAATTTCCTTGTCTTATACCCCTCAAAATTTCAAAAATACCTTCAACGACCCATTAACAAGAACATAAATTTTGGTATAGGAGATGCATTTGTAAATAATGTTAATCCATCGATGGGAAAAATCAAATGTTTCTAGGGTTTTACAAAGGAACTGCCAATCCACCATATCATAGGCTTTTTGGATGTCAAGCTTCATGAACATACATGCCTCTTTATTCTTTTTGGCCAAGTGAATAGTTTCTTGAATGGTAAGAATGCCATCCAAAATAGATCTTCCTAGAACAAAACCTATTTGTTCCTTGGAGATAATCTTTAGCAGGATTAATTTTAGTCTGTTTGGTAATATCTTTGACTTTTTTTTATAAATGGTGTTACAGAGTGAAATGGGCCTAAAGTCTCTTAGACTCTCAGGCTTTGACTTTTTGAGGGTTAGAGTGAGAAAGGTATAATTAATTTTGAATAACAAGGATCCACCCTTCCTAGAGGCTTCAATGGCATTCCAAAGATCTATACCAATAATGTCCCAGCATTTTTGATAGAAAAATGCCTGAAATCCATCTAGACGTAGTGATTTATCAGGGTTCATGTTGAAACAATTGTTCTTACTTCTTCTAAAGTTATGGGTTTATTTAATGCTTTGTTGTCCTCTATTGTGACTAGTTTAGGGATCACTTCAAGAAAGTTGGTTTGAGCCTCTCTATTTGATCCTTCAAAATTATTTAATGTTTTCTGAAAATAATCCACAAATTTTTTTGAAATTTCATTTGGTTTATGATTTGAGATACCCAATTGATTTATAATACTCGATATTTTACTTTTGGCTCTGTTATAGAGGGTAGAGTTATGAAAAAAATTAGTGTTTCGATCTCCCTCTTCTAGCCACCCTTCTTGAGACTTTTCTCTCCAAAAAAATTCCTCTTTGGATAGTATATTCTCTTGTTTGGCAAGAAATTCTTTTCCTAAAGGTAGTTATCAATATTCATTCCTTTCTTAATGATTTCTAAATTTAGTTCCATTAATCTATCTTTGATGTCCAATTTTTCTTTAAAGATGTTGTTAAAGTATTCTTTATTCCAACTGAGAATCTTTTCTTTGAGTATCTTCATTTTAGACACAAAAATAAACATCCTAGATCCTTTGAAATTACCTTGAGACCACCACACCTTAATATTATCTAAAAAGCTAGAATCTAAAAACCACCTTTTTTTGCATTTAAATGAGCTCCTAATAGGTTTATGAGGCTCAAAAAATTCAATTCTAACTAGGAAATGATTAGAACTAACATTTGGTAAAATCATAGTTTGAATTTTTAAATTATTAACATCTAGCTCTCCTTTAATGAAAAACCTATCTAGTTTTCTGCTATATATGCAAAATCCTTCTATTTGTTGTTCCATATAAAATTCCCATTCTTAAATGGGATATCTATCAGATTATGGAAGTCACACCATTTTAAAAAATCTTTAGAAGATTGGGGAATCTGTTGAGATCCCCCTATTTTTTCATTTAAGTTCAAAATAGTGTTAAAATCTCCTCCTAGCAAGATTATATTGTTGTAATGATTCTTCATGAATTGGCTAATTTATTCCTAGACTAATCTTTTCTCTAGATTGTTGGTAGGACCATAAATGTTAATTAGAGTAAACTTGAGGTTGGATTTCAATCTTTTGACTTTACCACTAATCCAATTACTATATATACTTAAGATATCTAAGGTTACTTTCCTATGATTTTGAATAAAGCCTAAACCTCCAAATGCACCTACAGATTCTTGCATAGTAATACTCCAATTGCCTAAATTCTTGCCTAATTTAATTCCTTCTGACTTATTTAGTTTAGTTTCCTGAAATAAAATAAATTTAGATTCAAATAATTTTAGTTTTAGTTTTAGTAAGCTTGTTTTATTAGGGGCATTTAAGCCCCTAGCATTCCATGTGGTGATCTTCATGGATCCTTGGGAAGGATCTTCCCATTCCCTGTGTTAAAAAGCTAACTAATTTTTTGTTTCTTGCATGCCTAACCATTGACTTCTCAGAGTTCCTTGAGAGATTTTCTCCCTCTTTTGGATTTTATTCTGCTAAAATTAGGAGATTTAACCCCTTCCTAATTCATTCTTATGCCCAACTGTTCCAGATTCTCTTGTGCACCTCTAACTATTTCTGATTGATTATTCTCCATAATCTCCTTTCCTTCATTAACCAGCTCTTGTAGTATCTATTCTATTATTCTTTGATGATCCAAGGTGACTCTATCCTCAACCTCACATGACCTTATGGCTTCCAAGTCATCCATGTATTTGTTTGGCTTATTTTCTTCTTCAAAAGATGAAAGGTCCCTTCTGAGATCTTCAAAAGTATAATTATCTACTCCCTATTGTAGTACTTACTACAAAAGTTCTTCTTTCTGTGAAATATTGCAATTGTCTTCATTTTTGAAGTCAAATACCTAGATCAGTTCCTTTGAGAGCCTTTCTATTTTTTCCTTATCATCCTCTTTTAAAGCTTCTACTTCAATATCTTCATTCTCCTCCAGTTCCTTATTTAAAAAAACCTGGAAGTCTAGCATTGGGATATCTTTAGACCTCTTTCTTCCTAAAATTCTTATTTTGAGGTTGTCTTTGGGAGACTCTCTCTTTGGGGTGGGAGTCTTCACAAATTTGGTTAACTGCTTCAGATTCTTCTTGTCAAAAGTTGAGATTACCAAAGATGGTTCTTCAGCTTGCTACCTTTGTACCTTCAAATTGTCTTCTGTATGTTTAGTCTTATCATTAATTGAATCTCCTCCATGTAAGGATGAGAGTTCCATTTGATCAATATTTTTGAGTGATTTATCTGTACTCTTATCACCTACCATGTTATATTTTCAATCTGGATTCTTCTATTTGTTGATTGACTTCATAGAACCTTTCCTTTCTTTGACTTTCTTTTCTTTCCTTTTAGATTTTTTGATGTTAACTACTATACTCTATAGCTATCTGATTTGGGGGACTTCTTTGAAGTATGGTTGAAATATTTTTGCTCCACCATGTCTAGTGAATGCAGTTTATCTTTGCTCTTATCTATGCTTATGGGTATTTCTGATTGGAGACTTCTTTTTCTATTCTCTTGTGGTATCATGATTCTTTCCTTCTAATTTTCGTTGATTTGGAGTGTTTGGCTATTGTTATTTTTGCCTTTGGCCTCATTTGATTTTTCTACCAATTCTTTTCCTGATTTCTCTCTTGTGCTTGTTAAAACATCTTTCTCAGCTGAGCACTCCTCTTGCTTCATTCTTTGATACCTTATTCAGATCATGGGAAAGGAGACATTGAGATCTAATGTAGCTTGTTGTATTCTAAAGGAGAATTTCTACTCATCATCAAGCCTGATAATCTCTGTAACTTTGCCTTCATACATCTAAAAGTTTAGCTCATATAATGATATGTTGGTGACAATTTTAATTAGTTTGAGAGACATATTGTTTTCTTTACATTTGATTAGGAGTTTAATGTTATTACAAAACTCAAAGGAGGCATCTAATCTAATCAGGTCTCCCATTGAGCTTCCTATCTTTTTGATACCACCTATTTGTTTTAACTCCAGAGGGATAGGGTTTATTAAAAACTAGGTTAGAATTAAAAAAAATAAGTTATCTTTATTACAATTAGGTATCCATTCAAATAATTTAACTACATGACCTTTGAAAAAATAATTAGAATTGAAAAGAAATTCTTTTTTCAGAGCCTCATTACTACAATGTATATAAACTAATCTATCAGTATAGTGACAAATACCTACCTGATAGAACTAATAGTCTTCCAACTAGCCAATTAGATTATGCAACTCTGCTTTAGGGCCATTCTAGAAAGTGAACAATCGGACCTCTTGACATTCCTGCCAACAATCTTTCCTATCTTGGTCATTAATAATTAATACCTCATCTTCATGATCTAATGGAGGGGGGCTATAGGGCTAAAGTGGAAATGTTGAAGGTTGTGGAGAGGGGCACAAGAGTGATGACCTATGATGAGGAGGCACATAGGCTCTCAAAGAATTAGGAGTTCAGGATTCCTGAATAGGGAAAGATTGAACAATAGGTGGTTTAATTGAAAAATCTGACTGTTGGATATAAATACAGTTAAGGTGGGAGCTTGAATATTTAGTTAGGTGAAAGAAATAATTTTTTTTTATCTAAGCTAAAAATAGAATGGATCAAAGGAATATTTTTTCCCAGGAACTGATGAGAATGGGTGAGTCTACCATAAACATTTGCTTCCCGATTAGTGGCAAATTCCTAAACATTAATTACCTCTGCATCTTGTGAGCAAGCTAATGTGTTGAAAGAATTTGAGATATTTACTGCAAAGGATGGAATCACTTGAGGATTGTTGACCAAAGGATTTGGTGCCTGCTTACTTGTGAGAATGGTATTTTTTAATCTATTGGCTGGTAGCTACTCAAGGAAAAATTTCTAAATCCCTAGTTTTTTGGGATTTGCTTGTGTGTCAGTATATTGATAATCTTCTTTTGAGTGAATTTTTTTTGCATTTTTGCATTTTCTACTTTTCACTCTACTTGCCATTTTTAAAATTAAATTGTTATTTTTTATCGTGTGTTATTACTCTGTGATTAAAAGATATTTTTATTTTTAATCAAAATATTATTTAATTATATCATGTTATATTATTTTAATTGTAATAAGTTCAAAAAAATTTATGTTGAGTATTTTTTAAAATTATGAAACAAAATCAAATTAAATTTGGAGGATAATTATAGTAAGTAAATCATATGCATTGAAGAAATTTTTGAAGTCATATAGTGAATCAAATTTAATATTAATTAAAGAAAATTTTCCTATAATATTGTGAAATAGTTAGTACACATCAAAGAAAAACTAAATATAACTTATTAACATAAATTCATAGATTGTTACTTTATGGATCACTACAATTAATTATATACATAATGTGTCATAATAATTAATGCTTAACATATCACTTAATATGTATTCCAAAATTGGATATAGTATAAAATATGATTGTTAAGCATGTAATAGTGTATAAAGCATTACAAAATGCTAATGTATCTATAAAGACTTTTTGTAAAAGCAATCAACAACCCATTTAAAAATAACTTAAACTACATCAATTGTCCTCAAGGTGCCTAAGTCTATTTTCTTCATCCTTATGCTTGGAAATTTCTCTACCCTTTTCATTTTCTCATAACAATCATATGTGAAAGGTGGCATTATTCTTAAACACTGGAGAATTTTTACACATGAAACTACCAAAAATGTCAATACTATTCTTTCTCTTGGTCCTATATCAATTATTACTTTTGGAAGAGTCAATCCTTGAGATTTGTGAATAGTGAATGCCCATGCCATTCTCAATGGAAATTGAGAGTGGTCTACCCTTTAGTATTGGTGTTATTGGAATTATTTTCATGTAATGATCTTCGAATGGTAGTAAAAAATAAGTATCAAAGTCAACCATCACATATGTTGGAGGCTTAGGTGGATCAGTGCCTTTCTTGTAGACAATCTTTTGAATGTATCCAAAAGCTCCATTTAAAGGACCCACCTCTATCAATAGATTTGATGTTAGCATGACCCCTGAATCCTTATAGATTAGCAACTCTAGATCAAGCTCATCATTTGAACAATCTTCTACTATATTGGCACTACCTTCTTTTGATACAACACTATGTGTAATAGGACACTTCAATGAATGTAGCATTTTAAAAAAAAATTATGAGTGTGAAAATTTTCATTTATTGAGAACAAATAAGCATCATTATCAAATTGAAAATCTGTTGCAGCATCAAAGTCGATAGGGGTCCTTGACATTAGCAACCTCCAATCATCAATTTTTGGTGGGTTTGCATCCCATAGATTTGTCAAAAGTTGTCAGAATCCTTGTTGCTCAAGACCTTCCCCATCTTTTCTTAATATCTTGTCTAATGTGGAGAAAATCTTGAATTCTTTCCATAGCAACTTTACTACTCTATTGGTCTCATATGTTGGTATATCATTGACATGATGTAGTTGACCTAAATTTCCCACCAATATCATAGATACACTTGAAACACAATCAGGGCAAATATTTATTTTACAAACTATGCATTTTTTATTATTGTATATGGAAATTATTGAAGATTATTTTTTACTTTAGATCTATTAGTTCTAAGCATTAAATAACATGATATAAATTTTAATATCTATGATGTTAGAATGCAAAGTTTATAGTATCAACTTATTCAATAATATTAAGAATCAATTATGTAACTTATGTCATCACTTAATACTAATGTATAATTATTTAACAAAAAATAATTATTTTTTATAATTATTTTTATTATAGGTTATTGTTAGTTAACATTTTTTTATGAAGGAGACAAATTTTTGATAGGTAAGTTAGAATGGATGATCTCCAAGACTATGTTACACTTATATGAATATCACTTAGAAATAATGAATATAAGTATTTCATGTTAGGGTAAAGCATTAATTTAATTTAATTTATTAAATTACCTTCACTCCCTTCTTAAGATTTCACTTTATGCACTTGGCATTTCCATTTAATAATTAATTAGTAATTATTAAATGTCATTTCCTTCTTAGGGTTTTCCTATTAGTTTTTGATCTCCTTCTATAAGGATTTATCTTTTGTAATTATCTCTCATTCTTTTCACTTTGATAATATAATTTGCATATTCTTTGAGCAAAACCCTTGTCTATTATTTGCTTTTTTTTCTCTATGACAAGTTCCTCCATGTAGGCATTCTTTAGGTCTTGTGGATTTGTATTTGTCAATCCTTCATGGCACTACTACATTTGGGCTTGAATTGCGATAGTGGGCTGTCACAATTGAGATAGCCACCCATTTCCCAAGTGATAGTACCATGAATTGGCTCCCGTTAGATGAGCGTCAGACTTTTGCTATCAAAAATTTTGATGGCAAGGGTGTCCATTGCAATTGTGATGGATAAAATTATCACAACTTGGAAGATGGAAATAGAAAGATTTCATCTTTACATTGTCACAATTGCAATAGTAGACCATCATAAATATGATGGTCTGGGCTTTGAGTCTGTCATCCCAATTGTGACGTCTATGTGATAGTGGTGTTGTGGGAGCAATGGCTATCCATTAGAATAGTCCATCATAATTGCAACAGGTATGCGATAACAATTTTGTACGAGCAATGGTTATCTATCAGAACAAGCCTTTGTAATTACGATGGCTTGTTGAATTATTAAAGAACAAAATTGGTAGTAAACATTGAATAAGTATTCCCAGATTCCCCATGAGGACATCATAAAGAGGCTCAAAGTTAGCTATCAGTCTCTAGGGAAGCAAGAGAAGGAGATTTTCTTGGATGCAACATGTTTCTTCATTGGAGAAAAAAGAAGTGCAACCATTGCAACATCGGATGTTGAATTTTTTGGAATACTTGGTTGGGGAACTCTTTTCAACATATGTCTTGTTGAGAATGATGAAGATGGTTGGATAAGAATACACAATCACTTAAGGGACATGGGGAGGAACATTGCAAATGGATAGCTGTCAAACTGCCTTTAGTCTCCAAAGCATGTTATCTAGGTGAAGTCAATGCCTTCTTGTATGGATTTATTAGTCATGGCATGGTTATGACTTTGATCTTGAGATATTCCTTCTCAACAGGTGAAGTCAATGCCTTCTTTTTATAGATTTAACAGTCATTGATAAGGCACCCAACTTCTCCTATTATAATGATACAAGTCTGAGGAATAACAATGGATTCACACAGTTAGTTGTCATGCAATTATAGGTTAATATTGAGCTTCACCTGGTTTCAAGAATATTTAAATATTCTCTACAAGTCAGGGCCAACCATGTGAAGGTGGAAGCTCATTTGGCACCCCCCCAACATCTAAATTCCCCATTAAAATAAAAAAATTCATCCATTCATTAACAAAATTCATTCATCCCATTAATAAATTCCCAATTGACATCATACCATTGATTTGATAAACTTGTGAATGCCACTCTAAATCAAGAATGCACGTGCAACTATGTTTTATATGCATGGAAAATAGGTAGAGTTGAAAAATCCTGCCATGTTTACATTTATTTAATAGGTCTATGCAAACCTCTAACAAAAATGCAAACCTATTGGGCCTTTTTAGCTCCACTTGATGATGCATGCATATGAATTGAGATTGCATATTAAACTATAATGTCCTTTTGCATTGCCTAAGAAAAAGAGATTCACATAGTTAGTTGCCATGCAATCATAGGGTAATATTGAGATTCACTTGGTTTCAATAATATTTTAATATTCTATACTAATTAGGGCCAACCACGTGAAGGTGGAAGCTCATTTGGCTCCACCCCCTAACCCCCCAACATCTAAATTCCTTGTTAACATCTAAAATTCATTGATTCCATTAATAAATTACCTGTTAACATCATACCATTGATTTGATAAACTTGTGAATGCCACTCTAAATCAAGAATGCATGTGCAACTGCATTCTATATGAATGGACAATAGGCAGAGCTGAGAAAACCCACCACATTTACATTTATTTAATAGGTCTATGTAAACTTCTAACAAAAATGCAAACATGTTGGGTTTTTTCAGCTCCACCTAATGTTGTATGCATATGAATTGAGATTGCATATTGAACTATGGCATCTTTTTGCATTGCTTGAAACCAATAGATTCACACAGTTAGTTGTCATGAAATCATAGGTTAATGTTGAGCTTGACTTGGTTTCAAGAAAATTTAAATATTCTCTACTAATCAATGCCAACCATGTGAAGGTCAAAGCTCATTTAGCCCCACCCACCCTCCCAACATCTAAATTCCTCGTTAACATCTAAAATTTATTCATTCATTAATAAAATCCATTAATAAATTCCTCATTAACATCGTACCATTGATTTGGTAAACTTGTGAATGCCACTCTAAATTGGGAATGCATGTGCAACTATGTTCTATAAGCATGGACAATAGGCAGAGCTAAGAAAACCTACCATGTTTACATTTATTTAATAGGTCTATGCAAACCTCTAAAAAAATGAAAACCAGTTGGGTTTTTTCAACTCCACCTAATGTCATATACATATGAATTGAAATTGCATATTGAACTATGGCATCCTTCTCCATTTCCTGAAACCAAGAGATTCACACAATTAATCGTCATGAAATCATAGGTTAATGTTGAGCTTCACTTGGTTTCGATAATAGTTTAATATTCTCTACTAATCAGGGCCAACTACGTGAAGACGAAAGCTCATTTTCCACCTCCCCTCCCCAACATCTAAATTCCCTGTTAACATCTAAAATATTTAAGAAATGATCAATCTTAAAAGTACCTAGAATGTCCTCATTTCCTCCTACTATTCTCACAAGAAGACCAACTTCATTTCTCATGATGAATTCATCACAATTATTTAGTGATTCTTGTACATCTAACATGGATACATCTAGGAATATCCTCATTGCATCCTGCATAAAATGAACCCAATATTACAAAATTCCCCCTAAGAAATAATAGTTCAAGTGAAATAAACAAATGAAAAATGAGAGAGAAAAAGAGGAATTTGTAATGCCCCGCCAAGGGATACAAAGAATTTCACTAAGTTTGCCAAACAATTTTTTTTTTTTAAAACATGAAAGACAAATCATTCATAACATTCACGGAAGCAATAGTAGCATCCAACTGAAAGTAAACATAACATACATACATAGTAGGCTACATTCTTTAAAGATCCCTTAATGTTGAATTACATCTAGAAAAACTATTAGCAATACCATCTAGTACTACTACATCCACATAAAATAATAATGATACATCCAATGTACTTAAACAATATACAAGTGTCCTTTTAGTAATTTACATTTTAGTTTAGCTCAATCATCCACTGTACATGTTACAAGGTATGAAAGACTTGAAAGAATAAACATCCATATAAATATAGTACATCATCATACTAACACTAATCCATGATGCAATAACATAAATGAAACCACATATCATACATGATACATCATCATCATAAAGATATAAACATCCATCATAAAAGATAACAATATATCACAAACATAATTAACTAAAGGCACGGTTCCTCCCAACCATTAATAGCATCATTAGACCATCGTGGATCCTAGCCATCCCTCCGTGCATAACATTCCAAAGCACCAAAGAGATCATCGGTATTAACATAGTAGGAATGTCACTCCTAAAACATCCTACTAACATGCAAAGTAAAGTATAAGATAACATCATCTAACATATGTAAATCAACAGTATAAGAAACATACCAGTAAATACATCCATCATAAGGTATATCATTTATCATAATGATCCAAGAACATAATGAAGATAAATACCAACCAAGAATACTTTAGCCATGGTGTCTCAGACGGATCTCAAATGATAATAGTGGAGAAACACTACCACCTGACCGCGTGGAACCTAAGTGGCCCACTCCCACTGTATTGAGGAGATAATCTCAAGTCATAAATAGGATATCAGTTCACAAAGCACAAATCTCTAATAATCCATGAATCCTAAAAATATACTAACTCAAAGGTTCCATCACACAAAACTGACATCTAATTCCCAGAGGCACATAATGACATGTAGGAAACCTACTCTACAAGCAAGAAAGTGTCATCGCCTTTATCACGTACAAGTTACCCTGGCAGTTAGCTAAACTCCATGGGTCCATACTGATCTCATGCGGCCACTAGTATCTTCTCATACTGACAAGGCATACTACGAAATGCACGGTCGCAACCATGCGTTCTCACTACTCCCATCCTAGCCCGTACAAGCGCTCAAGGCATGGGTGAGAACATCAAAACAATTATCTTTTCAGGTTCATTTAATCCCCATTTAGTGTGTAAATGTTATCACTTATTAACCAAACTTACAATGAGTTACCCTCGTAGCCACTTAGAGCCTCGGCCCCCATTGCAAGCCACTTCCCGACACTACAAGTAGATTACCTACCCTAAGCTCATGACCACAAAAATTCTTTATTGGCAACTGAAGGCATCACTAATAATCATAATAATCATTGGTTCTCAATAACCAAAATACATCTCAAAATAAATCACAATATCCATTGGTTCTCAACAAGCAACTAAGAATATCTCAAAATCATACTGATCGAAGACTCCAAAATGGTTGAGTCAAACATATCACAACATGACATCATCAAGATATAAATCCACATCTCAGTCCCATCATGGCGACTAGAAAATAATCCAAGGATAACTAATCGATGACTCAAAAATGATTAGCTCAAGTGTCTCATACACATACATCTCAGCTTCACACATGAAGACTGATGAATAATAACAATCAGTAAATACAAACATTTCATAGAGCACACGATCACATTACCATGGTTGGGCTTATAAATATCAAGACCAAATAAGATCAACATGCCATCACATCTCATTACCCTTGAGCCTCTGGTAACAACCTAGGGCTGGTCAACACTAGTCAACCCAGAACTCAAAACAAGAAGCATATAGAATACACAATGCAAACACATATTTTGGTTAACTAAATTCACATAGTTGAAAAATGTGTAGGGATTTCCAATTTTCTTTTTTCAAGTATACTTTCAAGTGTCTTAAGTTTCATGATTTGACCTACAAGTCAACCCAATTGTTCCCCGATAGCATTATCCTTCTATCAATTAAAAATAATATTCTAAGGATAACTTAAGGGTAAATACTCACTAAACTGATCATCATTGACCTTTAATTAAATTTTTTTCTATATTTAACCATGATCCATATTCTAATTAATTAACCTTTCAACTTTTCTAGGATCATTATTCGTTATAAGAGGACCAATTATCATTCTTTGAATAAGAGATTATAACTTTATTAGAATGATCAATTAACATCGGTTCACAATCCTTGACCTCTTATCATTCTAATAATTCTCAATTATGTATTACTAAGTCTTCACCATAAAATTATCTAAACTCATTATTCAAGTCATTGGAATAAGACCTATCAACTTTGATACCAGTATTTCTACAATCTCATTAAAATAATTATATCAATTAAATCTCCATTACATAACTTAATTATTAATTAATCCAATTAACTTGAATTAATTGATTTAATTAATAATTTAATAACCAAACCATCAACCGAATGAATATTAGTTGACTAATAACTAAAATTCAACCATACACAAATATTCATGTTCATAGTTCAATAATAATAACTTGCTAATATTTAATGACAAGCTATATTGGGAATCTTATTAATATATCACATTCATCATGATAATCGTTTCAAGTTAAAACTCTATCGCATATAATCATATTGTCAACTCAATGAACATTAATTTATTAAAATCAATTATAATCCAAATTCAAAAATTATTATCTTTTACAAACTTCAATTAATAAATAATCTCCACTAGATTATCTCTAATCCAATTTGTTGATAATTATTTAAACCATTATTTATTAATAGTTTGCTAGACCCAACAAACATTAATAAATAATAAACTCATCAAATATATTTCCATAAATCTCATTAGTTAATATTTAACTAATCTTTAAGGCATATCAATATAATAATTCAAATCGTAGCTTTGTTATAACAAGGTCAAAATGTAACAATGACCCATTATCCAGTATCATTAAAATTTAAGTCACTTAATTTAAAATCATCTCCTAATTTAAAATTACCATCTCTAAATTATTTAATATAAATATATCTCTTTCCATCAGTTCTATCTACAATCGTTTCTATTAATATCCTCCATTAATTCATTTAGAACATTCTTATTAGTCTTTAGACTAATTAAGTAGTTATATATTCTAACTATACTGCTTTATTGAAATTTCAATAACTCAATTAATAACTTAAACAAAATTTTACTAATATATATATATATATGCATACATTTATACACACACACACATATATATATATATATATACATATAATAATATCGAATTAAAAATAATATTATATAACACAACTTAATATCTTAACCACATAAAAATCGGCATGGCAGACTATACCCCATGGTCGTGCGTCACGTCTGTCCACTATATATATAGCGGCAGTGCCGAAGCAGTCTACTGACACAAACCTGCGATAGCACTACTATCGTAGTGTCTACGGTAGCAGAGCTGCCGGCTCTCGTATGCCGTGAGAGGGGGTGGAGGTACGGGCTTGTCCCTCCCCACCTCTCTTCGATTTATTATATTTAGTTATTAGTCAACTAATATTCATTGGGTTGATGGTTTGGTTGTGAAGTTATTAATTAAATCAATTAAGTAGAGTTAATTGGATTTAATTAATAATTATGTTATGTAATAGAGATTTAATTGATATAATTCCTAAACAAGATTGTTAAAATATTGGTATCAAAAGTTGGTAAGTCTTATGATTTGAATAAAGACTTTAGATATTATATGGTTATTAGTTGTAACGATTAAATTAAAATGCTGAAGACTTAATTGAGAATTATTAGAATGATAAAAGGTCATGGATTGTGAACCTATATTAATTGATTGATTTAATTGATCATTCTAATAAAGTCATAATCTTCTTATTCGAAGACTAGTAATTGGTTCTTATAACGAATAATGATCCTTGAAAAGTTGAAAAGTTATCTAATTAGTAATATGGATCTTAGTTAAATGAAGAGAACAATTTAATCAAAGGTCAATGATGATCATTTTAAGGTGTAAATATTTATCTTTAAGTTATTCTTAGAATGTAATTCTTAATAATAGAAGGATAATGCTATCGGGGAACAAATGGGTTGACTTGTAGGTCAAATAATGAAACTTAAGACACTTGAAGTATACTTTTAAACAAAAAATTAAACCTCTACACTTAACTCATCCATGTGATATTAGTAAACCAAAACATGTGTTTGCATCGTGTATTCTATATGCTTCTTGTTTTGAGTTTTGGGTTGACTAGTGTTGACCAGTCCTAGGTTGTTACCAGAGACTCGGGGGTTATGAGATTAGTGAATACTTTTATGGTGAAGACTTAGTAATATATAACTAAGAATTATTAGAATGATAAAAGATCAAGGATTGTGAACCGATGTTAATTGATCATTCTAATAAAGTTATAATCTCTTATTCGAAGAATGACAATTCATCCTCTTATAATGAATAATGATCCTAGAAAAGTTGAAAGGTTAATTAATTAGAATATGGATCATGGTTAAATATAGAAAACAATTTAATTAAAGGTCAATGAAGATCAGTTTAGTGAGTATTTACCCTTAAGTTATCCTTAGAATATTATTTTTAATTAATAGAAAGATAATGCTATCGGGGAACAATTGGGTTGACTTGTAGGTCAAATGATGAAACTTAAGACACTTGAAAGTATACTTGCAAATAGAAAATTGGAAACCCTCACACATTATCCAACTATGTGAATTTAGTAAACCAAAATATATGTTTGAATCATGTATTCTATATGCTTCTTGTTTTGGATTTTGGATTCACTAGTGTTGACCAGTCCTAAGTTGTTACCAGAGGCTCGGGGGTTATGAGATGTGATGGCATGTTGATCTTATTTGGTCTCGATCTTTATAAGCCCAACCATGGTTATGTGATCGTGTGCTGTATGAAATTTTTGTATTTACTGATTGTTATTGTTCATCAGTTTTCATGTGTGAAGCTGAGATGTATGTGTATGAGACACTTGAGCTAATCATTTTTGAGTCATCGATCAGTTATCCTTGGATTATTTTCTAGTCACTATGATGGGACTGAAATGTGGATTTATTTCTTGATGATGTCATGTTGTGACTTGTTTGACTCAACCATTTTGGAGTCTTGGATCAGTATGATTTTGAGATATTCTTGGTTGCTTGTTGATAACCAATGGATATTGTGATTTATTTTGAGATGTATTTTGGTTATTGAGAACCAATGTATACTTATGATTATCAGTGTTGCCTTCAGTTGCCAATAGAGAACTGTTGTGGTCATGATTTTCTACCGATGCTTTTCAGATGCTCATGGAAATTTGATGATTCTTATCTTGGAGATTTGATGATTCTTATTATGGATATTTGATGCTTATATTGTGGATATTTGATGATTCTTTTTTAATAGATTATCTTTTGAATTTTCTTTACAGTCGCTTGTACACGACTGTGGTGATTTTATGATTCCATGAGCTTAGGGTAGGTTATCTACTTGAAGTGTCGGGAAGTGGCTTGTAATGGGGGCTGGGGCCCTAAGTGGCTGCCAGGGTAACTCATTGTAAGTTTGGTTAATAAGTGATAACATTTACAAACTAAATGGGGATTAAATGAACCTAAAAAGATAAGTGTTTTGTTATCACCCATGCCTTGAGTGCTTGTACAGGTTAGGATGGGAGTAGTGAGAATGCATGGTTGCGACCTTGCATTCCGTTGTATGCCTCATCAGTATGAGAGGATACTAGTGGACGCATGAGATCAGTATGGACCCGTGGAGTTTAGCTAACTACCAGGGTAACTTGTACATGATAAATGCAATGACACTTTCCTGCTTGTAGAGTAGGTTTCCTACATGTCATTGTGCGCCTCTGGGAATTAAATGTCGGTTTTGTGTGATGGAACCTTTGAGTTAGTATACTTTTAGGATTCCTGGATTATTAGAGATTTGTGCTTTGTGAATTGATATCCTATTTGGGACTTGAGATTATCTCCTCAGCATGGTGGGAGTGGACCACTTAAATTACATGCGGTAAAAGTATCCATATAGATTTACTTTCAAATCTGAAAATTCTACTTAAACCTAAACATGGGCAAAATCGGAAAATTGAAACTTATACTAGTTGTAAAAGATGTATGAACAATAATAATAACTTGCTAATATTTAATGACAAGCTATATTTATTAATAGATCACATTCATCATTATTTATAAATACTAATGTTTCCTTAATTAATTCGTATTAATGATAGTCATTTCAAGATAAATCTCAATCGCATGATATAATTATATTGACAACTCAATGAATATTAATTGATTAAAAAAAATCATACTTCAAACCAAAAACTAATATCTTTTTACAAAACTTTAATCATAAAATAATCTCCACTAGATTAACTCTAGTCGAATTTATTGATAGTTTTGATGAGTTATTATTTATTATTAATGTAACTTTGAACTATGATGTTATCCTATGCTTTACTTTACATGTTAGTAGGATGTTTTAGGAGTTACATTCCTACTATGACAATACCGATGATCTCTTCGGTGCTTTGGAATGTTACGCACGGAGGGATGGCTAGGATCCACAATGGTCTAATGATGCTATTTATGGTTGGGAGGAACCGTGCACTTAGTTTATTATGTTTGTGATTTATGGTTATCTCTTATGATGGATGTTTATATCTTTATGGTGATGATGTATCATGTATGATATGTGGTTTCATTTACTTTAATTGCATCATGGATTACTATTGGATGATGATGTACTTTATTTACATGGATGCTTTATTCTTTTAAGCTTTTCATACTTTGTAACATGCACAGTGGATGATTGAGCCAAATTAAAATGTAATTACAAAGGACACTTGTAATATTGTTTAAGAACATTGGATGTAACATTGCTAAGGAGTGAACAGTCCCCTATACCTGCGCCCAAAGTCATCAACGTGCAAGGTATGGCAGTGAAAGCATATGATATATTTGCTTTGTAAATTGATTGTATCAATCAATTTTATATATGAATATTACCGTTATTAAATATTGTTAAGTGATATATATATGTATGTATGTTAAAATTTTAATATTCAAAGATTTATAATTAAATAATATATAGTTTTAAATTAATCAAAATTACTTAATTAGAATTAGTCTAATTAAGATTGATAAGAAGTTTTAAAATGAAATAATGGGGATATTGAATGCATTTGAATATTAAGGGATTAGAATGGTTGCCTCTCAGTATTTAATGTATATTAAAAACTATTTAATATATATTAAATAATTTAGAGTTGTTTAATGAAGATGACAATGTTAAGAATTTGGAGATTATTCATGTTAAAATCTACAATGAGTCTTATTGGTTTTTGATAGGGATCTTTTTCAAACAACGTTTATATGGACAAAATGTTATTAGAACAAGTAGAAAATGGAGTCTAATGGTTGATTTTAATATTGATTTTATTTAATGTATATTAAATAAATGTAAGATGATAATTTATTTTATGTTGATTTAAATTTAGATACTCTAAATGATATTGGATTAAGATTGAATTATTATGTTATTGGTTAATACATTTGAATTATTACATAACTTATTGATATACCTTGATGGTGTTAAGAGTTAGTCAAATATTAACTAATGAGTTTATGGAAGGATTCTATAGATCGAGTATTTATAGTTTGATGAGTTCATTATTTATTAATGTTTGTAAAGACTAGCAAACTATTAATAAATAATGGTTTAAATAGTTATCAATAAATTCGATTAGAGTTAATCTAGTAGAGATTATTTTATGATTAAAGTTTTGTAAAAAGATATTAGTTTTTTGTTTGAAGTATGATTGTTTTTTAATCAATTAATATTCATTGAGTTGTCAATATAATTATATCATGCGATTGAGATTTATCTTGAAATGACTATCATTAATATGAATTAATTAAGGAAACATTAGTATTCATAAAGAATGATGAATGTGATTTATTAATAAGTATAGCTTGTCATTAAATATTAGTAAGTTATTATTATTGAACTATTAAAATGATTATTTGTGCATTGGATTGTAGTTGACTTTTAAAGTACAGATTATAGTTAGTTATTAGTCAACTAATATTCATTGGGTTGATGGTATGGTTGTGCAATTATTAATTAAATCAATTAACTAGAGTTAATTGGATTTAATTAATAATTATGTTATGTAATAAATATTTAATTGATATGATTCTTTTAACGAGGTTGTAAAATATTGATATCAAAGTTGATAGGCCTTATTCTCATGACTTGAAGAATAACCTTAGATGTTTTAATAGTGAGACGTAGTAATATTGAATTGAAAACTATTAAATGACTAGTCATGGAATCATGTACCTATGTTAATTGGTAAATTAAATTGGTCATTTTAATTAAGTTATAATCTCTTATTCGAAAAATGATAATTGGTCCTCTTATAAAATAACGAATAATGATCCTAGAAAAGTTGAAAGGTTAATCAATTAGAATATGGATCATGGTTAGATATAGAAGACAATTTAATTAAAGTTCAATGATGTCAATTTAGTGAATATTTATCCTTAAGTTATTCTTAGAATGTAATTCTTAATAATGGAAGGATAATGCTATCAGAGAACAATTGCGTTGACCTGTAGGTCAAATGATGAAACTTAAGACACTTGAAAGTATACTTGCAAAAAAAAAAATTGGAAACCTCTAAACTTGATTCAACTATGTAATATAGCAAAACCAAAACATGTGTTTGCATCGTGTTTTCTATATGCTTCTTGTTTTGAGTTTTTGGGTTGACTAGTGTTTACCAGTCTTAGGCTGGTATGAGAGGCTCGGGGGTTATGAGATGTGATGGTATGCTAATCTTATTTGATCTCGATCTTTATAAACTCAACCATGGTAATGTGATCGTATGCTCTATGAAATGTTTGTATTATTGTTCATCAGTCTTCATGTGTGAAGCTGAGATGTATGTGTATATGAGACACTTGAGCTAATCATTTTTGAGTCATTGATCAGTTATCCTTGGATTATGTTCCAGTCGCCATGAAGGGACTGAAATGTGAATTTATTTCTTGATGATGTCATGTTGTGACATGTTTGACTCAACCATTTTGGAGTCTTTTATCAATATGATTTTGAGATATTCTTGGTTGCTTGTTGAGAACCAATGGATATTATGATTTATCTTAAGATATATTTTATTTATTGAGAACCAATTGATACTTATGATTATCAGTGATGCCTTCAGTTGCTAATAGAGAACTGTTGTGGTCATGATTTTCTATGGATGCTTTTCCAAATGCTCATGGAGATTTGATGATTCTTATCTTGGAGATTTGATGATTCTTATTGTGGATATTTGATGCTTTTATCATGGATATTTGACGATTTTTTTATCGATTATCTTTTGGATTTTCTTTACAGTCGCTTGTACAGGACTGTGGTGATTTATGATTCCATGACCTTAGGGTAGGTTATCTACTTGTAGTGTCAGGAAGTGGCTTGCAATGGGGGCTGGGGCCCTAAGTGGCTGCCAGGGTAACTCATTGTAAGTTTGGTTAATAAGTGATAACGTTTACACACTAAATGGGAATTAAATGAACCTAAAAAGATAATTGTTTTGATTCTCACCCATACCTTGAGGGCTTGTACAAGCTAGGATGGGAGTAGTGAGAATGCATGATTGCGACCTTGCATTTCGTAGTATGCCTTGTCAGTATGAGAGGATACTAGTGGCCGCATGAGATCAGTATGGACCCATGGAGTTTAGCTAACTGCCAGGGTAACTTGTACTTGATAAATGCGATGATACTTTCCTGCTTGCAAAGTAGGTTTCCTACATGTCTTTGTTGTGCCTCTGGGAATTAGATGTCAATTTTGTGTGATGGAACCTTTGAGTTAGTATACTTTTAGGATTCTTGGCTTTAAAAAGTATTCTTGTTATGTGATTTGATAGCCTATTTGGGACTTGAGATTATCTCCTCAGCACGGTGGGAGTGGACCACTTAGGTTCCACGCGGTCGGGTGGTAGTGTTTTTCCACTCTTATCATTTGAGATCCGTCCGAGACACCGTGGCTGAAGTATTCTTGGTTGGTATTTATCTTCATTATGTTCTTGGATCATTATGATAGATGATATACCTTATGATGGATATATTTATTGGTATGTTTCTTATACTGATGATTTTCATATGTTAGATGATACTATATTATGCTTTACTTTGCATGTTAGTAGGATGTTTTAAGAGTGACATTCCTACTATGTTAATACCGATGATCTCTTCAGTGCTTTGGAATGTTACGCACGGAGGGATGGCTAGGATCCACGATGGTATAAACCATTATTTATTAATAGTTTGCTAAACCCAACAAACATTAATAAATAATAAACTCATCAAATATATTTCCAAAAATCCCATTAGTTAATATTTAACTAACCTTTAAGGCATATCAATAATTTATAATCAATATAATAATTCAAATCGTAGCTTTGTTATAACAAGGTCAAAATATAACAATGACCCATTATCCAGTATCATTAAAATTTAAGTCACTTAATTTAAAATCATCTCGTAATATAAAATTACCATCTCTAAATTATTTAATATATATTAAATTTTACTTAATATAAATATATATTACTTATCAGAGCCCAAGTTTCAACATTGGGAGCACTGGGTATATTGGAATGCCACTAGTTGTTAACTAGTTGAACAAAATGAAAACTTTGAACTATCATGTAATGCTTGACCTTTTATACTTATACAATTTTCATTTCATTTAGTATCCATATAGATTTACTTTCAAATTTGAAAATTCTACTAAAACCTGAACATGGGCAAAATCAGAAAATTGAAACTTATTCTAGTTGCAAAACATGTATCATTCTATCTATGTTTTAAGGTAGTATACCTTTGATTATTTTTGTGCACATTAAGTTGCTCTTGTTTAGAATGTATTAGGGGATCTATTTTAGTAGTTAAAAGAATGGATGTTGGATCGATATGGTTTTTGATTTACCATTAAACTAGAATCATATTGCTCTAAGTGTGTTGTAATATCCCCAGTGGAATCATATTCCCCCTGTAGAGAGGAAAAGGGATCAATGGGACCCACATAGTGAGTATCTTGATTTTGTCATTCTTGTAGGCTTCCAGGAGTAAGCCTAATCCTAGGGGGGGTGGATGTAATGCCTGCCCCTAGATTGCATTTTGTTATTGTTGCTGAATTCTTTTAAAGCTAGTTTTATGTTGTTGGTTAGCAACATTCTTTTGAGATTATCAGATATTGTGCTATGAATTCAGTTTATTATGTGATGAGATTACTTAGATTTTCCATTTCATGTATGCATGATGACTATTTTAAATGTTTGCAGTTATTAATGATGATTAGTAAGATGATTTATCACATGTGTTTTCTTATGGATACTTACCCCATACTTGCATGTGTATGGTGTGTGTGTTTGCTTTTGTATGGAGTGTCTGATGTGGTTAAGGAAGGGAGTCGTAGTCACCTGCTAGTCGAGATCTACACAATGCACCACTTCCTGCCATTGTCTATTTAGTTTAGTAAATATTGTTCTTGTACATGCATGGTTTTTATGCTAGTTGCAGGTATCAGGTATCGACTTTCCTGAATTGCCAAGATGAGCGTACCCTATCACATTATCTCAATGATAAGAGAGGGGAGATAAATTCTCAAGTCCAAATCCCAACCCTTTAATCCATTTGTCCTGATTGGAAAATTAGGATAAGTATCCGAGCTGAGTACCCTCCAAATGCGTCAGATGACGTAATTCATGATTTAAACCCTTGGTTTGATTTTGTATGTATTTTGGCTATGATAGATTTTTGTATTTTATCCTTGTGAGTCTTTGATGTATTTTGTATGTATTAATTGCAAAATTAATTTAATTAAATAATTAAATTTAAAAATAAAAAGTTAAAAGTTTAAATTTGGAATGTGACAATATTTATTTTAATAATAATATATTTGGAGTTCATTTTTAAATAAATGACTAAATAATATTATTATTAAAGGTAATAAATATTTGAGCAATTAAATTTTGGAAAATAAAATTTAAAAGTGGAAAATATTTAAAATTATTAAGAGATTCTAAATCTCAATATATATTTACTTTTAAATAAGTTGAATTATTAAAGTTAGTGCATGAGATTTAATAATAAAATAATTAATTAATTAAATTAGAAAGAGTAAAATAAATATTATATTAATTAATGTGCATTATTTTAATATTTGTGCACATAGGAGTTGGCAAGTTCTTGGGAGTTGTCATGTAGACAACACAGGGGTTTGCACTCTAAGAATGCACTAAGTTGTCTACACTTAGGAGTTAGCATTTTATTTGAGCACATGGTGTCTACAACCTTAAGACTCATCTAGAAGGTTGGAGAAGACCCATGTTGGGTTGTCATGCTTATCTTCTAGTTGTTTCTAGAGACACTCTAGATGCATCTTAGAGGACTTTAAATAGAGGCTCTCCTATTGTGTTTGGACAAGCTGAATGGAAGCTACAAGCTATAAACTACAAGCTATAAGCTACAAGCTTCAAGCTTAATGGAAGCTTTAAAGCTTACATCTCTTCTAGTCACTTGGAGGATTCAGTTGGCTTGGATCTTGGAGAAATTGCAAATGATGGAGAAGGAAAAGATTTTCTATAGACTTTTGAGGCATGGCAAATTAGCATCAGTGTCCAGGTGCACTCGTGATAATCACATATTCTCTTTGCACTATTTCTCTTCCTGTCTTCATCGTGTCTATTATATGTGTCTGAATACTCTTTGTGATTGAATCTACAATTTGAATTGGAACCTAGATGTTTTATTTGGTTGCAAAGAAAATAATAGAAAAGCCTAACTCCAATTTAGAAAAGAATTTAGATTTGAATCAGGTTTGGGTTCGAATTGTATTGGATTCAAAGATTGGATTAAACAAGAGTTTGTATGAAGGAAATTCTAAGATTAATTTTATGATCAAACCTATTAGACAAATTAATAGGTAAATCTGAGGAACGGTTATTATGAGTAATTTAGAGACCATTATTTTTAAAAGGGAAATTCTTAATTTAAAGAATTAGAAGACCCTTTGGAACTAGTATATGTTCTCATTTTATGTATATTTATGATCGAAATACTATAATACTTAAGTGATGCATATATATATATATATATATATATACACATGTATTATTTAAATATTGATCATTAATAAACGTGATTGAAATACGCGATAGAAAACTTTTAATAAAATTTGAATCGCATTTTGAAATGTCATAAAATATATAATAAATCGAAGAGAGGCGGGGAGGGACAAGCCCGTACCCGCACCCCCTCTCACGGCATATGAGAGCTGGCAGCTCTGCTGCCATAGATACTGCGACAGCGGTGCTGTCGTAGGTCTATGTCAGCAGACTACTTCGGCACTACTGCTATATATATAGCGGACAGATATGATGAACGACCACGGGGTACAGTCTACCGTGTCAATTTTTATGTGGTTAAGATATTAAGTTGTGTTATATAATATTATTTGTAATTCGATATTATTATATGTATATATATGTGTGTGTGTGTGTGTGTGTGTGTGTGTGTGTGTATAAATGTATGCATATATATATATATATTGTAATTCGACTTTGTAAATTATGAAGTATTGAATATTACTTGTTATATATATTAGTAAAATTTTGTTTAAGTTATTAATCAAGTTATTGAAATTTCAATCAAGCAATATAGTTAGAATTTATAACTACTTAATTAGTCTAAAGACTAATAAGAATGTTCTAAGTGAATTAATGGAGGATTTTAATAGAAACGATTGTAGATAAAACTGATCGAAAGAGATATATTTATATTAAATAAAATTTAATATATATTAAATAATTTAGAGATGGTAATTTTATATTATGAGATGATTTTAAATTAAGTGACTTAAATTTTAATGATACTGGATAATGGGTCATTGTTACATTTTGACCTTATTATAACAAAGCTACGATCTGAATTATTATATTGATTATAAATTATTGATATGCCTTAAAGGTTAGTTAAATATTAACTAATGAGATTTATGGAAATATATTTGATGAGTTTATTATTTATTAATGTTTGTTGGGTCTAGCAAACTATTAATAAATAATGGTTTAAATAATTATCAACAAATTGGATTAGAGATAATCTAGTGGAGATTATTTATTAATTGAAGTTTGTAAAAGATAATAATTTTTGGATTTGGATTATAATTGATTTTAATCAATTAATATTCATTGAGTTGACAATATGATTATATGCGATAGAGTTTTAACTTGAAACGATTATCATGATGAATGTGATCTATTAATAAGATTCCCAATATAGCTTGTCATTAAATATTAGCAAGTTATTATTATTGAACTATGAACATGAATATTTGTGTATGGTTGACTTTTAGTTATTAGTCAACTAATACTCATTGGGTTGATGGTTTCATTATAAAATTATTAATTAAATTAATTAACTAGAGTTAACTGGATTTAATTAATAATTAAGTTATGTAATGGAGATTTAATTGATATAATTATTTTAATGAGATTGTAGAAATACTAGTATCAAAGTTGATAGGTCTTATTTCGATGACTTGAATAATGACTTTAGATATTTTTATGGTGAAGACTTAGTAATATATAATTGAGAATTATTACAATGATAAAAGGTCAAGGATTGTGAACCGATGTTAATTGATCATTCTAATAAAGTTATGATCTCTTATTCAAAGAATGATAATTGGTCCTCTTATAACGAATAATGATCCTAGAAAAGTTGAAAGGTTAATTAATTAGAATATGGATAATGGTTAAATATAGAAAATAATTTAATTAAAAGGCAATGATGATCAGTTTAGTGAGTATTTACCCTTAAGTTATCCTTAGAATATTATTTTTAATTAATAGAAGGATAATGCTATCGGGGAACAATTGGGTTGACTTTTAGGTCAAATGATGAAACTTAAGACACTTGAAAGTATACTTGCAAATAGAAAACTGGAAACCCCTACACATTATTCAACTATGTGAATTTAGTAAACTAAAACATTTGTTTGCATCGTATATTCTATATGCTTCTTGTTTTGGGTTTTGGTTGACTAGTGTTGACCAGTCCTAGGTTGTTACCAGAGGCTCAGAGGTAATGAGATGTGATGGCATGTTGATCTTATTTGGTCTCGATCTTTATAAGCCCAACCATGGTAATGTGATCGTGTGCTCTATGAAATGTTTGTATTTACTGATTGTTATTGTTCATCAATCTTCATGTGTGAAGCTGAGATGTATGTGTATGAGACACTTGAGCTAATCATTTTTGAGTCATCGATCAGTTATCCTTGGATTATTTTCTAGTCGCAATGATGAGATTGAGAGGTGGATTTATTTCTTGATGATGTCATGTTGTGAAATGTTTGACTCAACCATTTTGGAGTCTTCGATCAGTATGATTTTGAGATATTCATTTGGATATTGTGATTTATTTTGAGATGTATTTTGATTTTTGAGAACCAGTGATTATTATGATTATCAGTGATGCCTTCAGTTGCCAATAGAGAACTGTTGTGGTCATGATTTTCTATGGATGCTTTTCCAGATGCTCATGGAGATTTGATGATTCTTATCTTGGAGATTTGATGATTCTTATTATGGATATTTGATGCTTTTATCATGGATATTTGATGATTGTTTTTTATGGATTATCTTTTGGATTTTCTTTCCAATCGCTTGTATAAGACTAGGGTGATTTTATGATTCCATGAGCTTAGGGTAGGTAATCTACTTGTAGTGTCGGGAAGTGGCTTGTAATGGGGGCCAGGGCCCTAAGTGGCCGCCAGGGTAACTCATTGTAAGTTTGGTTAATGAGTGATAACATTTACACACTAAATGGGGATTAAATGAAACTAAAAAGATAATTGTTTTGATGTTCTCACCCATGCCTTAAGTGCTTGTACAGGCTAGGATAGGAGTAGTGAGAATGCATGGTTGCGACTGTGCATTCCGTAGTATGCCTCGTCAGTATGAGAGGATACTCGTGGCCACATGAGATCAGTATGGACCCGTGGAGTTTACCTAACTACCAAGGTAACTTGTACGTGATAAATGTGATGACACTTTCCTGCTTGTAGAGCAGGTTTCCTACATGTCATTGTGTGCCTTTGGAAATTAGATGTCGGTTTTGTGTGATGGAATCTTTGAGTTAGTATACTTTTAAGATTCCTGGATTATTAAAGATTTGTGCTTTGTGAATTGATATCCTATTTGGGACTTGAGATTATCTCCTCAGGACGGTGGGAGTGGACCACTTAGGTTCCACGTGGTCGAGTGGTAATTTTTTCCACTCGTATCATTTGAGATCTGTCCGAGACACCGTGGCTGAAGTATTCTTGGTTGGTATTTATCTTCATTATGTTCTTGGATCATTATGATAGATGATATACCTTATGATGGATATATTTACTAGTATGTTTCTTATACTGATGATTTGCATATGTTAGATGATGTTATCTTATGCTTTACTTTGCATGTTAGTAGGATGTTTTAGGAGTGACATTTCTACTATGTTAATACCGATGATCTCTTTGATGCTTTGGAATGTTATGCATGGAGGGATGACTAGGATCCACGATGGTCTAATGATGCTATTAACAGTTGGGAGGAACGGTGCACTTAGTTAATTATGGTTGTGATATATGGTTATCTTTTATGATGATGATGTATCATGTATGACAGGTGGTTTCATTTATGTTATTGCATCATGGATTACTATTAGTATGATGATGTACTGTATTTATATGGATGTTTATTCTTTCAAGCCTTTCATACCTTGTAACATGTACAGTAGATGATTGAGCTAAACTAAAATGTAAATTACTAAAAGGACACTTGTATATTGTTTAAGTACATTGGATGTATCATTATTATTTTATGTGAATGTAGTAGTACTAGATGGTATTTTTAATAGTTGTTCTAGATGTAATTCAACATTAAGGGATCTTTAAAGAATGTAGCCTGCTATGTATGTATGTTATGTTTACTTTCAGTTGGATGTTACTATTGCTTCTGCGAATGTTATGAATGGTTTATCTTTCATGTTTAAAAAAAAAAAAAATTGTTTGGCAAACTTAGTGAAATTTTTTGGATCCCTTGGCGGGGCGTTACAATCTACTTACCAATAGGTGTTGTCATCACATTTGTGGCCATGCTGCATGTTTAGTGAGTTTTATTTTTATTTTTGTTGTGCCAAGATCTCTTTGTTTATATACATACATATGTAAATATATGTGTATATATACATACTTATGGAAATCAGAAGGGCTCAAAAATGAGATGCAGAGATCACAAGGGCACGACAAAAAAATGTAGCAATCACAAGTTCACTGCAACGAAATCCTAGATCTCCATTGATCTCCACAATCCACACAATCTCTCTCTCTCTCTCTATATATATATATATACATAAACTAACACATATGTGTGTGAATGTATGTATATACACACACACACACACACATATATATATATACATATGTATATATACATATATATATATATATATACATATATATATATATATATATATACATATGTATATGTATATATAAATACATACATACATGCATATGAACAGGAAGAAAATAAGGTTTCCTTTGTTAACTCTAATTTTCAATGTGATGATCCAAATTGATTAATCACAAGAGAGTGATCAATGTAAAAATGGATCGAGTGACGGAAAATAGGGAGAAAGGAGGTTATATAATCTTTCTATTATGAAGGATTATGTTCTTAAATCCTAAAATAGATAAAAGACAAATACTCACCTTAAATTTGGAAAGTGTTATTTTCTGATGTCTGTATGTAATTTCTGGAAAATCCACAACCTATTATGAACTAAAAATGTTGAGATAGAGAAAATCCAGAAATGTTTTGTCCTTTTGAAGGGAGGTTGACCTTGACCTTGATAGCAGGGCACAATCCTACCCCGAGGCATGATTATACCCTGAAAAGTTGACCTTGACCTACACTACTCTGACCAAATTTTTGTTCACAGATCTCACAAGTTTGATGAAAAGGGTATCTAAATCTACTCATCAATTTTTTGTTTCACACCTGTATTCACGATAAAAATGGTTTTTTTTTTGTTTGGATGAGGGGGTTTGCTTTGGTCAAACCCCAGTTTGGAATTAACTTTAAAAATTGAATTGAAATAAAGAATGCTAGCAAGTAGTAGAATAAAATCTAACAATGAAGCTATGATATTCAATAGATATGCAATTTGTATTCTAAATATAACAAGTATATTAATATAAAAGCTTGAACATGACATTAACAAATGTAAATCGAAACCTCCATGATTATATGCTTAGAATCCACCTTGAAAGAAGTATGAATAGATCTAGAGGATGAACAAAGGAACTTGAAGGAAGATCACACCACCATGATGGCTCAATCTAGGGTTTTGAATGATGAATCTTGAATGCTTGAACCAAATCCCTTCAAAGGCTTGAATGCTTCAATACTTAATATTTAGTGGAGAACTTAAATTCTTGAATGATAGAATTCTTGCTCACTTGAAAAGTAGGTAACTACTAATAGATAGTAATCATTTGTAGATCATCCAATGTCATCCTATGTCTTTGAGAAAATGAGAGGAGGAGGCTTCCTTATATAGTGATCTAAGGCACTAACTCCTAGAGAAGGCTAACATGGGAGCATTAATACCATTTAACCTTAACCCCTAGAAATGGACCTAGATTAAATGTAATTTAAGAGTCTACCATTCAGAAACCTAAAACAACCAAACCAGAAATGAGAAAAGAAATTTTTGGAACCCAAAATCTTGAAACTCCTAGAAATTGAAAATGAGACCTCAGGTTAGGGACAAGGTTGACCCTACCTTAGGTCAGGGTTGAGATCATCCTTGACCTAGGTTAGGGTCAAACTCGACCTTGACCCAGAGGCCAAAGTCCTCAGTTTCATAGAGCAATTTATCAGAAATAGGCTGAAAATAGAGAGAGAAGCAAAATAGGGGGAAAACATCCAAATCCATGCAAAGACATATTCAAGGCACTTGACATGACCCCATGCCACTTACTTGGAGGGCTAAAAACTCTTAACATGGAAATGCTTCAATTTTAAGATGATACAATACATACACACATACATCCACACACACACACACACACATATACATACCTATACATATACATATACATACATATATATATATATATATATATATATATATATATATATATATATATATATATATATATATATATATATATATATATATATATATATATGTATGTATGTATGTATGTATGTATGTATGTATGTATGTATGTATGTATACATACACACACACACACACACATATATATATATATATATATAGCGAGAGAGAGAGAGAGAGAGAGAGAGAGAGAGAGAGAGAGAGAGAGAGAGAGAGAGAGTTTTAAATATTCTTATTACATCTTAGCACAGTAGAAAAATTGATCCAACTACATACATATTCCATAATCCAAATAATAAAACAATAAAAGTCACTCAACCCGTGCTAAGTGACTTACCTCAAAATCCTACACACAAATAATATTGAGTTAATGGGCTATATATATATATATATATGTATGTATGTATGTATGTATGTATGTATGTATGTATGTATGTATGTATGTATGTATGTACATACATACATACATATATACATATATATACATACATACATACATACATATACACATACATACATACATACATTTGCATCCTTTGCATGGTTTAGAGGTAACGTCATTGTGATAGAGGCTTCTGTAAGGGAATGAGCCTCATGATTATGGGATTTATATAGAAGAAAACTTTGCTTCTTCAACTCCTTACACTCACCTCTTCACTAAAGTTATTCTTCCAATAGTGAGAATAGTTGCTAAAAATTCCTGGAAACCAAGGCAATTTGAACCTATGCTACATTTTCTAGAGACATGGGATAAGTTTCTACCAGCTTCAGTACTTCATAACATTTTGGATCATATAGTGATGCCCAAATTAACAACAACAGTAGATACTTGGGATCCTCACAGGGAGAGTGTGCCAATACATGCGTGGTTACATCCTTGGCTTCCATTATTGGGCTAGCATATGGAGCCTTTATATTCAACCATTCATTATAAATCCAGGACTCTACTTCATGCCTAGGATGTAAGTGATGCATCTACATATGCAATTTTATCACCTTGGAAAAATGTATTTGATCCTGGCAGTTGGGAACACCTGATTGTTCATTTATTATACCTAATATAATTATAGTTCTACAAGAATTTTTAATCAACCCAACTAGTCAACAACTAGACCAATTTGATTGGGTTATGGCTAGTTTCTTTCTAAAAATATCTGCTATGATATGTTTTTGTAAAATTTCTTGCAAACTCTACCCATTTTTTTTGGTCTACATTTTTTTTTTGCAAGACTACCCATATCACATGTAGGAAAATTAAACTTGGATTGAGTAAGGCAAGCAAGTTGTTGCAAGGAAGACACAATTTGAGAAATAATAATGATAGTGGAATCAATAGAGGAAATAGGTGGCAATGATACATTTGATGCACTAGAAAGAGTGTAAAAATTAGCTGGAATAGATGGTGCTACAGGTGGAACATTAAGAACCATAGTAGGAGGATTAGGATAAATATAAGGAACACTATTGTATGTAGGTTGTGAGATAGGAAATGAAGCAAGTGGAACACTCATAGGTAGAGAAGAAATAGTAAGACTACTAATAGGAGGATTAAATGGTTGAATATAAGTAGTCACAATAGGAGAAACATAAGAAGGAATTCTATAGATAGGTTTGGAAAGAGACAAGGTAGATTCACCTCTAGTGATTCATGAAGCCATTCCTATTTTAAATGTGGCTTGAGCTGAAGGCTTAACATAAGTGTGGACAAGGTAAGTAAGACCATGCAAAAGATCCATGTCCGTCATTATAGATCACTTTATTAAGACCATCAAAAGTAGTCATAGCATTGGTATTGTGATTCTTTTGAAGAAGTCAATCATGTATTTTATCAATCTCAATAGAAATCTTATGAACTTGTTTAAGAGGAACCCTGAAAGCCTCATCCTCATCATGAGATGAATGAGAAGAGCCATGCTCCATAGTAAGATTAGGGTCATGAGAAACCTTAGGATCACTAAGGTTCCTAAAGTGAGGAGAAGAGGAATCTTGATCAAAGTGAACCATAAGTCTATGACTTATCCTAAGAGGATACTATAAGTAGGGCTTAAGGAAATATAGCCCAGTGATGCACCTGCATTAAACACCCAAGGTTTCAAGAAAAAGATGTTCCATAAGGACTTATTAACGTCTAAAGAAATTTAAAACATAAATCCTATGTGCATTCTTAATCCACAAATCCTCTTCATCAATCATCCTAGAAGTTTGTCCAAACTTACTCCAACAACCAACTATATCATTAGAAATATCAGCTCTTCTCTTGCTACTACAACTACCAAGATCAAATGAATCATACTTGTTGCAAACCTTCATGTAATTAGAAAATTTCTTTCTTCTTCCTATGCTCTTAATCATAGGATCAGATAATTGTCTTTCAATAGTGGAAACCTCAACCACAGGTTTTCTATCTTCAAACTGAAAGTCTTAAAAACACTTCAGTTAACACTACAACATTTGGGGTCAAATTGTGATGGCAGTGTAATTTGTGAATTTTCATTTTTTTCAATTATCCTTGACATCATCACAATTGTTATGCCACATGAGTACAAAAAAAGAAAAAGAAAACAAAACATAAATCATTCCCCATTTTTTTCATCGCTTGTGGAGAGCTACATGAGAAAGAGGGCGGAGAGCTCTGAACGAGGGTGGAGAGTTGTGAACATTGGTGGAGAGATTTGAGCTCTGAAAATTGGTAGAGATTTGGACCCAATTTTCAATGAATTTTGGTCAAAATTTTGACCCATGTTGGTTGAAATTTTGACCAAGTAGTTTTTCACAATTTTACCCATCAAAATTTTGACCAAATTGTAGGTTGGTCAAAATTTTGACAAACACATTTGTCAAAAAGTTTACATTTTTGTTGACCATAATTTTTCATTATTGGTCAAAATTTTGAAAAAATATTGGTCAAAACTTTCCAATTGAAATTTCAACAAATTTTTGGTGGAAAAATTTCAAAAATTGGTCAAAATTTTGACCAATTCTTGGTGGAAAACTTTTAGGAATTGGTTGAAATTTTGACCAATTCTTGGTGGGAAACTTTTAGGAATCTACCAATTTTGGCCCATCCCATGACTAGGATGCCATGGTTAGGACCAAAGGCTTGGTTAAATTTTCATCCAATTCTTGGTGGAAAACTTTTGAGAATTGGTCAAAATTTTGACCAATTCTAGCTCATTCCACGACTAGGATGCCATGGTCACGACTAAATGGTTGGTCAAACTTTTGACTAATTATTGGTGGAAATCCTTGAGGAGTTAGTTGAAATTTCAACCAAAATAATTTGCTTTAAAAAATAATATAGCGGATGAAAACCCCAACAAATGCATACCCATAGACTCTATTAGATCATCTTCTTTGATCACTCGACCAACACAATTTTAGAAAAGGCTTGGCAGTGGTTACCATTCTATAGTGTGTCTATTCAATGATTCTAAAGTTGATCTAATGGTGAGGCCTTGTCTAGGATTAGGTGGCTACTTGGTACTCTAGAAATTTGTTATGAACCTATTGTGTCTAATGGGAGATTTGATAACAAAAGCTCCTAGTGGCCCTCCAATAGAATCAGTGCTAGTATTCAAGAAAGACACATTTTCCAGATTTTGAATATTGGCATTAGCATCCTTTCTATTAGAGGGCCACAAAGCATCCCAATTTCTATTCAAGGGCTCTCTAAAGTTTTCTCTATGCAACTTCATTGGCAAAATTTTTCAAAAGGTTCAATAGCGGTTGTCATTCTAACAAGTCATTATGGTTTCCTAGAAAATGATTTGAAGGGTGAGCCATCATTTAGCAGTTGGGCTACTTATCATGAGTGATGAGGGAGATTTTGTTATCAGAAGCTCCCCATGGCCATCTCCAAATTCCAAGAATGAGCAAAGGATGAATGCAGTATCAGATTCCAAATGAAATCAATGACATTAGATCTATAAGAGCAGAATGAAGCAACAACCCATTTTCTATGTGTCTCCTTAAACATTTTCTATGTGTCTCCTTAAAGATGATTTTCTTTCTCACTCCATTGGTACAAATTATGGAGTGTGTTTCAACAGTGGTTGTTGTTCTAGTGTGTCATTGTAATGATTTGGAAAGTGATGCTAAGGGTAGAGCTTGCATCTAGCACTTGGGATGTTTGTGTAAGCGAGTAGGGGAGCTTCTATTATGCAAGCTTAGTTAGATGAAGTAGAGCTACTAGAACCATCAAGAACCATGGATGAATAATTATGAGTAGAGTTTGAATCCACAAAGGATTAGGGGCATCAATTTTGATATTCTTAGGGAGGCCCTTCAAAGAATCAATCACCATGCAGATGCACATGAAGATCTAACATGACAACAAGGTTTCACCATAAATAGATTCATTGTTGTGACAATCCCCAAAATTCAAACTCTCATTGGATCATTGCATCCATTGATATTGAATCCAGAGAAGAAATTTACATTTCTAGAAATGAATTGTGTAACTAAGTAGAGACATTTTTCCTAACTGACTACTACCAACAAGATACTTGTAATGAAAATAAAAAATAACATTCATTATTACTTCACTTATTGCTCTAATCATTTTGTGTTCCTCTTATTTAGAACTTATTGTCACTCTTAACATTTATGAAATGCTCTATTCAGCTCTCTTACAAACACCTTCAAAGCCTTGTTTCATTACTGTCAAGCTATAGATCTCATCATGCACAATTCTATAATGCCACGAATGTGCAATTACAATGCAATGTAAATTGTAATTTTATTTTTAGATATACAAATATTATTCTCTTCTCTAGCATCAATCTATAATCATCAGAAAGTGAGTTTTTCAAGTACCATACATAATTGCTAAAACCAAATAAATTGAGAACAAATTGAACTAGCTTACACACACACCCCAAAGAAATATCCTCTTAAATCAAATTGTTCTAGATACCTCAGGTACAAGGAAATGAATGGTGGCTTGCATTTTATTATACCAAGAAGAGTGTGAGATAAACTTTGAATAGGTTTAGCAACCTTTAATGCCTCGTAATTGGCATGGTAATAGAGCTCCTTAATTGAATTAAAATAACTCAAAAAAAAAAGTGGAGAATTGAGCAACTTTATAGGTGTAGGCACCAAGGAAACTAATCTACTTTTCAACTATTCATGTCAAAAACATAAATTTGTCTAAATCATGATGATAAAATTGAGAATCAAATTGTAAGAGACTATTGCTAACCATTAAGTGATGCAAACTAGTCCTTAAGAAGGAAAACTTAAAAATATTTAACCTAAGAGCTTAAGAAACTACTAGACTAATTAAATTGTGGTTAGAATATTAATTTAAAGGAGCATTATTTTTTATTATTTAATAGACTTTGATAATCCATTTTCAAGCTATAAGGTTAGTTATGCTTCCATTGGTGCAGCTAAGATGGTCCAAATGGCATATACAAAGGAAAAGCATGGGGAAGCATGTACACAATTCTTCATTCCTCAGAAATGTATGTATAAAGTGCAATATTTTTGGCTCAAAGCATACAAATAAGTGAGTACAACAAGGATCTCATCATTTTGGTGGACAAATGGGTTAGCAAAATGGAAATTAAAAGGGCTTTGATGAGCAAGATGATAGATGCAAGAAATACGAAGGATCAAAAGTCCCATTTCCAAAAAGGAATCCCACGACTGTAAACATTTTGGACTAATATTTGTATTTTAAAATTATTGCAATCATAGTTGCATAAGCTAACAAATTAGGTGTCATTTCTAGAAAGAAGATTTATATCAGAACACAACTTGAGAACTATTATAAGTTCCTGATAAAATTAGAAATGATGGTCATTTCTTTGGGTTACATGAAACCAAGGGTTTCTTTTATTATACAAATAAAAAACCTTGCAGCAGTGTTGATACCCAACATGAGTTGTATGTCTAAACTTAAGTAATTCATGTTGCACACATGATGTAATACAATTAGGTTAATGGTATGCGATCTTATTAAAATCTCTTAAATTCAAACTCTAGAATAGTTGTATGTCAAAAATAAACACAAAAGGAGACTTGTGTAGTACTATTTTTCATTACATCCATGTTATAATCTAACTGATAGATATAAGTGAACAAGGGCCACCTTGCAACTAGTCTCTGCCAAATGCAAAAGTATGCTAATAGTAGTAATATGCAACAATAGTAGAGAAAAATTCAAAGTTGTGGGATCCATATGCTTAGAAAAAATTGCAGTCACCTCTCATCAAACAATTTTCCTTGTCTAAGTGTGCAGGCATGCCCACTACACACACATGATGACACAATTTTGTGAGAGATGACTATAGTTTATTTTATGCATCATTGTAATATTTAATGTTCAATCAAATTTTTATTGCATTCACAAATGTCTTAATGCTTATTTATTGTTGATAACTAAATTCTTATAACCAACCATTGTTTGGTAAACTGCTACATTTTTTAGAACATATTTAGGCAATAGGCATAGACTATCTTGATAGAAGACTTTGCACATTACAACGTTCTCATGTATTGATGAAACTTTCTTTCTTTAGGCACATGTTGTAGGTTACATTTGTTATTAGTTTTATGTATTATACATATTTATGGATAATTCTTGGTAGTTTATATCATATATTTCATAATAAGTTATCAATTGTTGATAGTCTACACATCTTATAAACCACTCATTGTTTGAGCCATTTCTCTTGCTAAAGCATTCTAAGGAAATAACGAAAGACTTTCTTGAGGCAAGACTTTGCATATTATAGAATTTTCTTTCGATCTTTCAAATTTGAGCCTAAGGATTGATGACTTTGCTCTTCTTAGGTACATTAGGTAGGTTTAATTGACTATTCTATTTATATGCACTTTTAAGGTGGTTTTATGATACATTTTTTTAATGTATAATCATTGACAGTTTGAACATGTATGTGTAGACTGTTAAATTTGGAAGCACCATGCAAAATAGGTCTCATAAATTTTCTAAAAATGTGCATATAAATATGTATGAGAAAATCAATTATTGATCAAATAGAAGTAAGATGTCAAGAAAATTGTTATTTTAAGGACAACATTTTTAGGTAAACTTCAGCAACATAACTGGAATTTTAAAAGAAAAGTGAGGTTTTCAAGTCACTAATAAGAGAGATTCATGACATTGACTACAATGTCAGGAAGTATTGATGGCATCATTCTTAGAGTGACAACTAACACTAAAATAGAAAAGTGTATTTGAACCCTAATTGAATTTGAACACAAAAAAATTCAACAAATTTTATAAGAAGCCTAGGGCTACAATAGGGTTTTGTACCATCTCTTGAAGTGTTTACTACTGATTGGTGAAGGGTTTTATATTGTTGAATATTATTTCTATATTGTATCAGTCAAATATAGAACTTTAAATCAATCTGAAAGTAATAAGCTCATCACTATTTTTGATGTTCATCAATTTTGTGAATGTGATGATCCACTTTTTTATCCAAATGATGGCTTGATATAATGGCCAATCTAAAGTTTTTTTTATCACTATTTCTGATATTTAATCTTATTTCTTATGTGATGTTCTTGTTAAGATCATCCTCTCTGATTGAGGCTATATGCACATGAAATCTTTATTTCTTACTAGTGGTGGATTACTTCCACCCTCCTTGGTTGCTATAAGACTCTTGGAGTCCTCAGTATGCTACTAAAATAAGGTTTGATAACTAAGTCCAAATATTCATGTTACTTTGGGTTTCATTTTAAATGTTTCAAAAATTTCCAAGAATTAATGGAAGTTTCTAAAGCCAATTTGCTTATGGTCATTTAAACTTGTTCTATTTTATGTTAATATTAGGATTAAATGGAATTTATAGAAGTAGAAAGTACCATCTGACTTTGCGTTTCTTTGTTTATTTTGAAGTGTAACTTGCATTTCTTGGAAGTGTTCCACAACATAGATCTCCTTCACCAAAATTATCTAGGTTGGGCAATCGGTAACTTCTTGTCTTTCTATGGAAGATTGTAATTGAAAAAATTTAAGACCTTTATAAATACTATAATGAAGCTTTTAATGATATGATTGCTCATTGGATAAGTGAATTATTGAAACAAAAAGAACAAAATGTTGTGTGTTTTCATTTGGGTGGCTTTGAAGATTAAATGTTATTTTAAAAATAATAATCTTATTTCTTGACAAGAGTATGTATAAAACCATTAAAAATATCTTGAACTACATCTTGGATTAGAACTAAAATTAAAATTCACTTCTTCTTCTATTTCAAAATTTCAAACTATAATATATGATTTTGATATCCTTCACAGTCAATGAATACCATAAATTTGTCTTCAACTCAATCTGGACTATTACTATACTTTCGTTCTACTTCTTTTTACAGAAACTTATCATGGAAATTATTATCAAATATTAATGGTATTCTTTTTATATAAATTGGAAAAGTGGCACTGGTGGAAGTTATATAATCAACAACTCTTTTCTTTTCAAAATAGAGTTCAAGCTCCATTGCATCAAAGTCTACTTAAATAATAGGAGCTAAGAAACTGAAGATAGTACCTATGCCTTTTGAAGTCAAGTTTCACTATAAAATTTGACATATAATACCAAATTGAGTATATTGATATTTTGACTAGTCACTATATTTCTTTGTATCAAAATGCGTCACAGAGCTAGTAAGCATTCTATTTCTTTTAGAAAGTGAAATTCTCTTACCATATGCAACAAGACATCACCTTTGAATTGATTTCTCTAATGAGTGGTCTTTAGAAGATTCTTGTTAAATTCAACCAAATCTAAGTTAAGTTTTTTGGGTATTCTACTATCTTCATTACTTTTGAAGAACAGATATTAGTTTTGTTCAAGGGTAAGTGACCTTTATTTGTCTCCAAGTTTGCAAAATTATCATCCATGCAAAGTATGTGAAAAATACTCTGATCATGCTAGATGGTTCCCTATAATGTTTTGATTTTTAGGTTCTCTAAGCCATATCAAAGTGGTTGTTTGATGTTACAAGTGATTTTAGATCTCATATATTACTTAAAGCTCTAACTTTTCCATACACTCCTTTGGTTCTGACTATTCCAGCATAGTGACCTTCAAAATGACTTAAAAACCATGAGCTTACAAAGCAACTACACTCTATTTGTATCCTTATCACTCCAAATCATCAATAGAGTTATGATCAATCTCATCTATGAAGCGTATTAAAAGCTAAGGATTTGGAGTGACTCTGTCATTTCATTTTTTCCCACATCTCGTTCAAACCATATAAGCAATCTAATCTATGAAGTGTATTAAAAAGTAAGGATTTGGAGTGACTCATATACAATTCATTTTTTGTCATTCATTATATGGTTTGAACAAGTGTGGAAAAAAAATAGATTTTTATTATGATTTTTTTTTTCACCAATCTATGTTAAACTAATCAGCAAAGATTTGGTCCTCTAACTTATGGAAGGTCAATTAAGTATTTGTTTCTTTTCATTTTTTATATTTCTTTATCTCTTTATCAGTCTATCTCCCTATCTATACCTCTATCTAACTATCTCACTTTAGTATTCATTTCTATATGTGTCTTCCTCTTACTACTCCATCTTCAGGTTGCAAACAAATCACCCTTCTTCCACCAATGATTTATTCCATTCAAGAAAGACCATGTCTGATGATATCAACACACAAAAAATAGGGAGACAATTGCTAGACTGTGGTCTAACTTAAAAAGAAAAGGTGATGGAAAATGTTATTGTCCTTGCAAAATTTGTAAGGGCTTAAAGACTTGAAGATATCTAATCACAATAGCTGAGCAACATTGTAGGCAACATGGTCAAATTGAAGGGGGAAATGAATATCATCCATTGGTATGTATTTTAATAGTTTATAAATTACATATGACATGATTTGATGATGACATCATGGTCATGGTTAATATAAGGTCATCATTTCCATATAGGTCAACATCCTTGAGTTTCATCTTATGGACTATGACAATTAGGAGAATGTGGATTTCCAAATGAGGGAACATGGAGGTGTAAATATTGAAGTAAAAGGTAATGATACCATGGAAGAAGACCACGATGATGAAGATCAAAATGATCAAAATTATCATGATGATCAAGATGATCATGATGATCAAGATGATGATGATGATGATGATGATGTTGATGCAGAGCTTGATGTACCTATACTTGAGAAGGCACATGAATCCCTATATGAAGGCTCCAAAAAAACTCTTCTTGTTGTTATACTATTGTTGATGAACTTGAAGGTTGTGAATGGTTTATCCAATGTAGCAATGACATGTATGTTAAGGTATGCCATCTTCTTTCATTATTTTACTCATAGTTCCCTTACAATTAACATTGGGTTCATGTAGCAATTAATATTCTTTAAATTACCAAATTATATTTTTGGTCGTAGGTTGATAGGTGAGTGTTTGTTATCACCATCAAACATTCTACCTCACTCATACCGAGAATTATTTGCCATCATGAAAGATATTGGAATGGAGTATCAACCAATACATGCATGTCTAAATGATCATATTATATAATATAAATAGCATGAATTTGCAACACAATGCCCTATTTTTCATATTAGTAGATATCAATTAGATTGATTAACAAAAAAGGTGCCTCACAAGGTTCTTCAACATATTCCCATTATTCCACATCTGCAACGATTATTCAGGTACAATAGCTTGACACAATTTATGGATTACCATGCACGCAGTAGAAGTCAAGATGACATTATGAAAATGCTTGTAGATGGTTTGACATTTAAGGAAATAGAAGAAAAATGGCCACACTTTAAAGAAAAACCTCGTAGTCTCAACCTTTCATTGGCAATAGATGATGTCAATCATTTTGGAGAGATGAGATCTACTTACTCGGTGTGGCTTGTTTTTTTTATCAAGAATAATATACCTCTTCAGTTGTCCATAAAGAGAGAGCACATAATGTTGACACTGATTGTTCCAAGTACTTTTTGATTTAGTGGTCATCTAAATTAATTTACTATTACTAATCCATCAAAATGGTCATAATAATTATGTAATGTTTTTATTCATTCAACTAGGTAAGTACCAAGTTAAAGATATAAATGTATATATTAAACCCCTTATCGATGAGTTGATGGTATTATGGAATGGGGTTACTATTAATGACATCTATAGACCAATAGGACAAAGACAATTTCAATTTCATGCAATGCTTGTATGGAAAATACATGATACCCCTAGGCTAACACATTTTTGTGGTATGTTCTCTTCTTAACACCTCTTTTTTGGTATGTCAAAGTTAACATATTTAATCCAATTATACATGATCTTGTAGGTCTTCAGACAAAGGTGAAATTTTCATGTCTAGTTTGTGGTCAAAAGATAAAATCTCATCATTCAAAAATTTTAAGAAAGTAGGTTTTTTATGAGAATAGACAATTTCTGCATAGAAATCATAAGTACTGAATTACCGAAAAACATCGTTTAAATGCGAAAGAACAGACCATGTCAAAGCCATAGAGAATGACACCTCACCCATGGAAGTTGGCATACAATAAAATAAATTTTCGAGGTAATTTCATTCCATTTGATGGTTTTTGTTTCAAATTTATATTTTGATATTGTCTTTTTTTTACTGATGATGTGATTGATGCTTGTGAAGGTGATCAAGGCATCAATGACAAACTTCCAAAAGGACTAAAAATTTATCCTATGCAATTTACTAGGTTGTTGTATTATGAGAAACTCCCAATTGTGCATTTTTTTTATCCTATGCATATTGGAAAGAATGTAATAGAGACATTATGGAAAATCTTGGACGGAAGGCGTGACAAAGACCAAATTGTCAAAACTTGTAGTGGCATTGAAGAATCCAGCCATGCAATGAAAAATGGCATTTAACAATGGAGACTAGATTGATACAAGTGTCCTTAGTTGGTTATTGTTAGAGAAGTAGAGAAATGCTATAAAAGAAGTAATAAAAAAAAAATATGATTTTCCACAGGATTTGCTGCAAACATAAACAATCTTATAACAAAGAAAAGTGAATTTGGGCTAGGGTTGAAAAGACACAATTGGCATACATTTATTAAGGTAATTCATGTTATTTTTTATTCACTATATATTTTTATATTGCATGTATTTTTAATTGCATTCTTTTATAAAATATTAACAAGATCATTTTACAAATATTGCAGTACGTTCTACCTCTATCTCTCCTACACCACTTCGCCAACAATGTCAAATAGGTTACAGATGATCTTGGAAAATTCATGAGGTGGTTGTCATCTACACAAATCAATAAAGAAGATATAAAATATTGGAAGAGAAAAAATCCTCTTCTAATGTGTGAAATGCAAAAGTGTTTACCTCCAAGTTTTTTCAATGCACAAGAACACTACCTCAAATATCAACTTGTGGAGATTGAATTGTATAGACCTATACCAACCAGGTCAATGTGGATTGTTGAGAGGCACTTGAAATTTTTGAAAGGCTTGGTTTGACAGAGAGCACATCCTGAGGGTTCTATGGTGGAGGGATATATGGTATACTAGACCATGGTGTACGTTAGTGAATATCTTCCTAATTTTGCAACAAAGATCCATGTAGATCGTATTTGGGATCCCAACTCAATTAACAAATTTGAAGGGGACTACCTGATGGGAAAAGGGAGATCTAGAAAGTGAGAGGTAAATCTAAGATGTTATTGTAGTTAATTAATTCTTATAAATCTTCAATATAAGTTATTTATAATTGGTGTATTTTTTTTGAAATAGATGGTTGAGAGTGGGATGCAATACATTTGTATATTGCAAACAATCTTGATTGGATGACAGAATGGATTGAACAATGTCAGCAAAATGGTTGCTCATTAACATGGGAAGGTGTTGTGTCATTGGTTATAGAAGCTCATCATAATGGAAATTCCAATGTTATGCCAATGGTAGTTGATCTAGTAAAGGGTTTAAGAGGTGGAGAGATATGTAGAAATTTATTAATGATCATAACTCAATGTATGTTTCGTATCAACTCACTATGCAAATAATTTAGACACACTTCAAAAATTGTAGGTCAAGCACCAAAAGGCTATGTACTATCATGGCCACAAATTTCACATAAAAAAGTTGGATGACACAAAGAAAACTTGTGATTCTGGGATAATTGCAGTTTTCGAGGTCACCAATATATCATCTAGAAATGACATACATCCTCAACAATCTCAAAATCAATACCATGGCATCTTGGATGATATAATTGAGTGTGAATTTAACACCTTCAAACTAGTAGAAATTTATTAATGATCATAACTAAATGTATACAATATTTTCTTATACTAGCTATATCTAACAATTTTGTAATTTTCTTAAAAGGTTGAACTTTCAAGATTAAAAAATAAAAGATGAGCTCATCAAAGATATAGAGCATGAGTTTGGTAGTAATATTTTTTATCATAAGAAATTGTTACAAAAAGCTTCCAAACATCTTAAGGTTGTGAGGGACTCATATAGAAAGAGTCTCATCCTAAACCTGAAGTACAAGCATCCTCCCTTTATTTTAGTGAGGGACTGGAATGAATTCATTTTGGATGCAAAGGAGAAAGGGGAATATCGAAAAGAAATTACACCAGCAAATTTGAAGAGGTATGCAATAGTATTAAATACTAGTACATTAATGTAATAATCCACTAATTAGTATTGATCTTTATATCTATATCATCTAACATATTTCAAACTTTTCATAGGTTGTAGGACACATCAAAGGAAACAAAGGCCAGGCTAGAAAAGGTTGGGTAGCACAAACTTTGCTCTAGGGGATATTCGAAAGTCAAAACACGCATTGTAAGAAGCAGATAATTAATTGTAGAGAAAATTTATTTATAAAATGAGAATAATTTTCTTAATTAATAAAAAAATGTAGGGTGTTGATTTTATTCTGGAGGCCATGGAAGAACACAAAAAAATTGCCTTCAAGCAAGGCTATGTAGCCGTAGTTGAATGCCTATGGAAAGCTTCCATTGCCCCAATTGAATAGTCTCCTACATCATGTGCACAGGTAAATATGCCAAAACATATATTAGAAATTGAATACTTGAGCAACAATCTATTTGATAATAATGTGCATGACATTGCAATGCAGCTTGTTAATCATGACATAGATCATACACATCATCATGAAGCCCCTAATGTGCATCGTACTGTCGATGAAGGTGCTCATTTTCTATTTAAAACTAATTATGTAATTATTAATAAAATTTAACATCTTTAATTGAACTTGTTGTAACCTTTTTGTGTTGAGGATATGGAATCATGTCATACTGAATGAGTGCCAGAGGATGTTCAAACTGATCAATAGGTACAATAGGTACATGTATAATAGGTACATCATGTCACACATTCAGGTAAAGAAAATCTATGTTTTGTTCTTTTAAATTAATTTTTTGATTTATAGTTCTTTTACTTAAATAAAAACTCATAATTCACTAATATAAAATGGTGTGAATTTAACTCATGAAGTACTTGTTATTGCAGTGGACCCCCCTTTGGTGCAGCAGCCTCATGATGTTCCTGAACGGATGAGGAGGAGACATGTGTTGGAACCAATAGAGGAGGGGAATGACGAGGACATTGATATTCCTCTTAGAAATTACATGAAAAAAAAAAAAAAAAAGCCAAAAAGAAATGATTATTCATGAATGACTTACTCTTGAATATTGTTAATGAATATTATTCATTAATGTTGGGTGTTAATGAATATTGTATTAATGAATTATTCATGAATGACTTACTCTTGAATGTTGTGTGTTAATGAATTTTCTATTAATGAATTTTCTGTTAATGAATTATTCATGAACGTTGTGTGTTAATGAATTTTATGTGTTAATGAATGTTATCATGTGATTATAATGACTGAATATTATATTTCAAAAATGGATGAATGAATGAATGTTATTAAATGTTAATGGGGAATTTAGAGTGATGTTAGGAGGGGGGGGGGGGGGAGGGGCCAAATGAGCTTCCACCTTCACATGGTTGGCCCTGTTTAGTAGAGAATATTTGACTATTCTCGAAACCAAGTGAAGCTCAAACTTTAAAGATAAGCTTATAGTTAATAGTAACAACCAATTAGCAAGTCAAAATGAAGTTCTTGATTACATGTACCTTTTTAGTTTTTAAAGCACGATTTCATGTTTTAATATTGTGTAGTTTTTTTCTTAAAGTTAGAGTATTCTTTTACTATAACAACATAATTTATGACCATTTTAGTAACTATTCTAACATTGCTTTATGAAAAATCCTATTTTGGCAAAGATGGCAATAAGTGGTGCTATCTATTCCTTGGGAGTTTGGATTGCATAGGTCTATATCTCAAAATCATTGGCATGTGGTAGAAATGCATACTTACAACCATTTCATTCTACATTTAAAAACATTGATGATAATATTGCTTTTTTTAATTTATATTTTTGTCTATAGTCATTATAAATGTTGCAACCTCAGTTAGCTTTTATAGGCTATGAAGAACATAGTTGAATACTACAATAATTTTTTGGTTAAGCATTTATGTTTTCCATACTCATAGTCCAATTTATTTATAGTTTGGAAGGGTACGATTAGTGCACAATCTAAAAATTTATACTCATTCATATATTTATTTCATAATCAATTCTATCATTAAGTTTTCTAGAATTGATTTGTAATAATATCTTTAATCTAGGGGCCTCTAATTTCAACTTCAATGGAAGAAAGAAGTTCAATACAAGAACACATCAAAAAGTCAAATCTGTGAGTGTTGAAGATTCCTCTAATATATTTAACTATATTATCTATTGTACTCTTTACATTTAACGATATATGTTTTTCTTTGATAACCACTCATCTCATTATATGGCAGGCTAAGAAAGAGAACAAAGAGAGCAAATCATTTCGTTCGATGTACATAGATGATAATTTTACAAGGATAAATATGTTGTTCTTGGAAATTAAGAGAAGATATTCATCTCTTTCTGCTTATGATACAAGTTGGTCTTTAAATATTCTTTTATATAGTTTGATGATATTTTTATAATGATCATGTAAATGTAAGAGACATTTGTTTGTTGGTGTAGTGCTCGGTTCTTATCCTATCAATTTGATTCTTGGACTCTCAATGGTAAATCATTTGGTGAGTTTGGGTATAGCAAGAGATTTCAAACATGAGATAAAAGAGGTTCTAGATGATCTCTATAGGTAATTGGAAGATATTTTTACTGACTAATTGTAGTACATTTTATGAATTGATTTGCATGATGTTTGAAATAAATATTCTTCTTGGGTAAATTTTGGATAGAGAATGAAATGGGTGAAGGAATGCCATTAGCATTAGACATAATAACCATTTCTAATAGTTAAGTCTTAATTTAGTTTCTAGTATATTTTATTCTATTTTTTAAGTTGTTAAGAATTTTATTTTATTTGTATAGAATTAAGTTTTTTTGGTAAAGTCAATTAGATTACTTCTTATTTCTTTTCTTAGTTTATATATATATATATATATATAATATATGAATTATGTTCAATTTAGAAGAAATATCTTTTATAAAATTCAACAAACACTTTAAAGAGTTATACAATGTGTTATGAATTGATATTTAAGATTGAGTGTTTTGATTGTGAAGGAGAAAGAGAAAGGTGAACACTATGTACAGATTCATACTCAGTGTTTAGACACAACCTAAACCCTTATTATCTTCAATAGTTTTTTAGGATACTATTCTTAGATAAATACTCAGTGTCTAGATTCTTAGATAAGAATAGTGTGAACATTATGTACAGATTCATACTAAGTTTCTAGATTCATAATATTCCTAACATCCTAAAACCTTGTTATCTTACTCATGAATTCTCTAGGAAGGTGGTGTACTACAGGGTCCTTGTGGAATGCCTCATGATGACCTTGAGTGCACAAAGCTATATCACTAAGCTTGGATGCATGTACTAGTCCATCCATGAGAGCTCCAAAATCAACAAAAGTGCCAAATGACTATATTCTTCTCACTATCCCTATAAAAGTTGCACCATGAACTAAATCTTCATTTGGCACTCTTGGATTCCCATTCCTACTAATATTTCTAGTGGGTACTGACTATCTTGAGCTAGAAGGATCTTCAACAACAAGTGATTTAGTTTCTAATAATGAGCTAGACACATATGATTTATCGCCTTCTAATGGCTTATCTAAATCTCCACTTTGTCCAGGAGCATCAATATTTGGCTCCTCAAGTGTCACTTTATTCCCAACTGATGTTGATATTCTATGTAATAGTGAACCATGTCTTTTGTTGGAATATATCTCTTTTTGATAAAAAGTGATATTATTTGAAAATGATCTAAAAGGTAGTGACTTATTTTCTATTGTAGAATCTATAGAATTTTGGGAGGATAATGTTCTTTTTGAATACTTCTGATGCAGGAGCATCCAGAGGTATAAGGGCAATCCTGTGTCACCCAAAAAAAAAATGTACTTAGACTTAGTTTTTGTTTTATGTCTTTACATTTTTGGATACCCATTTGGCTCAAATAAAGGTTCCAACTCTCATAGTTCAACTATCAGTGCATTTGAAAATCCTGAAAAAATAGGAGCATGCAATTTGACCATCATTTTGGTGACCTAGAAGGTGTGACTTGGCCAAATGAATGTAATTGAGATATAGAGCATTCCAGAAAAAGAATCAGGTCAAAAGGCCCCACGGTTTGAAAGTTATTGCAGTTTTTTGGGTTTTGGAGACCTCCTAAGAATGCTTCAAAGTCAGGTTTGGGGCGTTAAATGACCTCAAAAAGGGTCGAAAAATGGGGGACGAGCAAAGCTGGTCCACAGGTCTATAGAGCGCTTTGAGAGCTTTCCGAAAATGTAAACGGTTCGTCAATCGGAGCTACGGTTCAAAAGTTATGCCTCCCGGAAGTTCGACTACCGTTTCTGGATTCTTCTAGATTTGCACCGACTTCTAACGCGGCTTTTGGAACCTTCTATTTTGGCGGTGGATGCCTACTAGCACTTTCTAGAATGTACTCCTAGTCCTTAACACTCTGGGGTCTATTTAAGGAGATTTTGGCATTGTAAAAGGCAGTTCGGATTGGAGCTTGAGAGGAGGTGCTAAAAGGAGAAATATTCTCCAGAGTTATGCTATTGTAAGCCCGTAGGGCATGTTTTGAAGTTTATTTTCTCTGCACTGTTTGTACTAGCTTATTTTCTCAGTTAATATAATTCCCCTTTTCTATTGTGTCCATTCTGTTGTTGGGTTGTGTCCCCATCAAGTGGTATCAGAGCGGGTTTTCCTGAGTGTGTAGACAGAGCGCCGACTATGAGGCAGTTTGCACCAGGACTGTGTGGTTGTGGGTTCGAGTTAGAAGATGCCTCCATGAAGAGAGCATGGTGGAAGGGCCAGAGCTATTGATCCTGAGGAGGTTAGAGCCCTCCAAATACAGGTACAAGCATTGCAAGAGGAGCCTCATAGAGGAGCAAATATTGCCGCAGATGACAATAGTGAGGATGACAATGAAGAGGAAGTAATGGAAGTTGACGGGGAAGTTTTGAATCCTATAGAGGAAAGGCTTTTTAGGGCCATTACTAGGTTTGGGAAAAGACCTACAATTGAAGTGGGTATATTTTCGGGAAATTTGAAACCAGATGAGTTGATCGATTGGATCAATGAACTGGATGAATACTTTGAGTATGAGGATATAAGGGACCCAGATAGGGTTAAGTTTGCAAAGGCCAAACTAAAAGGCCATGCCAAAATTTGGTGGCAAGAGGTTCAACTAGAAAGACTTAGAAGAGGAAAGGAGAAGATCACAAGATGGGATCGTATGGTGGACAAATTGAAGAAGCAGTTCATTCCTGTGGACTACGAGCTTGATCTGTTTAAGAAGATGCATGGGTTAAAGCAAGCAGGAAGATCAGTCCAAGAATATATAGAGGAGTTTTACCGACTCCTGATTAGAGCGGGGCATGTAGAAGAAAATAAGGAGAAGGTTGCTCGTTATATCAGTGGGTTACGACCTAGCATCCAGGAGGAATTAAGTCTGGTAAGAATGACCAGCGTTGAAGAAGCATACCAGTTTGCCCTACGAGTTGAAGAGAAGCTGAGTAAAAGGTTTGAAGGAAGACAAAGAGGGCACGGTCAAGGAGGAAGGGGAAGTGGTAGATCATCTGGAGGCCGCAATGAAACTCAAAAGAAAAATGAAGATGAGGGTACTAGAAGGAACCAGAGGAATGAGGGTTTCAATCACTCCCGTGATCAAGATTTTGGAAATCAAAGAGGAAGAGGTAGAGGACGTGGGCAAGGAAGAGGAGGATTCCATGGTACTTGTTTCCATTGCAATGAAGAAGGTCATCGTGCCTTTGAATGCCCTCAACGACAAGGAAGGATAGATAGGAGAGCTGAGGGCCAAGCTAGGGTTGCTCATGTGGATGAGGATGCACAATCATCACATTCAGAGGATGCAGAAAGAGGAGAGGCCTTGGTAAATGAAAGAGTCCTACTAAGTGGTGAGAATGAACCAGGGCAACAGAGGAGTTTGTTCCGTACCAGATGCAAGTGTGAGGATAAATGTTGTGATGTGATCATTGATGGTGGTAGCACTGACAACTTGGTATCCGAAGAGATGGTCTCTAAGCTAAAGCTCAAGAGGGAGAAACATCCCCAACCCTATCAAATTTCTTGGGTAAAAGATAATCATAAGGTCCTGGTAAGTGAACAATGTTTAGTAAAATTCAAAATTGGAAATTACCATGATGAAGTTCTCTGTGATGTTATTTCGATGGATGTTTGCCATCTATTGTTGGGTAGACCATGGCAGTTTGATAGACATGCAATACATGATGGACATGCAAACACATACTCTCTGACAAAGGATGGAGTTCACCACAAATTGAAGCCCATGAAAAAGGAAGGTGAAAAGGTATGTAGCAATGCTAGGATTTGTCTTGTTGATGGAAGGAAGCTTTTAGATGGCATGAAACATGAGCGTATGTGCTATGCTTTGATTCCTAGGAAAGATAAAGAAGGTAGTAGTGAAATACCATTTGAAGTTTCAGATTTACTAGGGGAATTTGGAGATATTATCTTTGATAATGTTCCATATGGATTACCACCAGTAAGGCAAATCAGTCATCAGATAGATCTGATTCCAGGAGCTAGTTTGCCTAACAAGGCTGCTCATAGGATGACTCCTACTGAAACAGAGGAGCTAAATAGACAGGTTCAAGAGCTGTTGAGGAAGGGCTTGATTCGAGAGAGCCTGAGTCCATGTGCAGTACCTGTAGTACTCGCACCAAAAAAGGATGGAGAGTGGAGGATGTGTATAGATTCCCGAGCTATAAATAGGATAACCATCAAGTACTGATTTCCTTTGCCAAGGATGGATGATCTTATGGACTGCTTGAGTGGAGCTGAGTACTTCACAAAGATAGATCTGAAGAGTGGCTATCATCAAATACGGATTCGAGAAGGAGATGAGTGGAAACCAGCCTTCAAGACCAAGGAGGGTCTTTATGAGTGGTTAGTCATGCCCTTTGGATTGACGAACGCCCCAAGCACCTTCATGCGGCTCATGAATGAGGTACTTAAGAAGTTATTGGGAAAATTTGTTATTGTCTATTTGGATGATATTTTAATTTTCAGCAAGACTTTGGAAGAACATTTACTGCATATTTGTAGTGTCCTTGAAAGGCTAAGCGAAGAGAAACTGTTAATTAATCTAAAGAAGTGTGTCTTTGCAAAAAGGGAGTTAGTCTATTTGGGATTTGTTATATCACCAGAAGGTCTCAAAATGGATCCAAAGAAGGTAAAAGCCATCTTGGAATGGCCTGCTCCAAGGTCTGCTACTGAGGTAAGATCATTTCATGGTCTGGTTAGTTTTTACAGGAAGTTTATTAAGAATTTGAGTGGCATATGTGCACCCCTAACTGATACGACAAGAGGGGATAGAAAAGAGTTCAAATGGACTGTAGCAGCTGCGAGAAGTTTTGAATTGCTGAAGAAGAAGGTGACTGAACAGCCTGTGTTGGCACTTCCAGATTTCAGAAAAGTATTCCAGGTGGATTGTGATGCTAGTGGTAGCGCTATTGGGGCTGTATTAAGCCAAGAAGGTAAGCCTATTGCATATTTTAGTGAAAAATTGAATGATGCAAAGAAGAAGTATTCTGTTTATGATCAAGAGTTCTATGCAATAGTTCAGGCCTTAAAGAAATGGAGACATTATTTATTGCCAAAAGAATTTGTTTTGTATACTGATCATCAGGCATTACAGTACCTAAATAGCCAAGGTAAATTGAATTAGAGGCATATGAAGTGGGTAGAATTCTTACAAAGTTATACATTTGTGTTGAAGCATAGAAGTGGAAAATCTAATAGGGTTGCAGATGCATTAAGTAGGAGACAACTGTTGCTTACAACAATGCAGGTTGAAGTAGTTGGGTTTGATGAACTCAAGAATTTGTACCCCGAGGATCCTGATTTTGCTGAAGCATGGAAAGCTTGTAAAGAACCTGTGGTTGTAGATAGAACCAAGTGGTTAGACTATTTGATTCAGGATGGCATGTTGTTCAAAGGTAGTCAATTGTGCATTCCAAGGAGTTCCATGAGGGAAAATATGATTAAGGAGAAACACAGTGGAGGGATGGCAGGACATTTTGGTCGGGATAAGACCATTGCCATTCTTAGAGAACATTATTTTTGGCCTCAAATTGCACAGGATGTGAAGAAGTTTGTACAGAGTTGCCAGGTTTGACAAGTTGCTAAGGGGTTTAGTCAAAATACTGGCCTATATCAGCCATTGCCTGTTCCATCAAGGCCATGGGAGGACATAAGTATGGATTTTGTTCTTGGATTGCCAAGGACACAAAGGGGTAATGACTCAGTATTCGTGGTGGTTGATAGGTTCTCCAAAATGGCACATTTCATTCCATGCCACAAAACTCATGATGCTGTCCATATTGCAGACTTGTTTTTCAAAGAGGTGGTAAGACTACATGGTCTTCCAAGGAGTATAGTTTCTGACTGAGATACTAAATTTGTGGGGTATTTCTGGAGGACATTGTAGAAGAAGTTGAGAACAGACTTGAAATTTAGTTCCACGCATCACCCACAGACTGATGGCCAAACAGAAGTGGTAAATAGAAGTCTGGGCAATTTGCTGAGATGTTTAGTTGGAGATAAGCCCAAGGGATGGGATTTGATTCTACCACAGGCAGAGTTTTCTTATAATAACTCTGTAAATAAGAGTACTGGAAAATCACCATTTCAAATTGTATATGGAAATAGCCCAAGGACTGCACCAGAATTGAGGAAGATAGAACAAGGGGAGAGAACAAGTGCTGAAGCTGAAGAATTTGCTGAACACATCAAGCATCTACATGAGGAGGTTCAAGCACACATTATCAAGATGAATCAAGAGTATAAAGCTAGGGCTGATGCAAGGAGAAGACATAAGGAATTCCAAGTAGGGGATCTAGTCATGGTGCACTTACGAAAAGAAAGATTTCCCATTGGTACTTACAACAAGCTGAAAATGAAGAAATTTGGCCCCTGCAAAGTTTTGAAGAAACATAACTCAGGAAATGCATATGAGGTGGAGCTGCCAGATGGTATTCACATTTCTCCCATTTTCAACATTGCAGATTTAATAGAGTATCATGATGATGGTGCAGATGAGGAGCTGGTTTTAGAGCCATGCCCAATTCTTGCTTCTAAGAAGAAGGAGATAGAAGACATTCTAGATCATCGTGTGGGTAGGAGTACCAAAAACAAGCAATATGAAGAGTATTTGGTCAAATGGAAAGGATGACCGATCGAAGACTCAACTTGGATTTCAGCAGCTAAGGTTTCCCATTTGGGATTTCCTCTACCATCCATAAAGTGACAAGGTCACTTTTCAATCTACCCTAGGTGTCTGATGCAGGAGCATCTAGAGGTATAAGGGCAATCCTGTGTCACCCAAAAAAAAAATGTACATAGACTTAGTTTCTGTTTTATGTCTTTACATTTTTGGATACCTATTTGGCTCAAATAAAGGTTCCAACTCTCATAGTTCAACTATCAGTGCATTTGAAAATCCTGAAAAAATAGGAGCATGCAATTTGACCATCATTTTGGTGACCTAGAAGGTGTGACTTGGCCAGATGAATGTAATTGAGATTTAGAGCATTCCAAAAAAAGAATCAGGTCAAAAGGCCCCACGGTTTGAAAGTTATTGCAATTTTTCGGGTTTTGGAGACCTCCTAAGAATGCTTCAAAGTTAGGTTTGGGGCATTAAATAACCTCGAAAAGGGTTGAAAAATGGGGGACGATAAAAGCTTGTCCATAGGGCTATAGAGCGCTTCGAGAGCTTTCCGAAAATGTAAACGGTTCGTCAATCAGAGCTACGGTTCAAAAGTTATGCCTCCTGGAAGTTCGGCTACTATTTCTGGATTCTTCTAGATTTGCACTGACTTCTAACGCGGCTTCTGGAACCTTCTATTTTGGCGGTGGATGTCTACTAGCACTTTCTAGAATGTACTCCTAGTCCTTAACCCTCCGGGGTCTATTTAAGGAGATTTTGGCATTGTAAAAGGCAGTTCGGATTGGAGCTTGAGAGGAGGTGCTAAAAGGAGAAATATTCTCCAGAGTTATGCTATTGTAAGCCCGTAGGGCATGTTTTGAAGTTTATTTTCTCTGCACTGTTTGTACTAGCTTATTTTCTCAGTTAATATAATTCCCCTTTCCTATTGTGTCCATTCTGTTGTTGGGTTGGGTCCCCATCAACTTCCTAGTCCTTGTGTTTACAACCCTTCCTGGCATGTACTAGATGGACCCAATGGGACAAATAATTTTAGATACCATGATTATGTGACTCCTTAAAGTAACTAAGGTTTAGCTTGGAACCTATAGAGACTTCACCCGTGAGACCATGCCTGTGTAAATGATTTGTAAAATAGTAAAAATACAGACATCATACATGTTTGGATTTTGACATTTGAACATATTTATATATTTTTTTCATAGAAAGGGTCCTTTATTATAGGAAAGTAGATTATTTTATAGATATAATAGTTGTTATAAAATATGGCTTAAAAGTTCATATCAAGTTCTTTAAATCTTACGGTCAAGATATATTATTTCAATTAACAACTTGAAATAATTTTCTTAGGGAAGAGGATTCTGATGATAAATTTCAAAATTTTGTGCTTTAGGAGATGCATATTGGTCATGACACTGAATTCAAGATCATTCAATTAACATTATCATCTTAATTAAATCTAAAATTGACATAGATTCCAAATCTAGTGTAATGCCCATATCTCAGGAATTTCTTTGGAATTCATATCCCTACACTTTGCCAAAGATCTAGAGAAATTACTAAAGATGAAAATAAAACCATAAAATTTTAACATAGTTAATTTCACTTGTAGCTAAATGTACCATAATCTTAAAAAATTAATGGTAGCTAGTGGCTGTAATGATAATATACCATCCTTCATGCTTCTGCCTAGTTAAAATGGCTTTCTATAATTTTCTGACGTTTTGGGTAAAGTTGATTGTAGATGTGAGAATTACTCTAGTGTGGTGGAAGTAGGCATTTTGAAAAAAAAGATCAGACCTATATCTAGCTAACATGAAGGCATAGGCATTGGTTTTATTAACTCCAGTTTTTGTATGAGCCATCATCGAAGAGGTAGTCTATTATTATGTAATATTTTAATTTTTGATTGTTGCAGCAGAAATGATCTTCAAAGTACAGGGATAGATTTTGTTTGGATGGTAATAATATTTAGTATCTTGGATTGATATTTGGGACTCTAAATTCCTTTCTCTAGCGATTGTTTATCAAAGCAAGGTATTTTGATTTTTGTTTCATGTGGATATCTGGCTATTTGCTTCTCACAGAAAGCTTTTTTGGGCATTCATCTTCAATAATAGATGTAATCCTAGCTATCTAGAATCAATAAGCATAATTAGTGTGACAAGGAAATTTAAGGAACTTATTGGAAGCTCAAATGTGGGAACAAATTTATGTGTGTCCCAGATGGAGATTTTTTTCAATGGTAGGATGCTAGGTTAAAGAAAATGTGATGTAAATGGAACACCAATAGCCAAAGCATACAAGATAGAAAGTTTGATCCAAATAAATTTTTTTAAATTTTTTATCCATTTAATTCCATTTTTTTGGTTGACATCCATTTCTTAAAGGAATGTATCATTTCTATTGTTTTTTTTTAGACAAAATTTGCCTTGGTAATGATCAACCAAGAGACCTAAAAGTCAAATAACTTAAAATCATAATTAAAAAATTGGATGCAAGTAGGAGAATTTTCATTCAGAAATTCTGAGACACTGTCAAGATGACATTTTTCATTCATTTTATCATTTGTGTGTTGAATACCTTAACTTTAGGAGGCTATGGAGCAAGAGTTATTTTGTTGAATTAGGCAGGTCGAATTCTGTGTAGGAGTATGATTTTCTGCAAAAAATGACAAAAAGAGAAGGATCAGAGTAGTGGACATAATGATATTTTCTTGTTTCCAAGTTCTAACAATTATCTAGAGACCATGGGATGGTTGCAGTGGAAAAACCACCTTTCCTCACTTCAAATGATCTTTAGATGTAAGATCACCGCATGGATGCTTGATTTTAGTAAATCCTAGCAGTGTTTTTTCACTGAGAATAGCTATTGTTAAGATATATGTTTGGTAAATTTTTCATAGTGATTTTGGTATGCTCATTTTTTAGGGATGGGGAAGGATGCAAATTATATTAATTACCCTAGAGATAAATGATTCATCTTTTAAATGAGGTGAGCATAACGATTACAAGGATCAACCTCAAAAAGGGAAGAAATTACCCAATCCGGCCCCTCCATGAACAAAGAAAGCCAAATCTTGTCTAAAATAGTGCAACCTCATTTATATGGAGTAGGAAGGTGACTTCTTGAGAATAGCTTTATAACTCATTACAATGGAAGTATTAATGTCAACCAAATTGTAAGCTATTTAATTTGTTGTTGTTTATTTTGTGTAGTTCTATTTCTAGAACCCTAAAAGCTGCTTGATCTCTTAGAAGATTGTAGATAACTTAGCTAAATAAAGGAATTTATCTTCTTCTAGCTTTGTCAGTGTCTTGAGAAAATCAATTTAGGCTTTACTTTGACTAGACTACTAATATTTTGAGGATACATTTAATCATCCTTGATTCCTTTGAATGATATGGTAGTCAATTTATGATCCTTCATTTGTAGACAATTGGCATGTGTCCAATGTTGTGTTGCAAGTTTCAATCATTTATTCCATTTTCATCTCATTTAGAGATAAGAAGAAGATAAATTGTGGTAGGTGAACTAATTACTAAGCTTCATGCACCTGGACATGTTATCATGTTCATATACATTTCATTCTTAATGTTACAATCCACTTAGATTTGTTGCAAAAAACAACAAAAAATGTAATGTAATGCAGAGTACAAGAATATATGTCTATGCTTTGACATCAAGGTAGAGTTGACTGAACATTGAAAAAATAAATAGAATAGTGGGGATAAGGGCTCAAAAAGGAAGCAACAAGATAGACTTTTGGCTAATCTAGTGAGCTTGTCTCAGTACCGCTATGTTGTCCCTAAGTTGAAATTACTAAAAAAGTGATTAGGTGGAATGTCCTTGTCTAATATGATAAATGCCAAATCTTGCTTGTCAATGTTCTTTGCTCGGAAACCTCTTTTTTGTATGTAGTGAAGCCCTACAAAGGAAATGCCCTATTGTTCTTCAGTCTATACCTAGATGCTACAACCAATGATGTCAGTCTGCATGGTAGTTGCCCTATTATATGTCGATGAAAACCAACTTTCTGCTCAATATATATTTGTTTAATAGTCATGGAATCTAGCTTTATACCCAAAGATTGCATTAGTTTGAAATATTCTAAAGCCTTTTTATAAATGTGTAAACTAAATATTAATGTTATGTAGTCCTTATATAGGTATGTGTATATGTGCAGATTTAAGACAATGAGCTTTGTATTTTAAAAAAATTACCATGTTAAAAATAAAGGAGAAAGTGATTCAATTTTATAAATTTTAATGTACAGTTTTAATTAATACTCCAAATTTAACATGTATATTTAAAAAATATAACATATTCAACTACTTCTCAAGCATTTGGGCTACAATTCTATTCTCACTTCTCCAACTTATAGTTTCAGTTTATATGCAAGCAATTTTGATTTCATAGATTGTATAAACTATCAGTGTTGGAGCTCTATTTCTCATGATAGATTTTGAGTTTTAGATCTCTTCATGTATAAATCTTTCAAAGCTCTGAAGAAATTTCTAGGTGGAGATTCCATATTAACGTTAGATCCAAAAATAAACAAAAACCTTGCTACAAACTTAGTGATAGAGAAAGTGATATTAAGGAGTGGTTAAAAGGCATAGCAGTGATTTGATTTTTATCAATCAGGTACATTTCATGTGTCTAGACTTTGTCTACTTAGAACTTAGCTCTTGTTTATGGCCTATTACTATTACGAGCTTTATAGGTTTATGTAGTTCATTTCTCTGTTAAAAATTGCTATTACATTTTGGTTTTCTTTGTATTGTACATAATCAAAATTAAACCCATTTATTTCTTATTACAAGGCCACATCAGCCTTATGCTCGAAAAGAGAAGAGGAAGCATCATGTTATAAGATTAGAACCACAAGAGCCATAGGAGAATGTTGAAGATAGTCACCATGTGCCTATTAGCAATAGGCACATTGTGACTATCTTTAGCTAATAGGAACATCATGACTATCTTCGGCATTCTTCAATCAAGAATTCTCTTTTAGTTGAGCTTGCAAGGGAGATCAGCTAGTGAAGATGCTTTGTTAGCACCTTCAAAATCAATAGGAAAGTGGGGTGTGGGACCTCCTCCAGATAATGGTACCATTGGATCAAATCCAACATTAAGCAATCAAGGTTTAGAACTAGCTCCAAGGTAGTTCATCATATTAGAACATGGAAAATGGTTCCTTGTACTACCTTTTTATGTTTATCGCTTATCTATCTACAACTCCATATTCGATATTGACAATCTCTTTCCCTCACCGTGCAACTAAACTACTTTACTTTTATTGATGCAGCTGAACTACAAGTGCCTTTTGTGTTCTTGAAAAATCATAAACTTTCAACTTTTGTGAAGCCATTATAAATGCAAATGAACTACAAATGGTGAGGTGTCAATTTTAACGCAATTTTTGTTTCTATAATGTATAGTTCAATCGCTAGAAATATTTTATCTAGAGGTGTCAATTGATAGATTGTTAATTTTTCATGTCATTTTCTACTTTGGTTGGGTAGTTCTCCTTGCATTTGTAAATCTTGCTACAGTCTTTAGCCTAATGACAGTTTGGTATTACATCATCCAAGGCAATAACATAGTTGACTTAAAACTTTCCATCAAAAAAAACATCAAGGGATAATATTTGAATTGTGGATATTTGTAAATTATGTTGGTTTTGGACATAGTTATAGCTATAGTTATATATGTGCTCTTATGATGATGTGATTGGGACTGTAAGTTTTTTTGTCACGTTTATCTGTTTGAAGTCAAATTATTGACTTTCATTCCTGATAAGTAATTCTTTCCTTATTTTATTTTTCCGTGTAGTCTTCACAAGAAATGGTGTCTCAAGAACCAAAATTTAGACAGGTTGTGCCAATTATTGCAAAGGCTTTTCTATCATAGAAGACTTTTAAACTGCACAAAATTTGAATTGTAAAGCATAATTGCTCGATGGAGACTCAGGATATCGTGCACATTTCTTCCTCCTTCCCATTGTTTTGTATGCAATAAATCATGTGATGAATGAAACAATGGTGTGGAGGTAGAAATGTGCATGATACCCTAACTCTTATGCACCGAATCAAATTTTGTGCAGCCTATAATTCGTACATCTTCTCTAAATTTCTACCTAGCATTGGTCAAAATTTCAATGCACATGTCTTCCCTTTGACAATGAATGTATCACACCAGTGTAGAAAATTAAGGGGTGTTGGTCACAATTTTGATGCAAAATTGGCCATTTGGCTGTCATAGGTGAAGGCATTTATGTCAAAATTTTGACCAGCGATCCTCGCAAATGGGAAAATAATAGTTCAGGTTGGACTAAGGAAATTGACAAAATTCATGTTGATAAATCCACCTTTATGAAGTCAAAATTTTGATGCAAAATCCCTGCATCAAAAAATTGACTAAAAAAGATTGACAACAAGTTTAGTCACCAATTCAACCAACTCTGGTCACAATTTCAACCTTTTTGCATCAAAATTTAGGCCTAAATTTACTAATGATTTCTATGAACCTCATGTCTATCTTTCAAATTTTTCATTCTAGCTCTAGTAAGATAATTGAGTTCTCACCACATGATGTGGTTATTCAAGACCTCCATGACCATGGCTTAGTTGTTAGTATTGGGAATAATGATCTTCAATCTCACTTATATCAATTTGATGGCTTTAAGAGCTTTGATTCTATAGGCATTTCCCTTATTGCTCATGCAAACACAATGAGAAAATATTTATAGCAGATGAGTACATAGGAGTTAGTGATTAGGCTACCTCAGATCTCTTGTACTAATAGTATCTATCAAGGTTGTGCACTTCGAAAACATCACAGAGATCCATTTCTGGTAGGTAGATCCATACATGCTAAGGCACCATTAGAGTTAATACACAGTGATATTATGTCATTCCCCACTCCACCTTTTCTAGGTGCTTGATATGTTCTTACCTTCATAGATGACTTCTCTAGATGCACATGGGTGTACTTTCTAAAGTACAAGTATGATGTCTTTGATTCATTTCAAATCTTTAAGACATTTGTGGATAAGCAGTCTAGTCTTTCTATCAAACATATATGCACTAACAATGGGGGGTAATATTGGAATCAGTCTTTTAGAGATTTTTGTACTGAGCATAGTTTGCAACATTAGTTCACAGTTCCCCATACCCCTCAGTAGAATGGGGCTTTAAAGAGAAAGAACAAGACATTATGGGAGATGGCCAATTGTATGATACCATCTTGAGCTATTAGTTCTTCATTTTGGGTTGAGGCTATCAATTGTGTCAATTATATTCAAAATCAAATGCTTCACAAGGAATTGTGACACTTGACTCCTAAGGAGGCTTGGACTCATGTAAAGCTAGATTTTTAGATACTTTCTGCATTTTTGGTAGTGAGGCTTGGGCATTCATTCTAGATGCTTAGCAAAAAGCCATGGAGAGGAAGAGCTGACCACTCATCTATTTTGACTATTATGTGGATGTGAAGGAATATAGGCTATTTAATCCTAATTCCAGAGATGTCTTGTTTGAACAAGATGTTCAGTTTGATGAGCATTATCCTTAGATGGAGCCACCATCACCAACTTCTCCCTCGCTACCTAGTACTTCCTCCACCCCTTCACAAGATTATGCATCCTATGAGGAAGATCTTGATATTGATCCCCCTTCACCACCTCCACCAATTGTTCAATGAGCACCCAAGTGGATTCATGATTTTTTTGATGTAGTAGGACCTATTGAAGGTGATTCTTCAAATTCTCGTCACACTCGTGCATAGACTTCTAGTACTGGACTCTTGAGTCATACCATTTTAGATGATCCCTAAAGTTTTTCATAGGTGACAGGACACTTAGAGTGGGATAGGGCTATGGATGAGGAGTACTCATTTTTGATGAAGAACCACACATGGGATCTTTTTCCTCTTCTGAAAGGAAGAAAGTTCGTTTGGTGAAGGTGGGTGTACCTTACCATGTTACAAATGGTTCTATTTGTTAGAATATATAGTCCACTAATATAATTGAGAGAGAGGGGGGGGTGGTGGGTGAATCACATATACAACTATCATTACAATCATTAGATTTAAAAAAACATAACCATGTGGGAAATATAAATTGAAACCACAATAAGATACTCATGCATAATTAACCCTAGATATGTTAACTAGAGACACCCTTGATCAAAGGGAAAACCCCAGTGGGGATGGTATCCATAAGATGATGTACTAATATAAATATTCCTTGTTAGAGGGTAGACCCTATTAGGAGTTTGTTACAAAATTCAGTACATATCACTCCCTATTATGAAACTTTGAATCCCTATTAGCATATTGCAATCCTATTAGGAGTTGTGCCAACCCTATTAAGAGTTGTGGAAGATAGATGGACCCACTGCCCAAACAACTTCAAGGTTAAGATCAAAGAACCCACTATCCAAATGATCTCTATATTATTCCTTGTAGAATAATAGAAATGAAATGTACTTCTTCCTTTGTCTCTGTCCTGTCAACTAGACTTTTGCTCCTTCAGATCTTGTAACCAGATCTCATATTACAAATCCAATAATCCCTTGGATCACTTACATGCATTCAATAAGCATTTTTCTCCTTCTTAAGCTACACACTAATAATTTGTATTCCACTTGATCCTCTTAATCCAAGTCTCACTTACAAATAAGGAAAAAAAATTTCCTTTATACCATATCTTCATAATAATTCCTTGAGTTAGTCTTGAGGCTTTCCCAATTAATTAAAATAAGATAATTAATTAATTCACAATTACAACAACACTGTCAGCTCACAGTCTATACAAAAATTTACACATGTGAAACCATGTCTTGCGCACAGTTTGGCATCATTACACAACTATCCTCTGTCACTATTATATATTCATTAGCTTCATTAATTCTTAGATGAAAGATAGCAATAGATCATCAAAACTCTATTTTCCAATGCTCTTTTTCTACATTGCTTCTAGTAAAATAGATGTAACTTTCATACAAAATTGAATCAGACTTAGTCCTTTGAACCACATCATCAAGACAACCTTAGGAACATGTACTCCACTGCACATCATTTGAAACTTCCCCAACTCCTATGCATACTAAGATTAGTGAATATTATTCTTCCAGTCTTAATAGAATTATTATTGTGTTGACATCAATGACAAATGTAGTCATGAATGCGACATATCAATCCTCTTCAATCCTTAGGATACTCCCCCAATGTAGTATCATCAACATTCATGCTAACACTATTGACAGATATAAAGGCATGTCTAGTTGCAAAGGGATTTTCATAGATTGAGGGTATTGATTACTTTGAGACCTTTTCTCTTGTTAGCAAGATGAAATCTATTCGCCTTGTACTCTCTCTTGTAGCTTCAAAGGGATGGATAGTTTTTTAGATTGATGTGGAGGGTGCATTTTTACATGGAGACCTTCATGAGGAGATATATATGGAGTATTCTAATGATTTTTTGTAAAACTCTTCATTGGTATGCAGGCTTTTGAGGTCTTTATAAGGTCTCAAAAAAGCCCCTTGGTCTTGGCATGAGAAGATGGATTCCTTCTTTCTTCCTTCACAGTTCACTCAATGTCATTTTGATCCTATAATGTACATTCAACATCATGGGGTTGACTTATTTATACTTGTGCTTTATGTAAATTATCTCATCATTGTAGGTAGCTCATCCTCCATGATACATAGTGTTTAATGAGCCTTAAGAGAGCAATTTGTGATGATAGACCTTTGACTTCTGCATTATTTTTGGGCCTACAAGTTGTTCAATCTTTGGATGGGATACCCATACTCTACAATAAGTATGCTCTTGATATGCTTCACCAATTGAATATGCTTGATTACAAGCTTTCTCCCATACCTTTTCATCTGGTTGTTGTTTTATCTACCACTTGCACTGCTCCTACAGTGGATTGCACTTTATACAAACAACTTATGTGTAGTTCGTTTTACTTGACCCAAACATGGCTTGATATTTCCTTTGTGATTGGACTTGTCTCTTGATTCTCCCATTATCTACATAAGAGTCATTGTAAATATTCCAAACATATATTATGGTAGATTTGGGGTACTACATGTTATGGAATTCACAATGCATTAGGAGATGCAAAGGATCTTGACACTCCTAGTGTGAATGATTTTCCCATTTTGCAAGAGTTCTTGGATCTATTTCTAGATGAACTACTTGAATTGCCACCTAAGCAGGAATTTGACTTCTTTATTGATGTTATTGAAGGATTTGGTCAATACAAATGCACAAAACCTAAAGAACACTTGCATGAAAGAACCTATCATAGAGAAGAAAAGACAAAGAAGAGGTAAAGGTTTTTCTCTGAGAATATGTAAATTATATTATCAGACTGAAAGAATGAGAGATAATTACAAAAGATCAATCCTTATAGAAGGAGATTGAAAAAACCTAAAATGGAAACCCTAAGAGGTAAATGACATTTATTAAATGGAAATAAAAAGTGCATAAAGTGAAATCTTATGAAGGCTGTAAAGGTAATTTAATAAATTAAATTAAATTAACGCTTTACTCTAACACCCCTCTTAAAATGAGAAACAATGAAACTAAAAATAATGCAAAAAAGGCAAGAAAACTACAATGCTAAAAGTAAACTTGGGTCCTACCAACAAGGCCTAATGAGGTACCAAATCACAACCAAATCTCTATGAAACATAGAAAAAAGGAAAACCACATGGGAAAAATCCTACCCCAAAAGGAGATAGAAATAAAAGAAGGAAGAAAGGACACATCACTAAGACCCCTTAATGACAACTTCCTTCACCCCAAGCATAGAATGTAGCTTAAGATACCACAAAGATGCAAAAGGTTTAGTGAAAATGTCTGCAAGCTATTCAATAGTGAGAATGTACTCCAAGATCAGAGACCCATATACAATTAGATGCCTAATTAAATGTATGTGAAGCTCAATGTGCTTGGCCTACTGATGCACAACTAGGTTGTGAGAAATATGTATAACACTCTGATTATCACACCATAGAAAGGTGGGACTATCAAGATGAAATCAAAACTCTATCATCAACTATTGAAGCTAAAAGACCTCCTAACTAGCTAGTACAGTTGCCTTGTACTCTACCTCTATAGATGATAATGTAGGAGCATGTTACTTCTTGCAAGACCATGTGATAGGACTAGAACCAAGACAAAAAAAAAATCCATAAGTAGACTTGCGATCATCAATATCACCAACCCAATATGAGTCTATGTAACCAACAATGTGAGGATCCCCTAATGTATAGTGAATGCCATAACATGTAGTAGCCGAAATGTACCTCAAGATACATTTGGAAGATTGCCAATGACTTTCATGTGGATCATGGGAGAATTGAGAGACAAGTCCAACTACAAAGGAAATATCAGGACATGTGTGTGTTAGGTACAAAAAACTACCCACAAGCTATATATATAAAGTCGAATCCACTATAGGAGTAGTACAAGTGGTAAATAAAACAACACTTGACTAAAATGGTGTAGGAGAAGGCTTTCAATCAAGCATATTGAATCTCTAAACCATATCAAGAGCATACTTCTATTAGAGTATGGCTATCCCATATGAAGACTAAACAACCTGTAGGCCCAAACAATAGTGTAGAAGTCCAAGGTCTATCATCTCAAACTTCACTCTCCAGGTTCACTAAACACTCTGTATCATGGAGGATGAGGTACCTATAATGATGAGATCATCTACATAAAGAACAAGTATCAATAATTCAGTGCCACAATGTTGGATGTAAACTATAGGATCGTAATGACACCAAGTGAACTATGAAGAAAGCAAGAAGGAATCCATCTTCTCATACCAAGCTCAAGGGGCTTGTTTGAGACTGTATAAAGACCTCCAAAGCATGTATACTGATGAAGAGTCTTGCACAAAACCATGCAACTACTCCATATAGTTCTCATCATGAAGGTCTCCATGCAAAAAGGTTCACACCTCAGGGTTATGTATAGATTGCCATAGGGATGCTACACCTTGACCCAATCCTAGGGGCACTACCCCCAAACCCCTATAGAAATAATCTAGGGGGAAACCATGTCAAATAAACCTCTGAGTTTGATTAGGCTCCACATCACAACATAGGGTACTACAAGAAATTTGTGGAGGGTTTCTCCAAGATTTTGACATGTATTACATCTCTTCAAAGGAAAGGGAAGAGATGTGAGTGGACTGATGATCATGAGAAATATTTTTAGCTATTGAAGCCGAAGCTCACAACTGCTCATATTTTGATCATACTAGATCCTAATAGTTATTTCATAGTTATTACTGATGCTTAAGTGATGGTTTAGGAGGTGTACTTATGCAAGATGGTAATGTGACGGCTTATGAGTCATGAAAACTAAAACAACATGAGGTCAATTATGCACTTCATAATTTGAAGCTAGCTTCCATAGTACATGCACTTGTGATGTGGAGGCTCTACCTTTTGGGTATGCCATTTGAATTGAAGACATACCATATCGGATTGAGGTATATCTTCACATAACCTAACCTTAAAGCTAGATAGAGTTTATGGTTAGAGTTATTATGTGGTATACTTTTGGGATTGACTAGATAAAGGGTAAAGAAAATAGAATGGCAGATGCATTGAGCAGAAGGAGACATATAACAACTATATCTACTACTTGGACACATTTTAAGGAACAAGTTTTTCAAAACCTCCATGGTGATGATTAGTATGAGTTAGTCAAATCAAAATTGATTAATGAGCTACTCTATATAGTTCTCCTCATGAAGGTCTTCATGCAAAAAGGTTGGCACCTCAAGGTTATGTATAGATTACCAAATTCTTCAAAAGGTAACCATTAAGAATAGATATCCACTTCCTTAGATAGATAAATTACTTGATCAAATGAAGGGAGCAATTGTGTCCTCAAAAATTGACTTGAGATCTAGATACCATCATCTATTGATCAAAGAGGAAGATATAGCCAAAACTAAATTCTAGAAAAAGGTAAGGGCACTATGAGTTTGTGGTTTTACCTTTTCGTTAAAAAATGCTCTTACAACTTTCATGAACTTGATGAATAGTGTGTTCAAGGATTATATGGATAAGTTTGTTGATATTTTTATTGATAGTATATTGATATATTCTAAAAACATGGAGGAGCATGAAGAACACTTGCGAATAGTCATGCAACAACTTAGGGACAAAATGTTATATGAAAAGCTATCAATTGCTCATTTTATCAGACAAAGATCCATTATTTGGGTTATATTATTTCATCTTAGGAGATTGTAGTGGATCCTACAAAGATTAAAGCTACACTTGAGTGGCCAAGATCTCAGAATGTGAGTGAAGTTAGAAGCTTTAAGGTTTCAGTAGGGTGTTAGGATCAACCACAAACAAAAATAAAAGTTACATGCAAATATAAACAATATCAGAAAATAATAAAGAGCAAAAATGAGAACACAAGACACAAATATTTAACATGGTTCATCCAATCCATGGGCTACATTCACCAACAACAAGTCCAATATAATTATTACCCAATGATTACAATCCAAAATCCCTTATAGCTCAATATCACAACAAGAAGCCACAATATCACCATACATAATTAAATGAAATATCCCCGACAGGATATTTGCCTCTTAAACACCAAAATACTAAAACTTCAATGATTAGGCATTTTGTCAAACAGTTAGCAAACAGGCTCTGATACCACTGAAATATCCCCGACAGGATATTTGCCTCTTAAACACCAAAATACTAAAACCTCAATGATTAGGCATTTTGTCAAACAGTTAGCAAACATGCTCTGATACCACTGAAATAACCCCAACGGATTATCAACTCTTTAAGCACTAAAGTTTTAAACTTTCAAGAGTTTGACATTTCGTCAAACAATTAGCAATCGAGGTCCGTACTACTGTAACAATCTTGTGAGATAACCCTTGCTTATTAAATCAATATTGTTACCGATATGATATTGGAGAATTTAAGCTCTTTTCAGTCTATGCTATTCTGACCCCGAAAGGGAAAAATGATCATGGCAAACACATAGAATAGGCAGTCTATAAAATCTTCATCATTTATAAAATATGAGATATTGATATTACAATAGAAAATTATATGAGAGAATGTTTGGAACCTGAGTCGCTAGCTTCTGCTCGAATGTTCAAACTTGGTATTGCTGCTGCCTATGAACAATCAGATCTTCCGTAGATGGACCAAAAATATCAAGTCCCTGAGTTCATATATGACGCTGTCAGGTTGGGTTGCCGTTCACAGGCTGCTGTCTCCATTTTAACCTCTGAAATAACCCTGATGCAGCAAGTTATTCTGTGCAATTCAGATATCGCTACTAATATGTGAAACCCGCAATGGATCCTCAGATAGTGGTTATTCTACTGACGGATTCCATAGGGTATGAAACCCATGCAAACAGTGAGCTTATATTGCTGCGACAACGGTTACTTCAATGCTGGAGCAATGGCCTGAGGTCGCGCAAATCTTAACTCTTATACCAAAGGTTACTATACTTCTGTCCCAGCCCTAAACTTGTCTTCGACCTTCCGCTAGGCGATTAATATATACAGCACGCACTTTTAGTCGACTGAAAGCGTTTTGGGGTTTGTTCGTAGTCTCCAACAGGGGTTGCAATTTTTAATTTGCTAATTGCGACAATTGTTCTGGAAATTTCTGTGGCAGCCACATTTGGAACATGCTCCAGCTGATGTGTGAAAACCTCAGATCCTACCCTCTGTTGTAGCCGCTTCAAGACTCACAACTTGCGATTTCTTTTTTAAGGAAACCTCAAGTCTCCTGCCCGTGACGTTATGGTCAAAAAGGGGCTCGCTGATGCTCATGAAAAACTCTTTGATTATTGTTTATAAATAACAGCTTCCCATCTGTTAATGGAGATTACAGCTTTGGAAGTTCACGAGTAGTCCCCATGAAAAATTTGGTAACCTGGCTGCTTCTTCAAATTCGTTAACAGCCTAGTGATATCAATCCCTCTTAAATTAGCAATCACCTCCCTTCTGAAACTCGCCTCCCATACAAACTCCTCAATACTGCCCTTGAATCATGATCCAAATCCTATCCCTAACCGGATGCTCTGAATCAAATCCTTCCAAAATAGTGATGCAAGAACCATGAAAATTGGCCTTAAGCCACAAATGATGCCCTGATGAAATGACTGGATGTCACCTCCAATTTGCAATAATTCAGATGATATTTCACACCCTCAAAATTGCGAACCAATTGAGAGTTATCGTTCTCAATGGCCAACTGTGACAATTGTAGAAACCCTAGGTTCCACAATGCATCCATGATTGAATCACAATCTGAAAACAAAGAGAGATAATCAACTGCCTGATTCGAATGGAGCCCCGGGGTGCCTATTTATTCTTTTCCCTCCATCTTCTCTAGAGACTTCTAGAACATTTTTGATCTTATCCCTCAAGTGACTTTATTAAATATTTTCCAAGTCACTTTATTAAATACAAGGTCATCTTTTAATATTTATTTATTTAATTAAAATAACTAATTAGTCGTCCTTGGACAACCATTAATTAAATTAATTAAATCGAACTGTCACCAAAAAATTGGGGACATGACAGTCCGCCCTTCTTGAAATTGCTTGTCCCCAAGCAATGGTTGAACCATGAACCAATCAGTCTTCCTGGATCCCAAATGTAAATCTGTGTATCATCCCAATCCTCATCATACTCCCGTGGAGAAATCATCAATACCTGTAGCTGAGAAACTGTACTCAACATACAAACAACTGACAACTCTAATGAAATTATCTGTAAACCAACTGTAGATGTTAGTAGAAGAAACCATTCTGCGAAATTCAACCCAACTGAAACATCAACTCTACCGAAATTCAAGCCCCTGTCAAAATGACACCTGCACCCAACTGCACTGTAGATATGACAACAGCCATAGGTACCTGAAACACTACCATCAAATCCAATCTCTGAAAAACTACTCCGGGTGTGTCGATGCGGCAAGCCGAGTAACTTGCTACTACCAATTTTATTTTCAAAAGATGGTGCCAATCTATCCCCTAATGGATGATAAGAAAATGGAGCCAATCTACATCTGCGTGAAATAAAATCTTCTACCTCTGTGTCAAAAGAGAAATGATGAGCGTACCCTACCGTATAATGCCGGTAAGAACCTCCAAATTCTACTGCTGGCTCATCATCACTGAACTGGGAATCAACAGATGGCTCCATTTTCTGACTCCGAGTGACTGTAGGCTAGTTAGGATCATGTGCATTCTGCTCAACAAACTCCTCCTCGAGATCCTTGTGAGGTAGCATAGTAGAAAGGACCCCTATAATCTTCTCAACCAATCCGCGAATAACACTAGTATCATGGATGAGAACACCTTCTGTCACTTTATACGGGTCCAAATGAACACATGCACTATCCAAAAAATACTCCATGAACGGTTTAGTGCAGTAAAAATTATACGAGGAAGCATTAACATACTCCCCTTTACACCACAACTGATCCTCCTGTGAAGGTGGCATACCCCACTGTACCACACTATCAACTAACTGAGAAGAATCAATCTGGAAACTTGACTCTACTGGTATCCCGAACTCATTAAGACCAACTTCTTCCAAACCCTGAACATGTATGTCAGTCTCAACAATAAGCTCCTCAAAAGCAACTATAGGAGTGTACTTACCGTCATCTACCTTAATAGACAAATGAACTGGGTCTGGGGCTAGTTTTGACCGCAAATGCTCCAACTCCACGGTCACCTCCTTCAACTAAAACTGCGACTTCTGTAGATCTCGCTGTGTGTCCTCTAATGCCTCAGTAGTCGCTATGAGCTCTTGGGAAAGCTCACTCACCTCCTCTTCACGATCCAAGAGTGCCTCATATGCTGTACTCCCCCACTCAACCAAGTGATCACGGTCGGCTACCAATCGTAAATAATCTTGCTTCAAAATCCGAACAGCTTCACGCAAGGCATGAATCTCTGCCAAAGAAAAGTAACCACCGTTGGACTCATCTGTCATAGAAGAACCCCAACCAGTAACAGCCAACAACTGACAAGCAGTATCAAAATGCTCACAAGCAATAGTAATGTCTCGCTCACTAACTTTTAACTGGCTAACCACATGATGGCTCTGGCTAGACTATCTTCTATAAACTCCCTCTGACACATTGTCTGGAGGAATGTCTTCAAAGATACTAGTCTCTGGATTATTACCATCTATATTTTTCGAATCAACTTCAAAACTCATATCAACATCCAGAGTGTCAAAATCTATAGTTCTGCTATCAAGCTCTTCTGTACCTAAAGAAACTGTCAAGGTAGCTGAATCTTCAAAACTGTTCACTTCATCCTCCTGGATGTCATCAAGGCTGAAACGATCCTGGGACTCATCAGTACACACTGGCAAATATGAAAAATCTTCAACACCTTTCAGCAAGAAGGGTCGTCTACATATATAAACCAAACCCAACAACGGTGTATAAAAACCAATACCAACATCGGATGTTCTGCTGGCACAAGGGAAGACAACACCATATATTCTGCTAATACAATTCATGATAGCATTCAAACAAACATTACTACTATTAAGTGTTAAAGATCTCCAGTTAACTGAACCCCAAATGCCCCTGAAACATTCTTGAGTCCATATCCATGAACAAGGAACAGCTGGTAACTCAAGCAAACTCCTTACCTGAGTAATGTGACCAATACCAACTAACTTCACATACCTGTCTGCCATTGTCCTTGTATCCTGGATGTGAATGCAAGATGAACTCGTAACATTATCAGCTACCATATATGATCCGTCTGCTGCAAGGAGTTGAATGTCAGGCATGTAAGATGAAACTAAGCCCAACTCCATGCCATGCTTATTTCCATGTCTTTCCCAATCCTATAATGCCAAAGTTGCTCGAGTGTCCTCAAGCTCGCAAGAAAGCTTGACAACTTCCTCCTCCTTCCTCCTCAAGGCATCTGAATAATCTTTGGTAAGGCTAAGAAGATGGTCACGGTCTGATAGGAAATGTAAATAGCTCAACTTCATCTTTCCCATTCCTTCACCAATTTCATGTAAGTCACAGCAAGAAGAATTTGCCTGAACTCCCTTATGTCTTCCTTGTAACTGAATCATCTAGATGTGCTCTTCTAACATCTCCCGCATCCTGTCATGATGAGATAAAGAAGCCACAATACTATCTTTGCTTACCTTCAGCTGGCTGGACAAATCATGTGAAGTACTGCCATTCTCATCCTCATGTGACGAAGCTTCTAACTGAGCCTGGTACTCTCTGTCAGCAAAATCATGAATGCTCGATGTCTGCTCATTTTCTCCAGGTATCTCATCACCATGCACAATGACATCTTCATCGTCATCTGAACTCACTTCACTGAAATCATTGCTTGTCGGAACCAAACTACCTTTTGTACATGAGACATCACCCTTGGGAAACTCGTATTCAACTGTCTCAACTTGAGTGTCAAGTTGACAGTTACTGTCCTTCACCGCTTCTTCTTGTGACCGAACTGAAACCTCTGACCGGTTGCACACTTGTTTCTCGCACTCCTCATTAAGGTTCCTAGTAGCATCTCTCATTGTATCTGTCAACGCTTCGTGAGAAGATTTGCCAAAATGAAATCTAGTTGATTTACTCACCTTAGCTGGGACGGACAGCCTGTCAAGCACACGGTGGTGTTTAATCAACAGTTCAGACATGTTATGTTTCATCTTTCTGAGCTCATCCTGAATCCCTAAATAGTCCTCCTTTCCACAATTCTGACTCTGAATACTGCATCTATTACTTGTCTGAGATTGTGTCCTTGGAGACTTTGTGTTGTACCTGTCCATCTTGGTTGAAGTAGAGTGCTGATCACTCATGTAAGTCGGTTCTCACCCCACAGGATGGCAAGAAAACCGGCTCTGATACCACTGAAATATCCCTGACAGGATATTTGCCTCTTAAACACCAAAATACTAGAACTTCAATGATTAGGCATTTTGTCAAACAGTTAGCAAACAGGCTCTGATACCACTGAAATAACCCCAACGGATTATCGACTCTTTAAGCACTAAAGTTTTAAAATTTCAAGAGTTTGACATTTCGTCAAACAATTAGCAATCGAGGTCCATACTACTGTAACAATCTTGTGAGATAACCCTTGCTTATTAAATCAATATTGTTACCGATATGCTATTGGAGAATTTAAGCTCTTTTTAATCTATGCTATTCTGACCCCGAAAGGGAAAAATGATCATGGCAAACACATAGAATAGGCAATCTATAAAATCTTCATCATTTATAAAATATGAGATATTGATATTACAATAGAAAATTATATGAGAGAATGTTTGGAACCTGAGTCGCTAGCTTCTGCTCGAATGTTCAAACTTGGTATTGCTGCTGCCTATGAACAATCAGATCTTCCGTAGATGGACCAAAAATATCAAGTCCCTGAGTTCATATATGACGCTGTCAGGTTGGGTTGCCGTTCACAGGCTGCTGTCTCCATTTTAACCTCTGAAATAACCCTGATGCAGCAAGTTATTCTGTGCAATTCAGATATCGCTACTAATATGTGAAACCCGCAATGGATGCTCAGATAGTGGTTATTCTACTGACGGATTCCATAGGGTATGAAACCAATGTAGACAGTGAGCTTATATTGCTGCGACAGCGGTTACTTCAATGCTGGAGCAATGGCCTGAGGTCGCGCAAATCTTAACTCTTATACCAAAGGTTACTATACTTCTGTCCCAGCCCTAAACTTGTCTCCGACCTTCCGCTAGGCGATTAATATATACAGCACGCACTTTTAGTCGACTGAAAGCGTTTTGGGGTTTGTTCGTAGTCTCCAACAGGGGTTGCAATTTTTAATTTGCTAATTGCGACAATTGTTCTAGAAATTTCTGTGGCGGCCACATTTGGAACATGCTCCAGCTGATGTGTGAAAACCTCAGATCCTACCCTCTGTTGTAGCCGCTTCAAGACTCACAACTTGCGATTTCTTTTTTAAGGAAACCTCAAGTCTCCTGCCCGTGACGTTATGGTCAAAAAGGGGTTCGCTGATGCTCATGAAAAACTCTTTGATTGTTGTTTATAAATAACAGCTTCCCATCTGTTAATGGAGATTACAGCTTTGGAAGTTCACGAGTAGTCCCCATGAAAAATTTGGTAACTTGGCTGCTTCTTCAAATTCGTTAACAGCGTAGTGATATCAATCCCTCTTAAATTAGCAATCACCTCCCTTCTGAAACTCGCCTCCCATACAAACTCCTCAATACTGCCCTTGAATCATGATCTAAATCCTATCCCTGATCGGATGCTCTGAATCAAATCCTTCCAAAATAGTGATGCAAGAACCATGAAAATTGGCCTTAAGCCACAAATGATGCCCTGATGAAATGACTGGATGTCACCTCCAATCTGCAATAATTCATATGATATTTCACACCCTCAAAATTGCGAACCAATTGAGAGTTATCGTTCTCAATGGCCAACGGTGACAATTGTAGAAACCCTAGGTTCCACAATGCATCCGTGATTGAATCACAATCTGAAAACAAAGAGAGATAATCAACTGCCTGATTCGAATGGAGCCCTGGGGTGCCTATTTATTCTTTTCCCTCCATCTTCTCCAGAGACTTCTAGAACATTTTTTATCTTATCCCTCAAGTGACTTTATTAAATATTTTCCAAGTCACTTTATTAAATACAAGGTCATCTTTTAATATTTATTTATTTAATTAAAATAACTAATTAGTCGTCCTTGGACAACCATTAATTAAATTAATTAAATCAAACTGTCACCAAAAAATTGGGGACATGACATTAAATCGCTAACCCTAAGCCATTTTATACAAGTTTTTTTCCACTTACAAAATTAGAGCTAGAATAAGTCATCCAACAAAAAATAGGAATTGATGCCATTTACAATATAAGGTCTTTTTTTTGGCTTTAGAGGCATTGACCCTAAAAACCTTCATGGGGGAAATGCCCCTTGACCCCATCCTATACTACAATAGGGAGTGTACTTGGGGCACTTCCCCTTGACTTGATCTTGGGGGTGCTACCCCAAAACTCCTATAGAAATAATCTAGGGGGGAATTGTGTCAAATAAACCTTTGAGTTTGATAAGGCTCCACATCACAACATAGGGTACTACAAGAAGTTTGTGGAAGGTTTCTCCAAGATTTGTGCACCTATTATATCTCTTCAAAGGAAAGGGAAGAGATGTGAGTGGATTGATGATCATGAGAAATATTTTCAGCTGTTAAAGTTGAAGCTCACAATTGATCATATTTTAATCATACCAGACCCTAATGGTCATTTTATAGTGATTATTGATGCTCAGATAATGGTTTAGGAGGTGTACTTATGCAAGATGGTAAGGTCATGGCTTATGAGTCACGAAAACTAAAACACCATGAGGTTAATTATGCACCTCATGATGTGGAGCTAGCTTCCATAGTACATGAACTTGTGATGTGGAGACACTACCTTTTGGGTAAGCCATTTGAATTAAAGACATACCATATAGGATTGAGGTATATGTTCACATAACCTAACCTTAAAGCTAGACAACGGTAATGGTTAGAGTTTTTAAGTGAATATGATTTTGGGATTGAGTATATAAAGGGCAAAGAAAATAAAGTCATAGATGTATTGAGCAGAAGGAGACATATTACAACTATATCTACTACTAGGAAACACTTGAAGGAACAAGTTTTTTAGAACCTCCAGGGTGATGACCACTATGAGTTGGTCAAATCAGAATTGATTAATAATCCATCAGACCACCATTTTGAGGGGTACTCCATGGATTAGGATGGTATATTGAGATACCAAGAAAGGATATATATTTCCAACTAGGAAGGGTTGAGGAAGTTGGTTTTTGACGAGATGCATTGTACTCCATTTTTAGAAAATATAGGGGTAAATAAGATGCTTGTTGATATGAGTCCATTGTACTTTTGGTCATGACTTAAAAGAGAGATGAGGTTTCTTCTATAGCACAATGTTTAGAGTGTCAGTGGGTTAAGGATGAACATGTACATCCAATGGGAAATTTTTAAAAAATTTGTCCAAGGTTGCCTATGACATGACGTAAACATGATATAATCTTGGTTGTAGTTGATAAATTTACTAAGGTAGCTCATTTCATAATAGGAAGTTTGAGGGATGGATCTTTGGCTTTGGCTAAGAAGTTTTTGTAGGAGATATTTAGATTGCATGAAGTTCCTAAGACTATAATATCAGATAGGGATACTCGAATGAGATCAAGGTTTTGGGCAACCTTGAATACATCTTTGGATACTAGATTGAACTTCAGTACATCATATCACCCTTGGATAGATAGACAAACATAGAGGGTTAATCAAGTTCTTGAGGATTTTCTTTAGATGAACTACATGGATCAAAAGTACAAGTGGGATGAGTATCTTCCTTTGGTAGAGTTTTCCTACAATAACTCATACCATTCTTCTTCAAGAATGGCTCCTTTTGAGGCATTATATGGACAAAAGTTTCAAACACCTATCAATTCAGATAGAGTTGAGGATAGAATCATCATTGGTCCTAACATGTTGAGGGAGATGGAAGAGAAAATGTATCTCATTAGTGAAAGGTTAAAGGAAGCAACAAACCAAAAAAGAGTTATGCAGACAAGAACCACACTTTGAGATAGTTTTAGGTAGGGGACAAGGTTTTTCTGCATGTGAGGCCACATAAGAGTTCCATAAAATTTGGCAAAGCTTCTAATCTTGCACCTAGATATGTGGGGACTTTTGATGTTTTGGAGGTCATCAATCCTATTGCTTATAGACTTTTCTTGCCACCCACTCTTGCCTATATTCATAATGTGTTTGATGTTTCTTTGTTGAAATCCTATCATCCAAATGCTTCTCACATCCTTGATTGGCATGCTTTATAGGTACAAGATCTAGGATTGGTACTAGTGGAGCCTTTCTGTATCATTGATCAATGTACCATCAAGGTATGTGGTAGAGAGATCTTGTAGCATAAGGTCCAATGGGATTGATTCTTTGTTGATAGTGCTACATGGGAGGATGCACATAAAATTTGTAGTTCATTTCTACATTTATTTGCATAGACTCTATTATGATATTTTAGTTATATTTTTAGTATTGTGTATGGTGTGAGAAAATTTGTTATATTTTCATTAGGTATTAATAATGTGTTTCATGTTTCTTTGTTGAAACTCTACCATCCAGATACTTCTGACATCCTTGATTGGTATGCTTTACTGGTACAAGATTTGGGAGTGGTACTAGTGGATCCTTTATGCATCATTGATCAATGTACTATTAGGGTATGTGATAGAGAGATCTTGCAGTTTAAGGTCCAATGAGACCAATTCTATATTGATAGTGCTACATGGGAGGATGTAGATGACATGTGTAGTTAATTTCTACATTTATTTGCATAAACTCTATTATGGTATTTTAGTTATATTTTTAGTATTATGTATGGTGTGAGAACATTTGTTATATTTTCATTAAGTATACACAATGTGTTTCATGTGTCTATGTTGAAACCCTACCATACATATGCTTCTGACATCCTTGATTGGTGTGCTGTACAGGTACAAGATCTAGGAGTGGTACTAGTGGACCCTTTCTGCACCATTACTCAATGTACCATCCTGGTATGTGATAGAGAGATCTTGTAGTATAAAGTCCAATGGGACCAATTCTCTATTGATAATGCTACATGGGAGGATGCAAATGACATGCATAGTTCATTTTCACATTTATTAGTCCTTGCCTTATCTATAAGGTAGGGAACTAATACTTTTAGTCAAGGCACACAATAATTTTTTTCAAATACATAAATCTAATAGCCTAAGGTTTGAAATGATTTATTTTTAAATTATATTTATATTCACTAATTTCACAATTCTTATTGGTTGTTACCATTTTTGCAAGGGTAAAAATATTTTTTAGCCTTAAAAAAAAGGAAAAAAAGTGCATGATCTTTCTGGAAATTCATTCTCAAAGTTTCCAACGTTTTCATGATCTTTGGTTCACTATAGAATTTTTTAGTGTTTTCATGGTCATTTTGATTTAGCACTATACTTGTCAGGCAATATTGTAGGGCCGAGCCCTAGGGAGGCCATCGTTGCCTACAACTAAAATCTAAGTCGTCTGACATGAATTTAGCTTGCTCTAAATTTTGCAAAGAATGTATCAGCTTTGCCATGGATTTTTTTCTCTGTACAGTAGATGACACTCTAAATTTATCATGGGAATACACATCAGTCATCTTTATGGAGGCACTGGTAGAAGGAGGATATGAGCTTTGGAACAAGTTTAGGGCAAGGGAAATCTTGATGTCTACAAAGCCAAATTTGAGCAAAATGAGGTGAAGATTGTTCATTGTGGGAATGAGAAAGGTTATGATCTAATCCAATCTTACTTTCACAAATGTTTTTTGCTCATTTATTCTCTTTAACTACAACTTGAATCTAAATAATGTTTATCTAGACAACTTGCAAAAAGGATGGGGAAATTGGCAATAGAAATAAGCGATTTGATGAGGCAAGGGATGTGGGTTTGGCTATGGACATTCTCCAAAGTAGAAGCAACAACCATTGCATACAAAAAAAGAGAGAGCCTTGCACATTCCTCAACTTTTTACTTGAAAGTGTTTCTCTGGCATTGAGGAATTAGAAAATTTTAAAAACTTCCATTTCTCACACCTTTTCAGCAAGTTTCAATGATACTTTGTGTAGAAAAAAAAAAATCTATGGAAGAGGAGCAACCACATGAGATGAAATTCAAAACTCAACATCAAGTTTAGACTTTTGATAGTGTTGGTGGTGCTATCCTAGGCTCGTTTGAATTGGATTATTGGGAAGATTCGCTTCTCTGTTCTGAATCCACTGAATTCATGAGCTTATTAAAACTCAACACTAGAGATGGGTTATTATAAACTGGTAGAGATCAGGGAAGACAAGGTTATAAGTTGCTATTTTAGGTAGCTTCAATAATCATCCTGAGCATTATAACCATTTATAAACTACTACTAATGGATAGAGAAATAGGGGAATTAGGCCAAAGCTCCACTTTGAGGAGACAATGTATAGAAAAGAGGTGAACAATGAGGAAACGATTAATATTCTATTCTTAGTGACAAACGTTCAAAAAAGCTTCTAGATGCCTCTTGATGAAAGTCCAATGAGCTGGATGTTTCTTTTATATATATATATCTAATTCTTCATGTTTATGAGTTTGATTTTGTGTATTTATGCATATTAGACAAATTTATACGTTTGAATTTTAGTTTTTTCATGTCATATTATATTAAAAATGTGAAATTTAGTAGCATTTAAAGTTGCTAGCTATTTCAATTAACTCTTTCTTAATGGAAGAAATTTAGTCTATAAAATTATTTTTATTTAAGTCATATACCAGTTTTTGAGTTTTATTTTACATTGCACTCATATTTTTTTTACTTTGAAATCTTTAATTTTTTGAATTATAAGATTTTATATTTGTTAAGATATTATCTTATTGGTTTAAAATCATTCAAAATTTAATTGTTGCAGATAGTAGTCCATATGTTTAACTTATAAAGACACAAGGTTGTGATTGTCATTGATGTCCCCAAATTCCACATTCTTTGTCTTGTCAAACTTAACCCTAAATTGACTCTTTCTTAAAACATGATGATAGAGAGGAAAAGTAATGACCAAAATCTAAAAAGATGGAACCAAAGTGAACATTACAAACCTAAATTGAAGTAGATATAAAATTTGAGCAAAGAAAACATACCAATATAAAAGTTATCTGCATTAGTCTTAATTGGCTTGTTTCCCCTCTCTGCCATAATAACTCAACATTAATTTCAAGTAAAGGCATTCACATTTATTCAAGGCAAGGATGTAGAAGAGTAAAGGAGATTTTTTAAGGTCTCAATAATCGGGTGTACACTTATGCTTTGGTAGATTTGTATAGCAAAAATGGAAACATCATTTGTTTGACAAAATCCCTTAAAGAGATGTTCTATTGTAGAATGCAATTCTTTCAAGATATACATAACCTGGACTAATTGAACAATTTATGAAACTCTCAAGCAAATAAATTAGGAATTGTAAAGTCAAATTGAACAATATTTTTCAGCATCTCTCTTGTTATGATCAAAATGGAAAAATTGAAACATGGTAATAAAATCTCTACACGAACAATACTTCATAAGGCCGGGACTCAAGCTTTTCTAGAGCTCTTGTTTGCATAGACTCTAATATGATATTTTAGTTATATTTTTAGCATTATGTATGGTGTGAGAACATTTGTTATATTTTCATTAGACATTGGGTTGATGTCTCTTTCTAGAGGGGAGGAATGTCACAACTCACTTTGTCGACTCCATTATTTTAGTATATGTTAGTCAACATTTTCCTTTTTAGATTTATCATTGTGAAAATTATGATATCTGACTCATAGTGGCTTGTATATTTTGACAAACTTGAATTGTAATAATGTTCATTTTCAAAAAATCTAATGTCAAACTTCTTTATAGAGCCTTGTATGTTGCTTTATGATATCTGGTAATTACTTTGAATTTTATTTTGGGGTGGATGTTGTTCATAAAGTTTGCACTTAGATTTAGCCTCCAAATCCCTGAATAATAATAACATAAAATTCAAAATTTCTGTCATTACTGACAATTGCATAGTAAATGCTAGAGTAATATGGTTGTAAGAACAACAAACTAACAACTGAAGAGGTGAATGAACAAGCACAGTAAATAAGGAACAGAAGGATTACATATTATATAGGACTATAATAGATTAAAAACATGGTTACTTTCTAAAATTACGGAGTACAGATTCTTCACCAAACTTGGCTCTTGGTACTTGAGAGGCGTAGCATCAACCCTAACGCGTACTGGTATTGAGTAGGACCTGCATCTCTATTGGGATTTTGTATGCTCTTCAATTTTTAATTCACCGTCTTGATTCAATTCAAATTTGGGCCTTTGCACATGCTAAGATCAGATTAGAATTGTTCGACGTTTTCTCATCCGGTTGAAAATTTTCATAGCAATTCGATCGATTTCAATTGCTCAATGTTTTCGAGCAAAAATGTCAGTTTTAAGAAACATAGAATATCGAGTGCAGAGATGCAGGGTACGAAGGAAAACAAATTCAGTGGAGATGCGGGGTATCGATCCCCGTACCTCTCGCATGCTAAGCGAGCGCTCTACCATCTGAGCTACATCCCCGGTCTGCCTCATTTCCTGTAGTTTTCCTCTGTTGTATACTAACAAGCACATAGTGTGCAGGGCATGGTAACTTTTTCTTCCATACATTTGAAGGGTTAAAGAGAGGATAAAATAGCGAAGGCAAAGAAGGCAATGATGGTTTTGTGCGGGATAGGCGCAGGACGGTTTTGTTCTAACAACCAAGTGCGGCATTGTATTCAACTGCTTGATTGAATGTACCTAGCAGAGCCACATTGATGATTCCCTCTCGATGGAATTTGCATTTGTTTAGAAGATGAAGAGGCAGATAGCGAGTGTTAAGATGTACTTTTACAGTCCCACTAATTTAGTATCTTGAACAGGCAATGGAAGAACGTGTAAGAGCACGGCTGTAGATGTGGAATTGCAGAGAGCGAAAAAAAGCTATGAGAAATCTTCGGCACTAATGTTTGTCAGATATAATAAGACTGATTGGATTGGCCTAGACAGTATTTTAGCTCTTAATGCAAGAGCGTGTAGTTCAACTCAAATTTCTTGTAGCTTATTTCTTTATGCACCCTAGATATGTCATATGTCATATGTAGAAATATGGAGTCATCAAAAAGCTTTTCCTATAAATTTAATTTTATGGTCTGTCTCGTAAAAGTGAAAATTGAGTTTTTCTGGGGTATTTGCATTTAGAAGTAATTGGCCGGAGCTCTTTTTGACTGGGCTTGTTCTAGGCCGCGAGAGGCTAGAAGAAAATCAACTACAAGAGAGGGTCTCACTATATGTGCCACTTAGTTTGTTGGTGTGGATTAGCATTCATAAATAAATGAGCCATGTTCCTTACTTTCTCAATCTGGTTCAAACTTTGAAAGACTACCAAAGGAGTGTTTTTTAAAATGTTTTTCTTTAAAAAAAAAAATGCCTCAGCAAATGCCTAAGCAAAGACCTCAGCTTGGTCTTTTGATGACAATTATAACTCAGTGTAAGAGACCCTTCAACTTTGTCTTTTGAAGACAATTGTAATTCAATGTGATCCAAGCTCATTTCATTCTAGGCCTCCATCACAGAAAAATTGTAGTTCCAAGTGTTCCAAGACCTGTTCTATTTTGCATTGTAATTCAATGTACTTCATTTCAGTCTAGGTTCATTCTTATTCCATTTTGTAGTTCAATGTAGTTCATTTTTATTCTAAGTTTCCATTTCACAAAAATTGTGATTCCATGAATGTCACCTAAGTCTATTTAAGGATATGAGGAAAGTTGCAATTACATATATGTGATTTATATTCATTTCATTCAAACCTATCATTTCACTTCATTTTAGACCTATTATATTTCATTTGAGGAAAATTGTAATCTAATGAGAATTGTTATTTAATGTATGTGATCTAAGTTCATTTCATTCTAGGCCTCTTTTCTTCATTTGAAGAAAACATTATTTTTAGTTATTTGTGTTCAAATTTCAAAACCATACTAATGACATTGTTTCTTATTGTGTAAGAGAAGCTACAAGGTTGATAACTCGTCATCATTTAGCATACAAAATCCCAACACAAAGAAAGCAAAGACCAATATTTAAATTTTACAATGATGATGCTTTAGAGTTTGCTTGTTGAGATCCCTTTTCAGACTGAAGTGCTAAAAGAAGGAGCCACTCCTTGTTGAAGTTTCACATTAGAAATGAAGATAATCAACAACATAAAAATTAACAAAAGCTACAAATATTTATCCTAGGAAAAACCTCCAATTTGAAGGAGAAAAACTCAAGCCGCCTGCCCCACCCCCCCCCCCCCCATTGACACTATATATATATATATATATATATATATATATATATATATATATATATATATATATATATAAAATTGTGTGTGTGTGTGTGTGTGTGTGTGTGTGTGTACACACACACACACACACACACACACACACACATATAGAATGAACATATAAAAGTATCAATTGCAATTTTCCAAAACACAAGGCTCAAAGTGAAACAAGGATTAACAACCCGCCTATATTCTATAGATAATAATAAATATGCATTTGTATCCATCTCCATACAATAACCTATGAAGAATACCTTTGTCATCTTGACTCTCCATCATCTAGACTCTTCAATGTCTTGTCCCTTCAAAGTGACAACCCTTTGTTATCTTCAATGATAATGGATTATTCATATATAATTCAAATTTAGGAAAGAAAGATAACTCCCTATGTTATAACCTCAATACTCCCACTTAGCAACAATTTGTGGAAAACATTTTATCACATAAAACCTCAGTGTGATAATGTCACAGAGTACCTCAACATTACAACCATTTGTCAAAAAAAGTTTATCATAGAATCTCTGTGTGTGATAATATTATGGATTCACTCAACATAATGTCCACCATGGTTATTCCCACATGTGGATGCACAAGTCACAATCATGGAGTCACTTAGTGTGACATCATAATGGAGTCTCTCAACGTGATTTCTACCATGGCTACTCCCATGAGTGGAAAGAGCACCACCAACTCTCAAGGGATTTCACCTTAGTTTTTTCCATCTCAAAGAAATATGAATTAAAGAGAAACCTCTCTCAAGAGATTTCTCCTTATATTTCTCTCTCATAGAAATATGCATTAAAGAACAATATCTTTCAAGGGCTTTCATCTCATATTTTTGTGTCTTCAAAAAATATACAATTTAGCATGTACCAAGGATCACTGATGTTGAGACTCCCTCTCAAAAAGAGTAGCATTCTTCACAACACTTCACACCAGTTGATCTTATTCAAATAACTCATTGGAATTTCTTAGAATGAGTATATACCCTATTTATGTACATAATTTGACTAGCAGTGAAGCTCCTTCAAAACTTGAGAACCTCCTCTCAAGGGTTGCAAGAGGACATTGATGCAAATTAAAAGTGATAAAATCATTGTACAAGTGCTTAATACTGAATATCCTATTGGAAATATTATGATAGGCTAAGTTATTGAGAGGGGAGGGGTGGTTCAATAACTAGTAAAACTTAATCCTTCATTAGCAATTAATCCTTCATGAGTATTCTAATCTAATTGCATGCATGAGAAACTAAAAACATTAAATCATTCATAATACTTTGACACACAATTTGGTGACCTAGAACCCTTCCAAATAGAAAGTAAAATTGGGGTGGGGATGATACCCACAAGCTTTAGTACTACAATATAAAGTTGACTTGTTAAGGCTTACAATGATCATTTTTGATGATTTGCACTATTAGGAGCAATAAGGACTGCTAGGTCCACCTTGCAAAATGATTTACAAACATACAATGAAGTATGCACTTGGTAAAGAGATTTACATAAGACTGTTAGGTCTACCTTGTGAAAGGATTTGACTGGTCCACCTATTAGAATGAAATAGTAGTTGATCTTTGATTTGCAACTTGGTTTGCTAAATGAGATACCTTTGAATGTAGTAATCACCTTTCTATGATAGATAAATCTTTGCTGCTCCTTATACTATTGTAGCCTTTGTAATTCACTCTTCTCCTCTTCTCTTCTTATTATATTACTTCATTCCATTTTTTGGATGTGATACAATACATTACATATATACCAATCCATTTACAAATTACAAAGTCAGCCACAATACAAGTTTACAAAAAGATCACAAAGTTGGCTCAACTATAAGAACTTGGGTTCTGAAGATTGGCTTGGTGAGGTTTTAATAATCGACATCCACTATCAATACTCAATATCATCATGCACTCAATAGACATAGAAGCTTGGTCCATACTGATCACTTTCAAGTAGTCTTAAACTTGGTCTGCACTGGTGACTCAACGAATATTATGAATCTCAACATATAAAATGAATCACTTGATTCACACTGCATAGCTTGGTCAATGCTATCACTACAAGCTCAGTATAAATTGAGTCACTTGGTTAACAATGGGTGGCTCAGTTAACACTAGAATTACATCACAGTAACTGTGAACTCAGTAAGCACTGCACAACTCAATTTGCACTAATAAACTCTACATACAATGAGATGCTCGGTTTATACTGTTGATCATCACCTTTGTAGTTACTGCTTGGTGCAAATTGAAAACTATCCCTTGGACTTGGTAGCAACTGTAGAACTTGATAGATATTGAAATGCTTGGTTAACACTATTAACTGTACAATATGCTTGATAGATACTTACAATCTGAATAAGTGTATGTGACTAATAACAAACATGACTATAATATCAATAATTTTCCCTTTTGGCATTAGTGATAAAAACATTTATCAGTCAAAACTGAATTCACAATGTTCAAGAACATCTTTTATCCATCACCTTATGTCTTTGATTTGATAGAGTATACTATTTTTGAGATTTTTGAAAATTGGTTTTATAAGAGATGCATCTCTGTACATGAATAATATGATAATTCTCCCCCATACATAATATTTAGTATACTATACATATTTTCACATTTGATATATGCATTTTCTCCTCTTTTGTATACATCTTCTCCCCTTTCACAATATATATTTTCTCTACAATCTTCTCCCACTTTTTAACATTAATGCCAAAGATATATATATATATATATATATACACACATTAATGCCAAAATGTGACAAGAAATCTGAACGTACCTTCAAAATTAATGCCATTCTCTTGTACCATTTCTCTTGCAACACCTTGCATGTGTGCAATGCAATTTGCACTTCTACTGACAGTTCTACCATGTGGTCTGCAATAGAGAAGTTGTTATCATGGATGAGCATTTTAGCATGTGTAATGTGTTTCTACAATGCATCCATGATTGGGAGAATCATGCCTTGCATATTTATCAATGTAGCTCTTATTCTTGCTTCTTCTCTCAGTAATTCTACCTGCATATTAGTTAGGAATCTTATCTTGTTGTAGTGGGCAGAGCTGTAGCTTAGGTCAAGTTGCAACTACTGTGCACTTTCCTTCAGATCTTCATCAATCATTGATAGTTTGTCTTTTATTTCCTTAGTGAAAATTGAAATATCATAGAGTTTACTGAACAATAAAGATACATTGTTGCAACAAGTCTCTAGTGAGCCTAGAATAGTAGATAATTCTACTTGATGGATAGCAATTTGTTGAGCAATAAGTTCCAAAACTTTATTCTCAATCTTCTTCTTAGCTCTTTGCAATAATTTCTCTTGTCCATTCAAATCATAATTGAATTTTTGGATTACCTCTGCTAACTGGTTCAAAATTGGTTGAGAAGTATCAACCTTTTTGTTTAGTGCCTCTACAAGGGTATTCTTTTCATCTTCTATTATTTGGAATTTCGTGTTCCTTTCTTCTCTAAGCCTCTACTACTTAGCTTTCTTCTAAAGAATTTCTCCAAAAACATGCATCTGATCAAGATTGAGATTTAAGATGTCCTTATTAGGAATAACAATCTCCTCATTAGGATCTATGTTTTCTTCCTTCTCTTTTCCTCTACCCAAAAATGTTGTGCTCGGTTGAGGCTTGGTCTCAACTGTCTTTGCACTTATTAATTGCATGCCAAGAATGGAAACAATTGTAGAAATAGAAGGACTAGCTGTAAAAGTAGATACTGCACTTTTTTCCAAAATACCAATAGTAGAAGTACCCGAAGTTACCAAAACTGATGTAGAGGGAAGTGTTGTTTGCTCAATAGATGAAGTGCTTGTTACTTTAGTCATTAAAGTACTGAGTTGGATGGATGCAGAAATTGATTGAGTGTTTGTGTTAACTATGTTTTTCATAATCAATCCTATTGAAGCTTTCTTTGGGCTTGATGTTTTCAATACTTTGCTTGGAGAATGAGGAAGTGAGGCTATGACTGCCGCAACAATTTTCTCTAGGTTAGTCTCCTCAGTATCTTGAACATCTGGTAAATCTTCCTCGGTAGCTTCATGTCCTTGTTCTTCTTCCTAATCATCTACATTGTCAAAATGTGTAACTTCTTCATTATCAATTTCCTCATATTTTTCTTGTTCATCATCATCTTCAGCTTTGTCACTAACACTAACCACAAAATCACTTGGCTTGTGAAGAAGATAAATGTTCCTCCATGTGTTTGTAGCATTCTTCACTACATGTTCAATGTCTTTTAACAGTAGAATACAAGTGTTGAATCTCAAAGTAAGCTTTTCTTTATTTTTCTTTAGAGATTCCTTTACCTCCTTGTCATTAAAACTTGGCATGAGTTGCCTTAGGGTCTGCTCATATATGTTTCTAAAATTCTTTCTACATTATCATTTGAGTCTTCATTTGCTTCTTCCCCTCCCCCTTCTTGGTTTTTGGTAGTGCAAAAGGAGGTGTGGGTGAGTTATGATTATTCTTAGAATGATTTGAATTAATATCCCTCACATTGTTGGGTCTAGAATTTGTGTTGTAAGTGTTTTGGATGAGTTCGAGGAGAAGTTTATTTGTTTCCCTATTTTTTTCCATGAGTGATTGAGTGAGTTGGGTTGTTTGTTCCATAAAGGCTTTTAGATCTTTACTTAGTTGAGCACTCATGGTGGTGTCACCCTTCTTCCTCTCTCTTTCTATTACCCTTTGCTCTCTTTGATTTTTTTGTATTAACTATCATTTGCAAGTTGGCAGGAGTCTTGCTCTGATACCACTGTAATGTCGCAACTTGTAAGGGCTTATAATATTGTCCTATTTTTTCCAAGGAATCAATTTAAAAGATTATCATTGCATTATTTAATCAAAATAATTCTTCAAATATGTATATATTCCTACCCTATCTACTACATTATATGTATAGGCTAGGTCATTCGGGGATTAGAAAAGGAAACTACATTAAAGGCTTGACAAGACTTTGGTCCTCACCTTTCAAATGAATGTTTTTCATCCCTCACCATGCCTAGATACTATACCATACCTCAGTCCTCAAACATTGTGATGGGGTTCTATAGCTTGATAAACCTAAGCCCAAGAGTCGATATATTCCCCTCTTGCCTTAGGACTCAACCCTACCCTCTTATCCACCTAGTTCTTACTAATTATCATAATCTTGAGATCTTTCTTGAATCATTATCTCTTCTTTATTAATTACATCCATTAGATATTTATTTCTTTTATTTAATTATATCAAATGAAAGAAAATGTTCATTCTTATTACCTTGGTATTTCTATATAATTATGTTACCTCATTATTATCATAATTAATATTAAACAACATTTAAAATAACAAATATTTATCTTATTACCTTTTTTCCCATGGGTGTAGAATGACATGGTTCTCTGTTGATGTGGAGATGTGTGGACTAACTCCTTCCATGCTATCCTGTCCTTCGGCAAATTAGAAGATATTGCCATCGGTGTTAATTTTCTACTCTCTCCACCTTTTTTTGGTGGTCATGTCCTTTTCTTTTTTGCCCTCCTCCAACTGTATACACTTCCCTTCATAGTACTCCAAGAGGTAGGATGTTTTTTATTTAATTAAGCAGTTGCTAATTGCGTTTTATTTAGAATATTTATTTTTATGTTTATTTTTGTTTCTTTTTTATAATTGCTTTATTTGAAATGTTATAACAATTATGTTAATTAATAATAACAAGTATATTTTATTAACAATTATACTTCTTTTAATTTACTATAATATCTAATTGACAATTAAATTATAACAATTATGTCAACTAACAAGTATATTTTATTAAAAATTATACTTCTTTAATTTATTAAACTATCTAACAATGCTTTACACATTATATTTATAATTTATTTAACGATTACATTTCTTGATTTACTATTATGTATAATCAACAATTTTGAATAGCAATAATTTAGACATTATATTTCTACACATATATCTAAATATCTATGTCAATGGTGGCTCATGATATTGAAGGTTGCAACATTGTTTGATATAGTCCCTTGAAAGGAAACTCTCATCAAGCTTAGAGAACCATATTCCCAAATCGCTTTCATTGGTCTAATTACTAGTGATAGATTGCAAGAGGTTCTTCTTTCAACACATTTTTTGGTCATTAGAGTAGTTTTCAAAATCCTCAAAAAAGAATTTATCATTTTCTCTAACAGATACCATGTCAATAGTGACATTCACTCAATCTTTCTAGCATTGGCTAATATGGTGGGAACTGATAAGTTTTGTATTAATGTCGAAGAATTTCTAAATTGGATTATCTAGGAGGCTTGGATAAAGTTACTTCAAACATTGGTGAAGATCTCACCATTCCTAGATGATGTAACTACAATGCCTTTTTTAATGGCGGGCAATTTGTTTAGTTATATCCCATCTTTTCCACTTTAACACTCACAACCTCATAGACTAGCACCCTACTATTAAATAAAATTTAGATTTCTTATTCTTCTTCTTTTATGTCAAATTTTGCCTCCCCCTGTGCCCCCTATAGATTGGATTTATTAATATATTGTTGTAGACCATGTAGGGGTGGGGAGAATGAATGCACGATCGAACTTGAATTACCTGAACCTTTCCATGCTACTAAATACTTCCATAAATCTGCAAGGGCTCTCTCCCTACACCATGTTGTGTAGGTTTTCTATATTTATCCCTTTCACTTGATGCTGTCTCTGATGCACTAGAACGTTTTTTTCTATTCTCTTTATCTCAATAAGTAATGGAGATCTCCTTTTATATCCATAGTGTTTCCTTTTGTCTCTTTGGGTACAATCATATACCTTTAGCTTATTCAAAATGGTTCTCAAATATTAAATTATGCTTCCTTTTGATTCAACCTTAGCACAACACTTAAATGTCTATTTGAATAATAAAAATTCATAAAGATTCATTTCAAAATAATAATTTTTTTCTCCCACTTACACTCTTAAACTAACAGAAATTGGACTTTTTAAATACCAAAACTCTACGTACTAATTAACTCTAAAATAAAATAATTTATATAGATCACCGAATCAATAAAAAACAAATTACTTCATTTATTATCATAATAAATATTAAAATGTGACAAACAAAAACAATAAATAATTTCAAACTCAACAGTAATAAATTTTTTAATGAACTTTGTCCTCGACAATGAAAGTCATATTTCATTTGTTTTTTGACATATAGATATACGTACATTCTGAGCTAGAAATGTGAGCTTTTATTTCATTTTATTATTCTGGGCTCTTATGTGAATGTTTGACTTTTCTTGATATTCCTCCATATATAATTATATGTGAGTCTTTAGAATATCTTTGTGCCTCTTACTGATGCTCTAGAATCGGCTAGGAAGAAAAATTATAATTTTTACAACAAATTCAATATGAAATGCCTAGATAAGAACAGTTCTTAATTAATTGTGTTTCAAAGTTGACAAGTACGGTGCTCATGGCCAATTTTGGTTTTTCTAGATTCAGAACTAATATAACCAAATATTGTCCATTCAGGTTTGATCCACAAAATCTTCTTCTCTACGCTAGACTCAACCAGTGACTTGACTGTGCAGTGATAAATGAATGGATTATTACAGTAATGAGCTAGAAGATTCATTTTCCTAAAGAAAATTAGTGCCAAGTATTTTAATATGGATTATTTTCCAAACAAAAATTAGCTCTGCTTTACCAAGACTCAACACAAGAGTTTCTTCTCCTCATCCAACAAAATATCTATAGCTGAAATATTTATGAGCGATTCGGCCCCGCATATATAGATATTTGAATCTTGCAAAATCCAGAATCGACATTTTTTTACAAATACAGATCTACTGAGGCATAAATCATTGATTTTTTTACAAGATTTACGGTTACATAATTAATGAGCAGACTTATTGTAGTGAAAAAAAATAAAATAGTTATATTTCTTTACATTCTCAAATTTTATGGAAAATGAGAGAGTACGACCACTTGAGAAAAATCTGAAGCACATTCAAATTTTCTCTCCGCTTAAAATATAAGTTGAAATGCTAAATTTATATTCATTCACAAAATTAAATGACGGAAAACATAAATAGTTTAATAACTGACATATATTTAATTAAGATGATAGGCTTATTGTGGGAGCTTTGCTCCTAGAAATTAATTTTTTGATGGAAATGTTTTTGAAGTAATTGATAGCAGTCAACAAGATTAGGGGCTGACCCTGAAGTAAAAAAGGTTGAATAAACAAATGGAGGTAACCTTCTTGTCAACTAACCAAGACCAACTTTAAACTTCAAAAAACAAAATATGTTCGCAATCAGCTTAGCAATACTAGTAGTATTTAAACTAATATGCATAATAGTCTAAAAATGAAATAGCAAGCATTTGCTGCTATGAGTCTTCTTAAACGACATAAACATAAAGGCCCTATTGGGTACCAAGTTCATAGGCGTAATCATAAACAAGCAAAAAAAGAAAAGACATAGGGCTAGCTACCCTTCTCAAGCTCATGACTATCCTCCTTCTCAGGAACATCCTTGTTCCTATCCTCACCTTCCACTTTAATTAGTTTGTCCAGGATGGTTTTTAACCAATCCTCAGCTAGGGACCCATAGATGGAATGAGTGGTCTCAGTGACTTTGCCCAGGTCATTTTCCTCTTTGTTAGCTTGCAGAAAATAAAGGGTGGTGACTACGGAGTGCATGACTTTGGTGGACAACTCCACCAAGGTTTTGAACCTTTGGCAGATAGCAGTTTGGTTGTTGGTCAGGTCCCTCATGGAATTCTCCAGCCTTTCGAGTCTCACCATGCTATGGTTATGCTTTCCATTCTTCCTAGCACCTTTGGGGTTTCTTTTCTTGGGGAGGTAATATCATCCCCCCAACTACTAGTTGGGTACCCTCTAGAGTGTTAGAGACATGGGAGGGACTTAGAGGGCTTGGGGTAGGTTTTTTGTGACAAGGCGTTCTCTTCTTTTTAGCAAGTTTAGAATCATTTTCAAAGGAATCAGAGATGGAGTCATGCATGGGGGTGACTTAAATTTCTCCGTTGGGAGGCATTTGCTAGACCTCCTAGCACTTTTCTTGCCCTACCTAGTTTTTGAATCTGACTTAGTCAAGCTAACCTCTGGTTTAATTTTGACATTAGGGGTCAGGGTTTTCTTCAACTTCCTATGGCTAGGGTCAGGGCAAGGGTCAAGGGAGGCTTTGGAGGGTGACAAAGGAAAGGGGTTTAATCAAAAGTGATGGATTCAGGTAAAGATGTTGGGTACAAAGTTTATTTATTAGCCCCTGGTGGATGAAGTAGAAGGTTTTCCCCTCCTTATGTTTCCTCCTTGCCTTAAGAATACCATCCTCCAACGAATACAATAACAAAAAAGGGAAGGAGATGTGGTCTAGATTTCTGAAATGACTTAGGATGGGGAAATGGTAGTATTATAGTACCTTGAAATGGTCCTTTCAAGTTGATATACTGCATGATGGCATAACAAATGATGTCCTAGGGCTTAGGACGGGTAGCCTAAGAAAACCCACCATGCATTCTCTTTGGTTCCTCTTTTCCTTTGAAGAATTTTCTCAGGCTAGCTTCCTCATTGAACTTTTATTTCCTCTACTAGTTCTTTCCTTGCTTCAAAAATTCACCATCCCTTGCAATATCAAAATATTGAAACTCATGCAATTAACAGTCACCTCCCTATCCTTCAAAAAGTCTAGAAGAACTGCATCAATATAACCTCATCATGCTTCGTCATACCCTCCATATACTATAAAAGACCATCTTCCTGCAACTACACCATCATCGCCTCACTGCTATGAATGCTATCAACCACTAATTCATCAAATGACATAGCCTCGTTGCAAGTTTTGACATTGATGGATATAAATTGAAGACTCTTAACAAATAAAATGAAAAGGCATGACATGACCATCAAAAGTCTGAAATGTTTCCCAAAAAAAAAAAACCACTCTACTAGGCACATGTGAGCATTCTCTTTCCTTTTGTAAATGGTCGTTGCTAGTTGTATCGTTTGCAGGAATTCATTAACCTGTATTTTTTATCATTACTAGTTCATTCACTGCATCTTGCCAAATTTTCCCTTTGTGTCCTTTTATGATAGTTGTTAATGTTCATGACAATTGAAATCACAATGCAAATCAATAAAAGATCATGCCAAAACCTCCCTTTATGAAGCATCATGTTCATACACCTACAAAGAGAAAAGAAGGCCTGCCACCCATTTTGGTTATTCATATGGAATTAATGAAAGCATGTTCCCTTTCCATCACAACTTGAGTTGATGATGGCAATCTTCTAATGCCATCCCATTCCACAAGGCATGTGACACCATGGTCAAATTTATCTAGTCCATCTACCATTCCATTTCCCTCATCATTTTGATGGAAATGTTGTAAGACTTTGTCAATTTTTTATTTTTCGGCTGATTCTTTGATGATGTTGAAAAACCTGTGCTTCTAAAAGTTTCTAAAAATAAACTTTCATTTTAAAGTTAGGAACACTCCATGTTTCTAAATAGTGATTTTAGAAATAAATATTCTAGACATAAGAAGGTGGAAGGGTTTTCGAAAACTCATTTATTATGTTTCTATTCAGGTATGTGTAACCCACTCTTATAATGGTTTAGTTTCTATTTCCCTTTAAAAATGTCCATTTATTCTCATTTTGTATAAGACAAGGACTGGTACATATTTAATTTCTACATTTTATGCTTTTATAGTTCTTTCTCTTTTGCAAATTGTGTGTACGAGATCAATAGCATTAGCCTTAGAATCATATTGCATAGAATCGGTTTGCATGAAATCAAATTTTTGTCTCTTGATTTTGCATGGAAATAAAGTATTAAAAATTTCAACATCTAAAAGGAGGTTGGAGGTTCATTTATATCAATTACTTGATCTTTTGGCGAAAATGTAACTATAAATTTCTTGGAAATTCATCTTTTAGCACAAATAGGAGAGTCAAATGAGCATTATTGTATGCATTCTTTTAATAGTTCTCTACAGGTTTATTTATATAACTTACAAATATTAAAATGAATTCAAAACTCTACATAATTTTTTCATTGAATAATTTTTCTTCTTTGTAGATTTCACTTATGTTGTTTACCATCATCCACCTTCCTATTTCTTCTCGAAGAAAATCATGCATGGATTGGTGATTGGAATAATTACAAATAGAATTCTTGTTGTCTTAGTCTACCTTGATATTATCTATTTTGAAAAAAATGAATGTCTGATATATGAGTGTATATCAAAAATAATGTATACAATGGATAGATAGGTATTTAATTTTTACAGCTTTGTTATTTGGTTTTTACCATTTCATACTTTTTCCTATCAAATACAAGCATCTTATTGTTTCATAATAGTGTGTGAAAAAAAATTGTCATCATTTTGACATGATTATTTTATTTTATATATAAATAGTATCATTTTAAAATTTTAACTAAAATATTATTTATAAACATGCATTATTTATTAGTTTTTGGTTAAAACATATTTTAATCAAATGATTGTGTTCATATTTATTGTTAAAGCATTCTATAATGAATCTTGTTTATCCTTCAACAATTTGCATGCATCTCAATTAGAACAAAGTTTTCAATCCAATTAAATATAGAGACTTCCTTTCAAAATCCATCATTATATGAATCCTTATCTCTTGTACATTTCTATATAATTAGCTTTTTTAAAACGATCCTCATTATATTTATGAGAAAATAGTTAATGTAGGCATAAAATTTTATTAGAAATGGATTTTATTTGAAATTGACAAAAATACTTTAAAAAAGAATTTATGTTAAAACTCATACATATTATTTTACAAAATGATAGAAAAAAACAAATGTAAGAAATCTAAGTAATAAGATATACAAATCTTATTGGTACGAAACAAAATTATATTAGTATCTAAATTTACAACATACACAAAGGTTTCTTAAATTCTAAAAGTAATTATATTGTTGAGAGGCTATTTGAAATGCATACCTATGCTAAAAAGTTTTTTGAATTTTTTAAAAACAATAAAATTCAAATGAATCATCCTTTTAACTAAAAGGTCTCACTTATAAATATATAAGTTCATTTTTTTTTTATGAATGTAAATAAGAAATAGATATTTTATTATATATTGTCAAAGTATAATTAATTAAATCTAACACCTCTTTTTTACTTACTTTGATTATTTCATTAAACAAATCAATCATATTGGCCAATCATTGCATTAGGAAATTACAGAATAAATAAATAAGTAACCAGCTTGCCTGCTATTATGTCTTTGAGAGCATAAAGTAGAGTAAATCTTCATGTACATTATTTCTTTAAATTAAAAATAAATATTTTGTATCTTGTTTCCTTTCCAGATTAATAATTACATTTAATCAATCTTTTGACTTAAAAATTTATTTAGTATTTACATTTATAATGGGTCATTGTTTGTTTTTTAAATATACTTATTTATTTTTAACTAATTGAATAGATTTTTATAGTTGTATTTTCAAAATTTATTTTATTTGATTACATTTATTTTATTTTTTATATTCACAATATTCAACTTATATAGTTAGCTAACTCTTTGATCAACCCTAAAGACTCTGACTGCTTTTTTTTTTATAGAGGTCATCCATAAACAAGTTTTAGGTACCCAATACGGGCCTACATGTTCTTGAAACCTCTTCAGCTAAGAGCTAAGGACTAAGGGGTGTGCCTCATCCCTTATGATGTCTTCAAGCCTTGATCCCTGGTGGGCTCTTTGTGAGCCATTCAACTTCACCAATAGACGAAGGGCCTATTGACAAAAACTTGGACTTTTGCTAATATGCCTAGATCAATATTCCACACTTTACCTCCCACATGGAGCCCTTGTATATATATATATATATATATATATATATATATATATATATATATATATATATATATATATATATATATATATATATATATATATATATATATATATATATATATATAGATAGATAGATATATATATTGAATGAGACCTATGTAAAAGTAAATTCCACAACACAAAATGAACCATCCCCTTACAAAAAACAATGAAACAAAATTTGCACTAGAAAAACTTAGAATCAAATGTTAAGCCTATGTGCCACTTTCCTTAATGTTTGTCTTGAACTATCCTCTTTTTCTTGACCATCACTAATGCCATCAGTCCATTTTTTTAAAAGATGCTCTCATTACTAACATCAAAATTTTCATGCATGACAAAAGTGGAACAAAAGCTACATAGAAGTTTCTTGAAGGCCCATTTGGTTGTGGGAATATAAAAATGGGAATAGGAATACTTATTCTTCAATAGAAAGTGGGTTTACATATTCCTATTCTTGTTTGGTTCACCCAGAATTTGATGCAGAATTCACAGACTCAAAAATTTAAGTTTTCTAAAATAAAAAATTTGGAATAGGAATACATATTTCAATTCCACCTATTTAGGTGGAATAGTAGATGCTCATTTTTGGGCCAAAATTGGAATATCTATTGCAATTTTATTTCTATTCCAATTCTTATTTGGTGCATCCAAACAGAGAATTCAAAATTTTAAGAATATACATATGCCTATTCCACTTGTATTCCCATTTCCAAATAGATACTCTAGCATAATTGTAATTTCATTTATTTTGCTTGGTTTGGTAGGCGAAGATGACTATGTTGGAAAAGCATCATGTTGTGGCAGTGTCATTTCTAGTGCTTGGTCACCTAATTCCTCTCTTCGACCTCGCTAAGCTCCTCGCTTCTAACGGCCTTGCCATAAATTATGTCACCACACATGGTAATGTCTCACTATTGCGTGAACATCTTCATCAAGTTGTTGAAGATGATCTTGACATTTGCCTAGTTGCCCTTCCCACATGAGAGGATGGACCTCTTTTCCTCAAAGTTGAGAGGAATTAAGTTCTACTAGCACATGGATAGGTTGGCAGAGGAGGAAAGAGTAGAGGAGGTTGTGAGAATGTCTCTAGTTAGAGAGAAAGAAGAAGAGATGAGAGAGTGTACAGATAAATTGAAGGAGATGGCTACAAATGCAATCAAGTAGACAGGATCTTCAGCTGTAGATTTGATAGCTTTTCTAAATTACATGTACATGTTGAATTCAGCCATAGAAACAAATCTCATAGATCCAAATACTTAGTAGATAAAATTAAATGTCTCTCTCTCTATCTATTTATTTCTATCTCCCTCTCTATATCTCCTTACTCTTTATATCTCTTTATTAATCCATCTCACTATCTATATATTTCTATTTATCCCTCTTCCTTCTTATTTGTTGATCTTTTATCTCTATCTACTCATCTCTCTTTATCTTTGTCTCTTCTTATACCATTTTCTATCTCTCTATCTTCTCCTCAATCTCCCCCTATACCCCCCTCTCTCTACCACTCTATTTTCATCCCTCTATTTCTAAATGCCTATCCCTCTCTCCATTCATCCATATGTCCCTCTCATTATTTGTCCATCTTTGTATGCAAACTTTGTATATATACTTTTATCTTTCTATCCCTTCATCTATTAAATATAATTGGAAAAAAAAAATTGGTGCTTGGTCAACTACATGTGTCCCATATAAATTGAACATCTTCTCTACCGATGCCCTTTCTCAGAGAAATGTTGGAATTGGTTGAATTAAAAATTAAATAGGATCTCAGCCTAACCTAGTAAGCTTGAAGAAATTTCAAATGCCTGGCCCAACTTTGGAAAGGAAAGAAAACATTATGAGAAATTTGGAGGGAAAGAAATTGAAGAACATTAAATAACTTGGAAATGAACATCCCACCTTTTCTCAACAAAGTAGAAGCAAGTATTACTAAAGTAATGAACAATCACTTTAGAAACTCAAATAAAGAAGAAGGCTCATTCTCTGAATGGGATGGAAAAATGCAAAAAAAATGGACCAAATTAATAAATCCACCCTTGATTTATCCATGTGAAAATAAGAAAGCAAGAAAAGAGTGTAGATGGGAACCCCCTTTTGTAGGATGGCATAAGCTAAATTTTGATGGAACCTTAAGAGGCAATCCAGGAAAGGAAGGCCTAGGGTGCATAATAAACTCAGACTCACATGAATGGTTGGTAAAGAGAGCCAAACCTTGAAACAACACAACAAACAATATAGCAGAGATAGAAGCATTGACAAAAGGATTAAACTAAGCTTAAAATTGGGAATCAAGAAACTAATTATAGAAGGAAATTCCCAAATAATTCTAAATACAACCAAGAAAAGAGAAACCCCCAACTGAAAAATAAATTATAAACTGGAGATTGCGTTATCTATCATAGCAAAATTCAAAGAAATAAGAATCCATCACATATATTCAGAAAAGAAAACAAGAAACAAGATAATTTAGCAAACAAAAGAGCAAATGATGAAGATATCCTAATCCTAAAACCCAAAGCCTCATAAAATAAAGTAATTTGCCACTAACCATCCATAGGCAAGACCAAACCTTTCTCTCCCACATTTCGAATTTAATAGATTTCCCAAACATGTGAAAGCATCCGATCAATGAAATCACTTCAATAATTAATAATCCCTCCCGCAAATAAAATAGAAACCTCTCAGCCTTAAATCATTGTTTGAAAGACCCAAACATGAGTGACAGTTGTGTCTTAAACACCAGAAAATGAAGCTTAAATCATGGAAAGACACCAAGCTTACATGCGGGGCAAATCCCAAAGGCTGGGTGAAAATCATGAACCACAAAAATCTAGAAAGTTCTTGGAACTCGTTAAAACCTATTTAATCAACTTTATGGTAAAATTTCCTCATAAATTTCCTAGTTGCTTTAGCCCTTAAGCTTTCATGGAATTTGCGGTGATCCTTTTCCATTCCCATGAGGAAAGAATGATGGTCTTCAAAGGTCTAGTAAAACAAGAGTGATGGAGTCTTCTCCTGAAGAATGTAGATGACATGACCAGAATAGCAGTTGCTAGGACTATAGGAGAAAAGTCCTTTAACTTTGAATATACCTAGCGAACCAATGGTTTAGTAATAGGGTCGTTTATTGCTTGTATTGCGAGAGCTCAAATTGGACCTAGAGAAATAATCGAGCTCTGTAGGTCCAGAAACAAACATCAAATCAGAATCAAAAGCATATTCTCTTATGAGAAACCTAGACACAAACATGCCCATCAATCCATAATGAAAAACACTATTGTTTGCATATTGATGTCTTAGCTGCTCCAACACCGCAGCTAATGAGCATATCTTGGTTGCCTTCTCTATTATGAGAGCCAAAGCTACTGAGATAACCACTAACCGGGGCCATCAAGATGACTGCAAGTCTTCTTTCATTGATTTGAAAGGATTGTGGTAGACAAAAATTAGGTAACATGGGAATTAAATTCCCATATAGTGATTAAATGCCTCATGCGGCAGTAAAACCTCCATGATCTCCTTTAGTTCATGCCGTACATCATGAACCTTAATGTAATTTTCTCCCAGAATAATACCACCCTTATCGCCAAAAATATTTTCTTCTTCTAAGGATTTAGCAAACACTTTTGACCTCTTTGGAATATTTCCATTTTACTCACCAATCTCGCTATTGGTACACTGATAGTGCTACCAAATGCAAGGGATATGCCTGTCACCTTCTCCACTTGATGTCTTCGCACAGGCACAATTGAAGCTATGAGGCATGGCATCATTGCAAAATGCTTCTCGTGCCTCTTGCACCATATCTTCATCAGTGCTATAACTCATCCATTACGACAAGCCATACCATAGGTCTTCTTGACCCATATTGTGTATGGATTAGGCTTATCATCAGCCCATGGATGCCAAATTGCATGCCGAATTGTTATCTCCTAGCTGCATAACAAAATGTGGTCTGCGTTATCCCTAACCATTGTCAACGTAAATTAATTACATTGCAAGGCATGGTCAGCACCGACCAAGATGCTTCCAGATGCGGCCATCCCTCCAACTGCCAACTACTCACATTAATAATTCACCAAAAACCACTTCTGGAGATTTCTGTACATTTATTACATTTGTTGTTATAAATAGACTTGCTGGGCCTGGAGTTTTCAGCGCTCATTTCCTGAGTATTCTGCTGTGTTAAATTCTCTATGTTTTTCATGGTATCAGAGCCAATGGTTAACGATCTAAGAGTCTGAAGAGCTATGATTAAAGAATATGATGGAAAAGTGTAGAGGATTGCTAATGGTTTGTAAAGAAGACTGTTGCTGCGAGAAGGCTGCCCATTACAGAGCTGAATAGAAGATTGGTGAATATTAATTTGTGAAGTGAGCTAAAGAGCAAAAAAGTGTTGTAAGGAAGTTGTCTCAGGAAGATTGTTCATAAGTAGTGAAAAGTATTTTTGCTATGAGAAGCTTGGAGTTTGTGTGTTTTGGAGGGTATACCTCAGATTATTTATTGCAGTCAAAGGAGAGTTGTGCATTGTTGGTGATTTGAATAAAGATCAGAAAAGTGTTAAAAAGTCTACAGAGCAAGAAGAATCTGAAGGAGTGTTGATTTGAAGTGTTGGTTACTCTTTGATCATTAGTGGCTTTTGGAGTGCCAGAGTGTGAATACACATTTCTTGTATAAAAAAAAGTGTGAGAGTATTTGATCGAGTTGTTGTGAAGAAAAATGAACAACATTTGAATGGTAGTTTGTTGATGGTACAACACAGTCTTAGAATGGTGCATTGTGAAAAGAATATATCAAGAGACTGTTATGAGAAAGAGAGAAGCCATGAAAAGAAGGAAGCTAAAATTGAAGGTGAAAGCTAATTTTGTTACTATTAACAATGTTTTATTGTGTATTTTTATTTGAAATATGTGTCGAGTATTATAAGTCAGTTGTAGGAGTTAGCGTTCATTAGGAAATGAGATGACATACTAAAGGTTGATGTCATTGTGCAAAGGTCTGTGTGTGTCCTGATTGGATAAAAGTGTTGGGATTGGAAGTGAGAATTTGTTTGTCTAATTGTGAAGAATATGATGTTCTTGATAGTGGTCATGTAATAGAAGTTGGTTGCATTGATATCCCCCAACCAAGTGCTTAAAATTGATTTAGTGATGATTTTTAATGGGCTATGTGAATGTATGGGGTGCATTATCGGTTGTGCCCAACACCCAAAAGGTTTTTTGGTTTGACATATTGATGAACCATGTATGTGAAAATGATTCCTATAGAACTAGCAAGTGCAATGGCTAGGCACCCATGTATCTCGGTAGATGGATTTCTTTTTATATGGACTCAATAATCAGTTTGATGCAAGTACAAAAGAGAAAGGCCTAGAGTGGTGATAGTTTCCCCATAGTGATGATTCATGGTCATTGGAACCAATGAGTACTTGGTTTGTAAACCGTTTGAGTGCAAAGTTTATGGTTATCTTGAAACCATTTGTGTGATGTTTGAGAAGTTTAGATATTGCATCGTTTATGGTAATCCATACAAAACCTAAAGTGATTATGATGAGGGAAAATGATATAAATGGAGTAGCATTAATGACAAAAATTAAGGGTGGGTGTCGGCAGTATTAATTTCTGCCAACAATGTACCATCCATAGCCCAACTTAGCCGTCCATCCACCGTCCATAATAGACAATGTACCGTTTATAGCCCACAACAGCCCACATTTTCAATAGTAAACAACAGACAATCTAGCCGTCCATAATAAATAAGAGACAAATTTTCGTCCAAGCACCGGCCAACACACCAGCCTCACCATCCAGCATTAATCATATTGCCAACTCTTTGCTATAGCATTAAATATGCATTTTCTTATAAATATCATGGATTGGGCTTATGACCAGCAGAGCCCATTTTGGGTTTCTCATTGTGGATCATGAGTGGATAGAATGTTGTAGCATTCTAAGGTGCATTCTAAGGATTTGTAATAGATTTTATTTATGTATTAAGTGTTGTAGCACAGTTTGATGAATCTGTATTTTGCTTATTGATTTGAATGTTTATCATTGCATTCATGTTTGTCTTTGATCCACTCTATCCACCTCCTTCAAGTGGTATTCAGGTTTCAAATGACAGATTGTAAAAGTGTATCTACTCCAATTGCTTCAGGGTTGAAATTAAGCAAGGAGATGGAAGGTGAAGATGTTGATCCTACCTTATATAGGCAATTGGTTGGTAGTCTTGTATATTTAACACACACTCATCCTGATATTTCTTTTGCAGTTAGTGTGGTTTCCAGATTTTTGAGCTCACCTAAAGTCCCACATTGGATAGCTGCTAAAAGAATACTAAGATATGTGAAAGGGACTTTAATGATGGGCATCTATTATTCATTTTATGGAGATATTTCCCTTATTGGCTATTCAGATTCTGATTGGGCAGGATGCATGGATGATTGTAAGTCCACTATAGGTTATGTTGTCTATCTTGGTGTAGGTCCCATTTCTTGGTGCAGTAAAAAGCAGTCTACCATAGCTCTATCCACTACAGAAGCTGAATATACTACAGCAAACGAAGCAACAAAAGACATCACTTGGCTACGAGCTATCTTATCAGTCTTTAGGCAACATCATGCAGGGCCTTCTCTACTTCATTATGAAAATCAAAGTGCCATATCATTGTCTAAGAATCCAGTGTTCCATGCTCACACCAAACATATTGAAGTCTATCATCATTATATCAAGCATCTTCTCGAACAATAGGTGATTCATCTTCAATATTGCAAGATAGAGGACCAGATTGTTGACTTATTCACCAAGGCTTTAAGTGAAGCCAAGTTTGTATCTCTTCGACATCTTTTGGGCTTAAGAGTAGTGACATAATTGTCTCATGATTGTCATTCAAGGGAGATTCTTATGAATTCCAACCATTGTATTTAGGAGATAACAGATTATAAATGGGTACCCAACAAGGCCTTAGGCCAGGACCCATCATATGTAGATTATGGGGGGATATTTAGATAGTAGATATTTAGTATAGCTATTGTAATCGATTTAGGGGGAATGTCAACGTAAATTAATTACATTGCAAGGCATGGTCAGCACCGACCAAGATGCTTCTAGAGGCATGTGCGGCCATCCCTCCAACTGCCAACTACTCACATTAATAATTCACCAAAAACCACTTTTGGAGATTTCTGTACATTTATTACATTTGTTGTTATAAATAGACTTGCTGGGCCTAGAGTTTTCAGCGCTCATTTCCTGAGTATTCTGCTATGTTAAATTTTCTATGTTTTTCAACCATAATACCATCAAGTGAGCAGTTTTCTACTCTTCCTGGCCTAGCACTGTCCATTTCAAATTCTCCTTCTAGTAGAGGTGTCCATCTAGACTACCAATTCCTTTGATTACTAAGACTTGTTCCATGTTCTACAAGCATGTCATCTGTTAGATTTTTAGCATTAGTATCCACATGGTTCCCTCTTATGTGGCTGGCACCATGGTTGCCATTTCTCTTCTCTACAAATTTATCGTCCAATAATGACATTTGTAGCCAGTTTGAGTGAGAGCTTTCTGTACTGCAAAATTGGGATTCAACATCCCATCATTGTAGAGAATTATCCAAACCTAAGATACTACTTTCAAAATTTTTAGGATGAGCAGCAGTTTATGCATCCTGAGCTTCTTCTTGGTCAATATACAAGTATCTTCTCACAATTTTGTCTTCCATCATGTCAGTTACATTTTCCCCTTCATCAATTATCCTTTCAACATCTTTTACATCAAACTTCTCATTACCCTTTCATCTTCTTTCACCTAGAACTTTCACCATTTTACAATATGCCAACACCAGACATCTAACAGACTCATCGGTCTTATCTTTTCTTGTCCTCTTCCATAATTCTTGCATGAAAACTTTCTTATTTTGTGTACCACCATTACTTGTGTGCTCAAGAATTGCATTAAGCTCATATTTAAGAGCCTTAACATTTTCTTCTACTTCAGCTTTCGACTTATATTTCTAGCCATCCCACTAGTGCACATGGTGGATTCTTCTACTCTTAGCAGATATAACCTCATTTTTTATGGAGCCCAAATTCTTAAGAAATTTGTTGATGATAAAATCAACTTTGCCTTCTTCCATCTTTGCTCTAGCCTCACCTTAGCTTTGATACCAATTGTAAATATTTAACAAGCAAAGAAATGAAATAGTAAGCAAAGAAGACAAATACACAACACACAATGTTTATTGTAGTTTGGAAAAACTTGCCTATGTCCACACTCGATTAGGGAAATCTTTATGAGAATATCTGATACAACTAGTACATGACAATCTATGTCTATGTATACATTTACATTCAGCCTTCAAAATAAGAGCAAGAAAAGCTAAACAATGACAATGGCCATTGGACTTCATATCCCAACATTGTCATGTGGTACAATGGACATATCATGGATGAGTTCATCCCAAAAAGAATGTCTTCTTATAGTGGTTAGCACAACTTTCACTTGCGGAGCTAACCGTATGGGAAACCTTAGACTACACTACTAACTTTTAGGGCCTTGGCTACACAAATGTTATGTTTGTTTTTATTTTCTAGTCAATTTAGAGTTTTGAATCTTGATACTCTCAATAATGCATTTATCATTCTTCTCCCTCATCTATTTCTAGATAATTTTCCTTGAGCTAGAGCTGCTTTCATTTTTTGACCAAGTAAACTTCTATATTTTTATATTCTTCATCAAGTTAGTTGAGTTCAATTGTCAAAAGGCGAGCTCGGGGTCAGTGCTTCATTTAAAACTCAAGGCCCCAATTTTTTAGAGTACAAAAAATATCCTTCTATTTGGAATATGTCACACATCTCTCAAAGTTTACTTGCATTTTGCAATGAGACATGCCAAATTGGCATAATCAAAACCTTTCAAAAGGTCAATTTTTTTTTAATTAAAAGATGGAGTCAAAAATATTGATAAAAGAACCATCAATCAAAGAAAAATTATTTTTAATTTGGAAAACTAATCATGAATTTTTATTTGCAAAACTAATCAGATTCATGTGTGCCCCACTTTTTGGGAGTAGTTAGATTGGTAATTTTGTTTAACTAATGAGACATTACATTTGATGATCAAATCTAAACATGAAAATATTTCATCATCACCTCACCTCCACTTTAATAAGCAAGCAATACTTTTCTCAAGTATTGGATTACGATAAGGGAGAAGAGAAAGAGGGGCTAAGGGAAATAAACAACAATGATGTATCTTAGCTTTTTCAAGTTGGAATTGAACCTCTAATGGTTTTGACAAGGGAATATGTAACAACTTTGATTGTGCAGTCCAATCATTGCTGACTCTTCCTCTTCTCATCCTTCATCTTCCATTGAATGTTACTAGTATAGAATATGAAAAGTTAGTTAATGTTGTTGTATTGTATTGAGAATTATCTTGTAAATAGAGATAGCCCTACTTGAAGAGTGGATGTTGATATTCTAGATGAACCACTATAAATATGTGTGTTAAATCTTGTGTATTCAATTGTCTAATTTAGTTTTAGATTTTATATTCTTGTCTGTATTTTTCTTTAGGTCAACAATTGGTATTAGAGCTATTTAAGCTCATTTGACTTTATGAAAATTGGTGAAGATTTATAGGCACCATGGATGAGGCAAATAAGTGGAAAATCAAAAAAAATTCTTTGCAAAACTTCGAGCTATGGAAAATGTAGATAGAGTCTTTTCTCATCGAGCAAGATTTACAACCTACATTGCTTGGTAAAACAAAGGGAAAAGGATCATTGATAGGCAAAGAATGGGACAAACTAGATTTGAAAGCAAGGGCAACAATTTTCTTAGCTCTCTCAAGTAACATGTTGTTTAATGTTTCAGCTGAGAAGACAATTAGAAAGCTTGTTGAGAAATTATCTTCATTGTATGAGATACCTTTAGCATTGAATAAAGTTTTTATAATGAAGAAGCTATATAATTTGAAAATGAAAGAAGGAGGAGTGATGTCAAATCATCTGAATGAGTTTAATACATTAGTCAGTCAACTCATTTCAATTTGTATACCATTAGATGATGAAATAAAAGCTATTTTATTATTATTTTCACTTCCAAATAGCAGGGAAGTTGTACTATTGGTTGTGAGCACTTCAATAGAAGCCAAGAGAAAGCTGAAATTCAATGAAGTCACAGCCACATTACTTAGTCAAGACATGCGTAGGAAGTGCCAAGAACCCTTTTTCAGTGATGCTCTAACAATTGTGAGCACACATAATAGAGGAAGAAGTCATGAAAGAGGTACCTATAATAATAATAATAATGGAAGAGGCAGATTCAATCATCATTCAAAGTCTAGAGGAAGAAATGACACTCGTTGGTTTTGTGGTAAACTAGGCCACACAAAGAAACAATGCTGAAATTACAAGAAGGCTCAAAACAAAGTAATCTAGGATGACATAAATGATCCAATTAATGGAGCTTTGGTACTTGTAGCTGGTGACATAGATTCAAGTTCATTATTTCTTGATTCTAGTGCATCTTTTCATGCTACTCCATGTCAAAGTGCATTCAAAAATTACCATGAAGGTATGTTTGGTAAAGTATTTCTTGGGGATAACAAAGAATGTGATATTTTGAGAAAAGAGGATATTTTATTGTCGCTAAAAAATTGTAGTTAATGGATTTTAAAAGATGTTAGGCATGCTACCTCACTCAAGTGCAATCTAATTTTAGTTGGTCAATTGTATACACAAGACTGTAATGTTAACTTTGATCTTGATTCATGGAAAGTGTCCAAAGGTTAGTTATTGTTGGCTAAATGAAAAATATCTAGAAGTTTATATGTTTTAGAGTGCAATAGTAAAGTGGGAGCAGCCATGGTTGTTGCAAAAATAACTGCTAAACTTTGGCATAAGAGGCTCAGTCACAAGAGCACAATGGGTCTTGAAGTCATGCTTCGAAGAGACTAGATTTCAAGTCTTAAATTTCATGATTTGGAGTTGTGTGAGAATTGTCTTTATGGCAAGAAAAAATGCACCAGCTTCATAAGGATGGGTCATGAGAATAAATCTTCTCCATTAGAGCTTGTGTATTTTGATACTTTTGGTCCTACAGAGGTAACTTCTCTAAGTGGTGCTAACTATTTTTTCACATTTCTTGATGATTGCACTCAAAAAGTTTGGGTTTATATGTTGAATAAGAAATCTAAATTATTTTCAAAGTTTAAACTTTGCAAGGCTATGGTGGAAAATCAAATTGTGAAAAAGATCAAATGTCTAGTAATGTTAATGGTGGTGAGTTTTGCTCTTCGGACTTTGATAGTTTTTGTGTTGGGGATGGTATTCAAAGGATTAAAATAGTCCCTTATAAACCTCAAGAAAATAGTGCAACTAAGAGGTTGAATCAGACTATATTAGAAAGTGCTTGGTGTATGTTATCTAATGCCATTTTAGTGAAGGAATTTTCAGCAGAGGTGTGCAATACAATGGTTAATTTAGTTAATCGATCTCCTTAATCACATCTTGATTTTAGTATTCTATAAGAGAGATGGGTGAGTTAAAAATTTTCATTTTCTCATTTCTAAGTTTTTGGGTGTGATGCATATGTTCACATTCCTAAGGAGTAGAGAATGAAATTGGATTTTAAGTCCAAAAGCTATGTATTTTTGGGGTATGGTAAAGATTAGTATGGATACCACTTGTGGGATCCAATAGTTCAGAAAGTTATTTGGAGTTGGGATGTTGTGTTCAATGAAAAGTCATTCTCAGGTTTGAAAGTTATGAATTCTCTTTCTAATGATTCTATTGAATTTGATATTTTTAATAATGGTTCACTTTCCAAATCTATTTGTATTACTCCAAAAAAACCCACTATAAGCTAACTATAAGGCTTTCACTAGTTAATATCCCTTACACCACAAATTTCATAGCACCTCCCATAGTTACTCCTACCACATCAATGCAAAGTTCTCCTACATCATAGAACATAAGAGACAGTTTAGTGTCATGTTCTTTCTTTCATATCACCCATCCAATGAAATCCCTTGCAACTAATGCTCACATAGTTGGTAGTGACAATGTAATAGAGCATCCATGTCTACAATAACCTATTTTTGTTGTCAATACAAACCACCATGTAACCAATACTCTGCACTCCCCTGTCATAGTCCCAATGCTTGGTCCTCCTCCCTTGTTTAACTGGTCATATGGAGACTTTGCGCAACCTATCCCTCATCAAGGTCTAATTACTAACTTTCCTCCAATCCACCAACACTCATGAAATGCCAATAAAACTTCATCTACCTTGCTCAATCCTCTAGTAAGGCATACTTGATCCTCCACCAAACCAACTAATCAATATTTTGGACTTGAGTGCACTCCATCTGAATATGCAGCCCAACTTATTATAAATAAATATGGGTCCTATCACAATAAAGATGAGAGATAAATGAAAAATGCTACTGATGAATAGATAAATATAGAGGATATTAATGAGTTCATTATTCAAAATATAAAGGCCATTACTGCAGTCCAAAATCTAAAGGATGTACAAAATCTACATAGATTTAATTCCAATGACACAAATGCCCAGCTAAGGAATTCTGCCAGAGAATGAAAATGTCCTCGTTAGTTTGATGATTATGAGTTATTATTTTATTTTTTTTCTAATCAAGCAAAGCTACAAACTTTTAAGCATGCCTATAACAATGTAAACTTGGCGCACTGGATGGATGCCATGAAAGATGAAATTGAGTTTGTACATACCAATCAGACCTGGGAATTGGTTCCTATTCCGCCAAATCTTAAGGATCTAAAAAATGGGTCTACCAGATATAGGAGGAAGATGGAGGACATAAAAGGTATAGGGCTAGATTGGTAGTAAAGGGATTTTCTCAACAAACAGGTGTAGATTTTAATGAAATTTTCTCTCCTGTGGTTAAAATGAAAATCATTTGTTTGGTTTTAGGCATAGCAACAACTTTGGATCTTTAGCTTGAGAAACTTTATGTCAAGACAACATTTCTACATGAGGATATTAAGGACAAATTATATATGGAACAGCCAGAAGGATTAGTTAAACAAGAGAAAGAGCACTTATATTGCAGGTTAAAGAGGAGTTTATATGGGATGAAGCAAGTTTTGATAACTTTATGACACAACAAGGACTCACTTACTATGAATTAGACCCATGTATTTACTTAAAAAGGCTTCCTACTAGTGAGTTTGTGATTTTACTTACATATGCTGATGATATGTTGACTACTGGAAATAGTATGCAAGTCATTCACGAGTTGAAGGCATATTTGGCTCTTCATTTTTTCCATGAAGGATTTAGAGGCAGCAAAGATAATTCCTAGGATGGATATCATAAAAAATGGACATAAAAGAGAAACTAGATTGTCTCAAGAAAAATATATTCTCAAAGTTTTAGAAAAGTTTAATATGTGAAATGCCAAATCAGTTACCACTCCATTGGTTGATCATTTTGTATTTTCTTCAAAGATTTGTCAATCCACTTAGGAAGAAAAAAATGAGTTGGATAGCATTCCTTATTCTTCATTAGTTGGGAGTTTAATGTATGCAATAGTTAGCATGTGTCCGAATCTTTCTCATGCAATGGGAGTCGTAAGTGGTTTTATGAGTAACCTAGGTAAAACTCATTGGCAAGCAGTTCAATAGACTTTTTGATATTTGAAAGGCACTTCCTCTCATGTTTTATGTTTTAATAGTAAGACCCCTTATATTTATAGATGTGCCAATTCTAATATGGCTAGAGACTTAGATAAAAGGAGGTCTACAACAAGCTATGTATTTTCTAGTTTTTTCAAGGTAGTGATTAGCTGGACTTCTCATAAGCAACATGTTGTTGCTCTTTCCTCTACCAAGGCCAAATGTATTTCTCTCACTAAGGGGGCTGAAGAGATAATATGGTTACAATGATTTTTTGGAGAGCTGGGATTTCAACAATCCAACTTTACTCTATTTTTTGACAGCAAGAGTTCTATTCATTAGGCTAAAAATTCAGCTTTCCATAGTCACATGAAGTATGTAGAATCCAAATTTCAGTTCATCTATCATGCTCTTAAAGAGGGAAGGCTACAGTTAGAGAATATCGATAGAAAGGTTAATCTGGCTGATGTATTTACAAAGGTTGTACCTCGAGAGAAGTTTGAATTATGTTGAGATTCTCTTCACATTGTCACAACATAGCCATAAGCAGTCAAAGTAGGGGATATCTCTATGTAGTACTGATTGGACTGAAGTGGAATATTGTAATAGTTTTGATAGGGGAATATGTAATAGCTCTACTTGTGCTATCCAATCATTACCAACTCTTCCTTTTCTCAGCCTTTTCATCTTCCATTGAATGTTACTGGTATATAATATAAAAATCCATTTGATGTTGTTATATTGTAATAAGAATTATATTTCAAATAGAGATAGTGTATTTCTTGAAGAGTAGATGTAATTCAGACATTCTAGATGAACCACTATAGATCTGTGTGTTAAATCTTGTGTTTTCAATTGTCTGATTTAGTTTTAGATTTAATATTCTTCTTTGTATTTTTCTTTAGCTCAATAGAACCATTTCTCTTACTTTTCCTATGCATATACTAATTTCTCTTTATAGTAACATGGCTTTGATATTTGCCACTCTATTATGCAATGATAAATGCTTGTAATTTAAAAAAATTGAACCTATGGTTCTCCTATAGTTTACATAACACAATATAACATTTTTAAAAAGTTTGTTTCAAATTTGAAATCAAGTGATACAATTAGCTAAAAGGAAGTTGTTCAAATCAATGACTAACTTCAAAATAATACATTAGACTCTTACATCATATCCATCACAAATACTTTTCTCAGCTTACAATCCATGAGCTTATGCATCTCATTCAAAAGGTTTTTAAATTTGTATTGAAGATCCTCATATGATAAATTTTTGAGCCACTCTATGAAATTTCATGGCACTACTTCTCATATCTTTAACTCTGTTGCTACTAAGGAGGAGCCTTATACATTCTAAATTATGAAGACAATCTAAAAGATCTTAACCATCCATTTATTGAGTAAAAAATAACCATGTAGAACCATGAGATGATGTCAAATCGTGCAACTCACATCCTCCACCTGTTGCACCAATATCCATTTCTATACATCATCATCACATTGTTTCAAAAGGAAAATTTAAAAAGTTTTAGATTGAGGGTCATGATTTTAATAAAGCCTAGGCTTGTGAGAAGAAAAACATGATTCTATCCTACCACATTGTCTAAAAGTTAAAAGGAAAACTAATTTACATACTAGCATCACACTTTAATGTGCAATGGAAATGTCATAGATGTATCAAAGGTCAATTAAATATTTGTCTTTTTGTTGGTCCCATCCTCGCTATAACTTCTCATCTCTTTACTAATCTATCTCACTATCTATATCTCTTTCTATTATATCCTCTCTATCTCCCTCTCTCTCTCCTCCCCCACCACCCCTCCCCCCCCCCCCCCCCCCCCCCTCTATATTCTATATCTTCCTATCCCCTATATATCTAACAAATTTAATGTTAATTTCTTATAGCGTAGTTACAGATCAATTGCATAATAAATTCATAGAAAGATGCTCTATTTGAGTTATAAAACTTAATATTTTGGGTTAACTAACTAAAACTAAATAGTGGAAGCAAAATAACATAAGTCAAAGACACAAATATACTTAGGAAACCCTAGTTTGGGGAAAAACCTACAACTGTTTGGATCTTCTTTTCACCCTAACAACAAAATGTATCTTCCATAATACAATAGAATCCAATCCAATTAAAAAATTTCTACTGCAATCTTAAATTTGGGTAAAAGTACAAATTTGAGTCACCTTTCAGGTTGACTTATCAGAATGACTGAATTTGAGTATTTCTATCTAAAAATCATTTTTGTTAAAACATATGATCTAGATAAATTTATTCTAGCTAAGTTATATATGGTCTCACACTTTTCCAATTGGAAATGACTATTAAATGCACATTTAATTACTAGTTTGTATCCAATTACTAAAGAAATAAAATTATTTTAGAAAAGTGACGTTTCAATAACTCTTACTATTTTTTATGATATTTTTTTAATAACATATAAAAAATATTTTATAGAACTCTGAGTCAAGAATATTCTTATATAGAGTTTATAATGTTTTAATTAGATATAGTATATTATAGTTAAAAAATTCTACAAGTACATATTTTCACACTAAAACAAATGTCAATTTTGAGAAAGAAAAAATATTAAATAATATCAAAAAAATCTAAAAAATATATGATTTCTAGAGGAGAGAGTCCTCTTCTAGAATGTATACTTTTTCTCTTGGTTAGAATATATTTCTTTTGAAAAATATGGTGGGAGATGAAAACTATTGATTTCAAATGAGTTGAAATTTGAATCATTATAAAAGAGAAAATATAGGTCTAAAGTTTATTTTTATTTTTATTGTTCTAGCTATATATGTTATGTATAACATAGTCTGAGATCGAAAGGAAATAAATTTATTTCCCTATAGTTTTGCGGTGGGAACTAAACCCCTAATTTTCAACATTTTTCAATAGTTAAAAAATAGTCTATAAAAATTAGGAAAATATATCAATTCTTATTCCAAATAATTATTAAAAATTATAATCCTAAACTTCATCCATTTCCACACATTTCATTGGTTTACTTCATTTACAAATTCAAAATAATAATACCAATTTTATGTCATTGAAGGTGAATAGTTATACTTTTGTTAGCATTTTCCTTTAAAAAAGGGTGACACAAGTTTGTGCTTTCACTCATACATAGAGCCCAACTGCTTTACTTAGATTTTACAAAAAAAGTATTTTTTTCTTTCTCAAGCTTTAAATCATATATAAAATCACTTCATGTTTTTGGGTATGTGCAAGACCATGGTGTGCCAAAAAGTGGTGATGTGAAAAAGGTGGACAATGTCTCTGAGAGCATGCAAGATTTGGAAGGTTTCTTAAGCGGAAATGACCTTATGGATGTTGACCTACAAGGAGTCCAATTCACCTAGTCTAATAACCACATGGGAAAAAACCTAATCCAGATAAGGCTTGATAGAGTGCTCATATTAGCAGAATGTGATATCTTTCTGTATACTTCTCTCTAGGGATTCTCGAGATCTATTTTGGACCGCTCTATGCTTCTATTGACTCGGTTTAACAATAATCACCAAAAGAAGCAACCCTTCTACTATGAAACAATGTGGCTCACACCCTTAGTTTAGAGACCAGATTAACCTCTAGTGGAAAACTAAAATTTAGGGAATGACTATGTTTTGTATAGAAAGGAAGCATGGAATTATCAGAAGGGAGGTTGTCAAGTGGAGTAAAACCTACTTTAGATATATCTTCAAATAGAAAACAAAAATTGAAACTAAGCTCGAGAAATTACAAGGGAGGGTGGCAGAAGGAGAGCACTCAATAGATACCCATGAAGAGGAATAGGGGTGGAGGAGTTAATGGAATCAAGTGATTGGAAGAGAGGAAGTCTTTTGGAAAAAAAAATCCTTGAGGTGCAATGGATTTTGGAAGGAGATAGGAACATGATTTTTTTTCATAGGTCGACCTCTAAGCATAAGAAAAGAAACACTATTGGAAAGGTGGTTAATAATGATAACATTGAACTCAATGATGAGGAGAAAAATTAGAATGTGGACTACCAATTATTTTCAAGATATATATAGTTCCCCAAAAATTAAGTTAGCCCTTTTACACCTAGTTGTTGATGACAGAACTAACCAAGATATAATGAGGAAATTGACCAAGAGTGAAGTTAAGAAGGTGGTCTTTTCTATGGGAGCCTTCAAGGTGCCTATACCAGATTATTTTCTCCCAACATTCTTCTAGGATTTCTGGGAGATTATCAAGTATGGTCTTGTCCATACCATGAGGGACTTCATTAGGACTGCTAAAATTCTTAGAGAGCTAAATAAGACTTTTATCATCTTGATTCCTAAAATCAATGATCCCACAAGGCTAGAAGACTTCAGATCGATAAACCTTTGTAAGACTATTTACAAGATATTTTCCAATGTCATGGTGAATAGAATGAACCAATTTTGAATACTGTTATTAGCTCTACTCAAAATGGATTTGTTCCTGGGAGGCAGATCTTAGATGTTGTGGTCACCTCCCATGAGGTCTTGCACTCCATGGAAAGGAGTGGTAATCTTGCAATGATCTTGAAGCTTGACATTTCTAAGGCTTATGACAAGATGAGAAGGGAATTCCTTATTAAAATTATTAGGAAATTTGAGTTTGAGGAGAATTTTATCACACTGATTGGAGAAATGACAATCATTGAGTAGCCATATTTTTCTTACCAAGTAATTCAAAAAAAAATCTAGTGTTGCTATTTGACATTTTGTTATGAATTATAAAATTTAGTAGTTTAGTCAGGCTAGATTATTTTTACCAGTTAAGGTTGCTTCCTAAACATGTCCTTAACAATTTCACTATATGTTGTTGAATTGTTTGTTAAATTATTTAAAAGCTTGTGGTTTTATAAATTACTTAAAAACTCTAGAATTTATAGATATTGTTATCTCTTTACTCAGAAGAATAAAATTTTAATTTGATAAAAAAATTTAAAATTAAGATAATTATAAACTAAAGTTTAAATTGGTGAGTGAAATTCTAGCCTCTTACTTTTTCTACCTACAAAATCTACTATCTTAAAAAAAAGGAAATACTATTTTTTTTAAGAAAACCATTAAAGAGGACATCAATTTAAGAAAAATATCTACAAGCTTGTTTACCTTTGAGAGATAATATCAATGTGAAATTCATCATCAAAGCTTTTTTAAAAATAAGAAATATTGTACTGGTCATTTATTTTCTACAATTTCTAGTTCTTTGTTTTTACTCCTAAAGAAAAAAAAATTTCTCTTTATCTAAGAAACCATTTCAGTGACAATCTCAGTGAATCAATGTGTCCAAGCACTAATGCCTCTTCTAAGTTGATGGTAGCTAAGTGCATTCTTCAAAAAAAAAATTAAATGGCATCCTTATATGTATGCTACCATGTTTCTTCAGCAGATACCCTATCAATTAGTAGCAGTAAGAGAACTAATGAAAATTTGAGGAAAAAGATAGCCCAAAGTATCTTTATAAAGCATATAACACTCGAATGAGGAACCAAAAGATCAATACACCTTTAGAACTAGTATAAAATGCATCCTTGTCAAGCATTTAACACTTGAATGAGGAATCAAAATATTAATGTATCATTAGAACTAGTATAAAATGGTAACTATTTGCATTTGGCAAGTATTCATAATTCAGGCTCTATTATCCCAATTATTTATTGTTTTTTAATTAAAAAGATTTTTAAAAATGAAACATGACAAGTTTTTCCTTATAGGAAAAGGGATGATAACACTTACTCTATTAAAAACCAAGTTGTCCTACCAAAGGTGTTATACCCAAGAGGCTGAAAAGAAATATACAACCCTACAAAGATTAAAAAAATAATATTAACTTAGTAGTATATATTAAGATCATGAAAAGTTCCAAAGCATGAAAACCCACATGTATCACCAGGTGTGTTGTAATAATATTTTGAACTAGAATCAAACCTTTCCAACCATAATTAAAAAGAAAGAGTGTTTATGGGAAAAAATTAAAACCAAAGATTGTGATTTGTATTGAGAAAACTTGAAAACAATTGTATATGCAATCAAATCTAGGAAAAAGAAATGAGACTAAAACCTGAAAACACTTGACACTGTGACAATAAAGGAAATTTAAAGAGTTAGAAATATATAGTACCTATCAAAATGTTGAAACAGTCCTACAAATTTCCTACTGTAGCAATGAATAAGGAAGAAGATTAGGAAGCTCTCTTTGATCTCACTATACTAATGAAGATGAATTCTTTACATATGGTGATGATGTACCACTTTCCCAAATTTTCTTGGTGAGCTATGATAATTTGTCATGGTCAGATGGTAGTACCATTGCATGCAGAATGGTGTCAACATTCTCGATGGTGACAACAACTCTAGAAGCAACTCTATCTAAATCTTTTCAATAAATACAATTCATTGGTAGTGGAATGTTTTGGCACACAAAAGCTTAAAGTTAGTCAACTCCAAATAGTGAACCATTCTATGAGGTTTTTTTGACTTGGATGAGACAATTACTAACAAAGAATCCCATAGTAAATAGCCTAATTGGCTAATTAATTGTACTAATTTATCTATAAGATATAGTTTATAGTATATATTCAAAATGTTTATTAATTATATATTTTTGAAGCAATATTATAATTCAAATTATGACTAGTCTCCTTTGACATATTAATCTAATGAAACCTTCATCATTCACTTGACCATATAAAAATGTAAACTCTTGTATTCTATCATTTTTATTAGAAAATTGTAAGCAACAATTCATATCTATATATAGACTAATAAATGGAACAAGTTTGTGGATATTAGTGAAGATTATTTTTTACTTTACCTCTATTAGTTGTAAGCATTAAATATGTTATTTTTAATTATTTTAATTGTTTTAGTATTTTTTAAAATATATTATTTTTAATTATTTTTAATTAAAGGAGGTAGAAAAGGAGTCCTAAACCCGACAAATAGTAAGGACACATAACTTTTCTACTCTAGGCCATTACATCCAAGCAATAGGAAAGACCATCACTAACATAATTTGCTAGGGATACTCCACACTCCAAAACTAAATTAAAAACTAGAGTAACTTCTACTAATACTAGAATCTAACTTATTAGTTGAAACCTTGTGCATAATAAAAAGGATAAATAAGTCTTAGAGTAATGAAGTTCAACATAAACCAAATTAAACATAATACTTTTTAAATAGTATCCCAAAATTACAAGTAGGAGCATATTCAACCATAAAAGTATTAAATTAAAAGTATTGATCATTAAAAAACTAAAAAAGGAAAGTCAAGGCCAGGAAAAGCTAGGCCTTTTTAATGTTCCCCTGGTCCTCGACAAAGTACCTAAGATACTCAGTCTAGTTGTAAACATCCTCCACACTCTTCATTTCCACACTAACATTGTTCTTCTGCATGCAAACTTTCTTGAGTTTGCTATGACCCACAACTACTCCAAAGATGGCCTTCCTCATCATCTCTTTTTGGACCCTACATATAGTCAAGATAGCCACACCCAGCTCAATACCAATAATGACATTGTCAAACTTGTTGTTTAGAGATAACTCTTTTTCATCGAGGACCTTCATCTAATCTTCCAAGTCCTTTTTTTGTCTTTTCAAGCTTACTTTCCTCACTAGTCTCCATATTAAGGTTCCATGGATTGATTTCCACATTAGGGTTGTTGGGTTTGGGGACCTCAAAAATAGGCCCTATAACTATCTCAATATGAGCTTCGTAGGACTCTTCTTCAACCTCCTCTAACTCTTTTCCATCCACTTTGGCTTCAAATTCCTCCTTTGTGGCATTATTCTACACTTTCTTCCTTTGGAGTATCTTCGACCTTATTATCATAGGTATCATGTCCTCATTTTTTTATGGGGTTCCTCTCTACTTTCTTCCTTGTAGTTCTTACATTTTTTAACCTTCAATCTCTTTGATCTCCTTTCACCAGAGCTGGACTCAATATGATAACAATAAGCCTTCATTTTCTTGTCTCCTTCATCCCTGTCAGACTCTTTCAAGTCTTATTTATCCACCTCAATAATTTATCTAAGGATTTTACTCTCCTTAAGGGTTACAAATAGGCTAGTTTTAGTGCACATGTTTTTACTTCTATTTAGGGTTTCCAATAGTAAGGACTCTTCTAGGGTTTTTCTTTTTCCCTTTGGGTTTTTGGGTTTTCAATTATTAAGTTTGGTTTATTATTCTAGAATAATTTAATTCTTAATAAATATTGGAATAAAATTTGGTATAATGCATAAAAACAATTAATTTTTTAAGACTTAATATAAAATTACTCAATTTAATACTTCTTAGTATTAGTTTTGATGATTATTCATAAAAATAGAAAATGTAGCATCTAACATATTAGTAAGATGTCTTCTAATTCTTTAGAATTATTTTCTTGTTCATTCATAAAACTAACATAGATGAAATAGTAATTGAATGTCTATAAAAATCACTTGAAGAGTGCAAATTATTTATTTATTTTGTTGTTCATAAAAATCACAGAGATAAAATTAAAAATATGAGCCCATCAATTGAATATCAGAAAAAAATTATTTATGGTGTTCATAAAACTCACATAGATGAAATAGGAAATATAAGCCAAAGTAGAAGTATTTAGATGAAGTATAGGAAAGATGAAGAAAAACTATAAACAAATTTTTTTCTCTATAATGATGTAAGTACATTACATATTCCTCAGTGATCAAGATTGTGTTGCAACCATTATTAGAGCAATGAATGGGGTAGACTTCTTTCATCATTTCCAAAAATGCATCTATTTTTGCATGTGTCATGCACAATTCTAACAACATTTTTCATTTACATTATTTCTTATTCATCAATAGTGTCAATTGATAACACTATGTTCTCTAAAGATTTGATTATTTTTAAGCATCACTCTCAAATTATTCATTTACATTTATCTAAATAAGTCTCAAAGAAATTATTTGAGGTCAAAAGGAAGCAACAAGACTTGTAATAACAATGTTTGACTCTCCAATAGAGGAATCCATAACTCAAATGGTATCTTGCAAACTTTTAAACGAACATCAATATAAAAATAAAAATTTAATTATAGATTATACTTAAATATACAAAACAAAAATTAAATTTAGTACTTAAATATAGACTACATAAACTAAATTGAAAGACTTTTTAAATTTTTTTGATAAGAAAGAAGTCGAGGCCATATATTATATATAAAAAAGAGTACAACTCAACTTGTGAGGCACTAAAAGGATAGAATTGGGTGGTGGTCTCTCAGTTTCACCCAAATTTTAAAAATGTATCCTTTATTCCACATCCAATGGTTAAATTTTTCCATCTTCTCCAAAGCAATCCAATCTTGTGTCTTAAATTACCTAAAATGTCAAAGAAATGCTAACGAAAACAAACAACTCCATATTTCTTTATTAGGTGTAAGAAAAACTTAAATAAAGATACTATTAGAAAGATAAAAACAAGAAATTGTAGAAGGCCATCAAAGTTTGAGGAGCATAAGCCCATAAAGTCTTAAATGAGCATTTAAATAGAATATCAAGACATCAAATCGAATAAATATTGACACATCCAAAGCTGATCAATAACATCATATAATACCTTTTTTAAATACTTCTACATACCAATAAGACTAATATATCTCAAAATCTAATTAGATAGAGAGTAAGAAAGGAAAGAATCTTTAAAGAGGGGAGGCTTCTATCAATTACTTAAATGGCATAATAAAAGACCTCCTTACAACTTGAGATATTCAAATTTGCAAAGACTTGGAGCTTGCAAATGTAATCATGATTCAATAAGGGGAAGAGCCCAAAAACTAATGATATCTCTCCTTTCCTACTTAAAAGACAACATGTACTTGCTAGTTTTTTTAAATCCTTGTAACTAGTAATTAATAAGGAAGATGAGGAAATAATTAAACATTTGATGCTAGAAAAGAATTAATCCCCATATTAGCTAACTCATTTGCTCCCTTATTACCTTCTAGATAGATATGAATGAAAATAATTTTGTCAAAATATTTGCAAAGTTCTAAAGTTATAGCTATTTTTGCATCTATTCGCTAGTTAGGAAGGAAACCTTTTCTAAGGGAATTAATTTTGATGGCAGAATCCACCTCAACTTCTTAAAATTTAATATTGAATGATTTAGACAACTGAAGGCCTTCCACTAGAGTAGAAATCTTTCCCCGATTGTTAGTAGATTCACCTATGTATTTGGAAAAATTTTCTACTTCAATCCCCTGATCATTGTGAATGCAACACCCTATACTCGCTTGACCCAGATTTCCTCTAAAGGCTCCATCAAAACTAAGCTTGAACCAACCATCTTGCAGAGCTTGCTAAACATATTCAAATCTTTTAAATTTACCTATAGTTCTTCCATCACTTGGAAAGGGAGGAATATTTAGACCAATCCATCTAACTCTCATCCTTTCATCCCAATGAGTCATTTTAGCATGTTTGGGGAGATATTTAAGAAATATATTATTAGTTAATTCCATATTAGAGTCGTCAATAATTTTATTTAATTGATCAACCTGCATTTTCTTATCCTAGAAGAGTCTATGATTCCTCTTCTTCTATAGTTCCCATAGAGTTATGGAAAGAGACATAATCCAAAGGCTATGATATACACTATCTATTCTTAGAGGAGGCTAGGAATTCAACATACATTATGATTTAGAGGACATGGTTACTGATGTAAAAGAAAATATGAGAAAGGGTGTTAATTTTACCATTTTACATCAAGGGTTAATGTTCTAGTTGTATCAGTTCAACCTTGCCCTAGTCCCCCCAGGATAGTGCAGGTTGATATTTTGACTCATCCCAACCCCCAACCCTAAATGGTTCCCCTTAGGATCATGGCTCCTAGTGCCCCTACCCCACAACCTTTCCCTAGTGGGTCCCTTGTGGATTTGAAGCCCATCCCTTTGGGGAAAAAAGGTATATAGGACAAAGGGAAAGAGAAGGAACCAAAGGAGTTGGAGGAGGAGGGGAGAGGGGGTAGGAGGAGGTCGAGGAGGTTAGCTAAGTCTAATGCTAAGAGGAAATTGAAAGTGGGGGCCTTGCAAGAGGAGGAGATGGATTTTGAAGACACAGGTCGACCCAAATGGAGGATGAAAGAGGAGACATCAAATTTTGGGTCAGGGAGAATGGACGAGGATGAAGAGGAGGTCTCAAACTCTTCTTGGTCTAGCTCAAGTGAGGGGTTGAAGGAGAGAAAGGAGGTGTCACATGTTTCGACAACCATTGGGTCAGGGTGTGTGAACTTAACAAGGGACCAATTCCTTGACACTTTGGAAAGAATGCCCTCCCCCGTAATGATTTCCTCCCTTGTTAAGGCTCTTTCCAAGGGTAATGCTAACCCCTCAATTCTACAAGAAGTTACCATGATGCAAGGAGATGGTTTCCTAGTGACATGCAAGAGGTCAACATGGAGATCACGAAGAAGGCTAGCAGTGAGGTGTGGGAAATAATAAATGCACTGGAGGATAGAATGTGCCTACTAAAAAAGTTCACTATCAAAGTGACACATGTAGCTTCCACAACACTAAACCTACTTAAGGAGATGGAGGGAGACCTACCAAAGGAGGATACAAAAATGCTATTTGACTTCCATGTGGAAGACTAGGTAAACATCCTCCTAGGGAGGAAGGAGGATAAGAAGCCTTAATGGTTCTCTCCTTTTTGTTTTTATACTGTTAATTTGTTGGTTGTTGAACTTGAAGGGGTTTAAGGTTGTCATGACTTTGTTATATACTTTTGAAGCTTACCTAGTTTTAATACAGGTAGTATGTATGTTAGGCTTTCTGATACTCTTTTAATTATGGTTCTAAACCTTGTTTTTGTTTTATTAAGTGGTAGGGGGTAGTTTTGATTGATGGTTATTTGCTACTTGTTGACCAGTTTGATTGTTTAAGGGCCAACCCCCTAGTTTTGGCTACTTATAATTCAAAACATACTCCTGATCAAATTTGGAAAAGCCAACATAACCCCTAGTTTCCAACATAGCCAATGCCAACATGAGCTTGAGTAAGGGTACTAGTTAAGAAATAGTTGGTTAACAAATTCCTCATCAGATTCAAATAGTGACAACTTCTAAGCCCCTGAATCCCAATTTTTTCAAGACTTTCCATTGTAAGGTCCCTTTTATGAAGAAAAATCCATAAGACAAATCCTACCTTGGGAAGGAAACACTTATCCCAACACAGATAAAGAGGGAATAGGTTTGAATCCTTCCGTCCATAATCATTGAAGTGATTCAAGATACAAATAGCCCATTTTTGGGCTATACTCTTGATGATTTTTTTCTCCCATCCCTTCTAAGTTTATCATCCCTTCCCTTGAAGGAGATCACTCTAGATCTTAGAATTGACTAAAGAAGAAATTTCTCTTCTAAGAGATTGTCTTCAACATCAAGATTTGTCCACTTCCAAAGCAATCCATCTTCTCCAAAAATAGATCACATAGTCCTTCACCTTTGTTCCCCATCTCTCTACCAAATAAGGTTTGGCTTTCAATAGGGGAGGATAATAAAGAAAGGGCTTATAGCCACCCCAAGTGTCTTTCCAAAAAAATCATCCTTTCATCCCTAGAATTCCATGAGAGATTATTTTGAATAATATTTTGACATTTCAAGAGGAATTCTAGAACCTTGAGCCTTTGGGAGGGTTGGCCTCCCTAACAACATTGACTAGATTAGGGGATGGAAGGTATTTATGGGAAAGAATCCTAACCTAGTTGAGGTTAGGAAACCTAACTATCCTCCATAATAACCTTTCTCCTAAGGCCATTCCTTGATGTCTAATATTTTTGATACCAACTCTACCTAGACTTTTTCACCTATATATTTGGTCCTAGGAAAGAAAGGAAAAGTTATGTCGATCTGCATTACCCTACCAGAAGAAAGGATGTAAGTAGACCTTCAATTTCAAACACTTTTTATTTTGGAGATCCAAACATGAAATCTAGTAAATAGGTTGTGCTGATAAAATAACAAGAACCATAGTCTTCCTACTTGCTAAGGAAAACCACTTACCTTTCCATCTAGCAATTTTTACTTTAATTTTTCTACTAGGAGATTGCATAGTTTAGAAACCTTGTGACTTGAATTAAGTGGGAGACCCAAGTATATAAAAGGAAAGATAAATTTGTTCAAGTTTAAAATGGAACAAAGTTGAGCTTCCAAATCACTGGAAGTGTTGAAGAAAAATATCTCTAATTTATCTCTATTTAAAATCTCCTGATCTGACACCTTGGTATAGTTACATAGAATATCCTTCTAGGCATTGGCATCTCTAGCTAATCCTTCTCCAAATAATATTATATCATCTACAAAATTTTGATTTGTAGATGGTTCCTCCCCATTGGTTATTGAGATTTCTTTGATGGCTCCTTCCGTTCTTTCTCATGTAATTAGCCTCCCTAGCACATCAACCATTAGTATAAATAGAAAGGGAGAAATAGGGTCTCCCTATCTTAGTCCACGAGAAATACTAGAAAAGCCTACTAGGGTTCTATTAATTAAAACATACATTTTTGGAGTAGAGATACATTCAAAGATTTACTTTATCCATTTTTTAGAGAAACTATAAGCTTAAGACATTTGCATAAAGAGTATCAACCTACCTTGTCATATGCTTTCGTAATATCCAATTTGATGAGCATATTTGGTAGTTTATTGTTCTAAACTGAATGAATAACCTCCTAGGCTAGAATGAAGTCATTATATATTGATCTTCCTGGGACAAAACCTATTTGATCTTCATTTATAAGATATAGCATCTTTTGAAGTTTGCATGCCAAAATTTTAGTAAAGAGCTTGTAGGGAGAATTACATTAAGCTATTGGTTTGAAATCACAACTTATCATTTTTTGAAATAAGGGCTATAAAAAAGTATTGACTTCTCTCAACAATTTTTCAAAGATTTTAACTCCTTCCAAGGCTTTCACTACATCTTCTCCTATGAAGTCCCAACATTGTGAAAGAAAAAGGTTGGAAAACTATCAAAACCTAGAGATTTGTCTAGATTCCTTTTTAAGGACTTCTTCAACCTCTAGTTTGGTTATCTTCTACGACAAGATTTCTTTTTTGTTTTGTAGAGAGTAATCTTGGGATGTTAGAGAGAACACTCCTCTGAGGTATCAGACTAGAACTTACACCATTATTATAAATATCTTCAAAGTAAGAAATTGATTCTAAGTTGATATCTTTAGTCGAGTTCTTTTGATTACCATCCATTCCTTTAATGGAAACAATTCAATTAATAGCTCTTCTCTACTTAGCACTATTATGAAAATATTTGGTGTTATTATTCTTGATTTCTAACTATGTCCCTCTCAACTTTTGTCTCCAAAAAAGTTCTTCCTTGGCTGGATCTTCTTCATATTGTTGCATAAGCTTTCTTTCTTCAAGGAATTGAGCCTCTCCCATTCCATTTTCCTTAGCTTCCTTCTTTAATGATTCCAGTTTGTCTTCTAGAGTTATCTTAACCTCAGAGTTATTTCCAAAGAATTTCAAGTTCCACTCTTTTAACTTTTATTTGATTAATTTCAATTTACTAAGTACTTGGAACATCCTGGATCTTGAGACTTTCATTTCCTCTGAGAATCTCCTAATAAGATTAATACAATTATCATTTTTCAGCCACATTTGCTCAAATTTGAAAAGACAATTGATAGGTCATTTATTTCCCATATTTTTAAGCTCCATAGGATAGTGTTTCGATCTTGATATTGATTTAACTTCAAATTGAAATGAAACTAATACCATTGATAGATCTCCATGACATAAAAGCCTATCTAATATTTCTACAATATTATTAAGCCCCTTCCTTTTATTGTTCCAAGTAAAGGTTTTGTTCAATCTAGGCAACTCTAGAATACCTAAACTATTTACCTAATTAAAAAATATTTTCATGCTAATGAGAGGGTGTTGTTGCCTCCTCTTTTTTATGAAGATCAAAGAATAGCTTTAAAATCTCCTCCTAGAATAGATAGATCTTTATTTTCTAACATTAGTATGTCTTTTAACTCTTTCCATAACCTAACTTTATCTCTATCGTGAATTGGACTATAGACATTAAACAACCTATAACAAAATTCAGATCTAATTCCTTTCACCATACCACTCATCCTATTTTTAAGAATTTCTCTAGATGACATTGATACATATCTAGGATAACATATTATGGAAAGACATCTAGAAGTCCCTTCAATAGGGGAATATTTTATCTCCCTCCAACCTAATGATCTTTTGAACTTATTCATTTCTTCACTATAAAGTTTAATTTCTTGAAGAATAGTTATGTTAGTTTTATTGTTAGTAATGTAACATTTTAGGAGTCATTGCTTGTTAGGGGCATTGAGGCCCCTAACATTCCAAGTTAATAGATTCATGGTGCCTGGGGAAGGAACTTCCCCTTCCCAACATCAAGAATATTTGTTCATTTACTCTGACTCTTAGCTCCCCCATCTTTTAGATGCAATTCTTCCAAGGATTTCTGCCCTTGTTTTCTTAACACTTTCGTACAATCAGGACCTCCCCTACTTTGGAGGATGACTCCATATCCTAAAGGACCTGTCAAATTCTTAGCCAACTCTTTTATCCCTTCTTTGATGACAACGGGGTTTTTCTTCCTTTCCATGTCCTCTACTTCCTATATTTTAGAGATTAAAATAGATTTTTGCAACATGAGTTCCTCCTCATTATAAATCTCATCAATGAACTGATTCATAAGATCGTCAACTATCATATTATTCAAGGCTCCTATCAAGATATTAACTTCTAATTCCTTTCTTTTTGAGGTTTCACTTTGATCTCCCTAAGAGTGAGTTACCTAACTTAATAAATCTTTTCTTTCTATAGCAGTCTAGTAACTATGACTTACTAGTAATTAGGGTGGAACCTCTAGAGGGTCAACTACCCCATCTAGATTTGAAATAATGATGACCAAGTTGAGGTGAGGGTGTCAGTCTCTAATTTCCCCTTCTTATTCCCCATCTTCTTGGTGGATCCACAATTTCTCATCTTCACCACTTCTTAGAGTTTGAGTGTTTTATGCCTTCCTTAGATTACCCCCAAGATGGGATTAAGATGAAGCTAACTCTTGATAATTACTGAAGAGGCCTTCAACTAATTGTGGTTTAAAAGAGATTTTTTATTATCAACATTAATATCTAGGGTTTTTAATTTAATAGTGTTAACATATGTTTTCACTGTAATAATTGGACTGGACATAGCCAAGTTTGATTTTACCAAACCTACATAAGTAGCAAAACTAGATCTGATTATTCTGAGAATGTCCTCACACAAAAATTGAATTGGCCAATTTCACAATAGGATAGCTTTTTCTACCTCAAATTTATCTTATTTTTTGGGTCAAAAAATGGACTCCAATGTAGGAATTTAATAGGATAGCCTTTGAAAACTAAAGTATTACCATACAAAACTATATCTTTAAGATCTATTTTATCACAGGTTAAAAAAAATTAATTAATTTTCCATTAGTGTGAAGGTAACATGCTTACCAAGGACAATTTTTAGCCAATTTTACCTATGATTCGCCACCATCCCTGGACCTATTCAATGAGCCAAAAAGCCTTGGTCTTGACATATCCTCTAAACGTATCCCACCAATTGTCTTCATAAATAGATCAGTTTCCAAGGTATTACTGTTTCAGTGAGAGTTTCCCTGAAATAGTTTCCCCGATTCACTAAAGGAGTAGAGTGCATTATTGCATATATTCATCATATTGAAATCATATCAGTTTTGAAATTATTTGACCCACTTGTGTTTAATAGATTCGAGTCTAAATTTTCTTGCAATCTCAGTTTCCAAGGTATTACTATTTATTCCTTGTAAATTAGTTTGTCTTCAATGTTAAATCACCTATTGTTATATTGCTTCTTTCTTTTGTATTCGGTGGTAATGATTGCCGATGGCAATTAACCTCTATATTATATTGATTTCTCTGTCAGATATAAAATTTGATAAGAAAAGTCCCTTGACCTTATGGTAAATTCGTTGTCTCATCTGAAAACATGCTTCAATTATTTCACTCCCTCTTAATGATGGTTCACTGGCTTGGTGAGATATCTTGCTCAAATGATGAATTTTTCTTTGACTGGCACAATAGCCAAGAAATCACAACCTCATGTAAATGATTAGATCTTCATCCACCTCCACTCTGATCCGAATTGCAATTCAGTTGCTCTAGTAATTAATTTGTTTGTTGTGTAATAAATTGCAGGCCCTGGAAAGTAACAAAGGTCAATGATAAAGTCACAGGGCTTTGTGAACTGATTCGCAGCTCCAAAAATTAATATCTCCAGCCCCTATATGCCATGCAATCCCCTGAATTTACAACCTCGAGCTTGTCTGAGGTAAATCACTGTCATTCTAATATAGCCTCGAGCCTGTCTGTGGTAGATTAAAGAAATTTTATCTTAGTGAAAATGATTAACACTTGCAATTGCTTATGTTCTGAAATTTACCTATTCAAATCTAAAATCTTCTCTTTAATTTTGGAATTTTCTTCTGTAATTTTCATAATTGGTGCTATGAATTTGTTGCGTTTCTTCCCTGGATTCACTTGTCTTTCGTATTTCATTCAAATTTTATTGGTGTTTTGTGATCTTCTATTCCACCTAAACTTGGTGCCAATCTTTCATTTTATGCATTGTTTAGATATTATTCTCTTTGGGCGGACTCGCATTTCTATAATCACCTGTAAATATTGTTGTGGCAGTATAATGGCCACGTGTTGGTGACAACCTTTTTCTTTTCTCTGTTTTGATGTGCTGATGTCAACACCAATTTTACTGATCGTGTGTTATTACCTCGCGGTTAAAAGACATTTTTATTTTTAATTATAATATTATTTAGTTATATCATGTTATATTATTTTAATTTTAATAAGGCCAGGAAAACTTATATTGAGTATTTTTTAAAATTATGAAATAAAATCAAATTAAAATTGGGAGATAACTCTAATAAGTTAATCATATTCATTGAAGAAAATTTTGAAGTCATATAGTGAAATATTTAATTTAATACTGGAACCACTACAATTAGTACTGAATGCATCACTACAATTAATTAGATACATAATGCATCACAATAATTAATACTTAATGTATCACTTAATAGGAATTCCAAAATTGTATATAGTAAAAAATACATTTGTTAAGCATGTAATAGTGTATAAAGTGTTACAAACTACTAATGTGTCTAAAAAGACTTTTAGTAAAAGTAATGGACAAAACATTTAAAAATAACATAAATTATGTATCAATTATCCTCAAGGTGCCTTAGTGTATTTTCTTCATGTTTATGCTTGGAAATTTGTCTACCTTTTTAATTTTCTCATAATGATAATATGTAAAAGGAGGCATTATTCTCAAACACTGGAGAGGTGCGATGGCACCTAGGGATTATGTAGGCAATCTAATGTTTCATATTTTTGTTGTGTGGGTGTGAGCCTTAGGACATTTTGGATGCATTGGATATAAAGTCATGTTGACCATAGTAGTACAATACAATTGGTATTTTGTTCATAGGGTCTTAGAGCCTTTTACTAGGTGCAATCAGGGGCGAACAAGTTGTAAAGCCCTTTATAAGTTGCCTATAGCACAATGATGACATCATGAGAAGTTCAATAGAGTCTAGGAAGGGTTAGGGTGAGGTTTTTACCTTGGTTGAGTTTTCTAGTTTTAGTTTGGGAAGAAATGGAGCCCATTTGACTAAGTTGGGGAAAGGTTGCATTGTGTGACTTTGCAACCTTTAAAAAGTTTATTGAGCAACATTGTCAAGAAAGTTGCAATTCGATGGAGAAGAGTCCTAAGGGGTAAATAACCACCCTATATAAAACATGCCAAGACCTATGAACAAGGTTGGATGCTCATTGTACAGATTGAGTGTTTTGGCAATCAATATTTTAAAGCAATTTAAATGCATTTGCTTTGTTATTGATGATAGTAGGTAGTTAGAAGTTTAAGATCTATATTGTAACTTGTTTATCATTTGAATTAAATGTTTTCTCGATTTAGTGTGTTGGTAGAAAGAGATTTGATCATTTTGTTTTCCTCCGGTGAAATTGTTTTGATTTTACACTATCACTGGTTTTGTCTAGGTAGTTGTTGAAGATGGAGTTCTAACTCACTTTCCCATAGTCCATTATGTACGACATCTTGGGAATAGTGGTTAGACTTCATGTACAAAATGCATATAGAATAAATAGCCTTCAAAGGTACATGAATCATTTTTAAGGTCTTTCCCTATGCAAGCCTATGGTGAGTCTGGCTAGGGAAGACCATAATGTGTACATCATTACTTGTAGAGGAGAAAATATATAGTTCAAATCCCTTTTAGATATGGAAGAAGGAAGTCTTACCAATAGTCCATTATGTACAACCTCTTGAGAATAGTGATTAGACTCCATGTATAGAATGTGTACAGAAGAAAGGGCCCTCAAACGCAGATGAAGAATTTTTAAGGTCTTTCCCTAGGCAAGCCTCTGGTGAGTCCGACTAGGAAGACCATAAAGTGTACACCATTACTTGCAGAGTAGAAAAGATAGAGTTCAAATTCCTTTTGGATATGGAAGAAGGAAGTCATATCAATATTCCATTAAGTGGAGAGGATCCTACCAATCCTAGAACAAGCCCAAAATAATCTTGATTGTTGGAGCAATTTGTGAAGCCTAAAAAGCCTAATTTTCACCTAATTTGTGTTAGGGAAATGGATGGAAGGATATGACCTCAAGACCCCCAAAATATTTGAGAGGATGTCTAATGAACAAAGAAACCTATAAAATATTGCAGGGTTCCTTTGGAAGGTATAGGAGAAAAATCCTATTTTCTCAGAGTAGGAGACCTAATAGGGATAATAGACCTAATAGGGGGATTTGGTAAAATTGGACAAGAAACTAGACTAAGAGAGATATCTAACTCCCCTAGTTGATTGCATTGAAGTCCTTTAGGACACCTCCACACCTCTACAAGGTTGGCTGAAGCATATGAAGGATTTTGGCCTTTGAAGATGGTTTAAAGGATAAGGCAAGTGAGTAAGAATGCAACAAGAAGTGAAATGAGCATACCAAACTTATTGGTGGGTAGCTTGGCTTAAGGAGTCCAGGGTATCCTAGTGAGAAAAGGGTCCTATAGGTGCTAGGGTAGGAGAGAAAGACACCCTCAAAGTCTTTGAGAAGACCAAGAGCATGAGCCATTGATTGGTTCATCCAATCTCCCTACCATCAATCCTATTCTTTCTCTTTGTCCTCTATCAATTGTTGCTTTTAGAAAAGTCAATCCCTAAGATTTGTAAATAGTCAATGTCCATGCCATTCTCAATGGAAATTGAACTATTATACCCTTTAGTATTGGTGTTATTGGAATTTTTTTCAAGTAATGATCTTCCAATGGTAATAATAAATAATTATCAAACCCAACCATCACATATGTTGGAGGCTTAGGTGGAGCACTACCTTGCTCGTAAATTATCTTTTGAATGTATCCAAGAGCTCCATTTAAAAAACCTACCTCTATCCATAGATTTGAAGTTAGCATGACCCTTGAATCCTTATAAATTAGCAAATCTAAATCAAGCTCATCATTTGAACAATCTTCTATTGTATTGACACTACTTGTTTTTGATGTAGCACTATGTGCAATAGGATGCTTGAGTGAATGTAGCATTTTTCTATAATGAGTGTGAACATTTTCATTTGTTGAGAACAAATGAACAACATTATCAAATTCAAACTTTGTTGCAACATCTATGTCGATAGGGGTCCTTGACATCAACAACCTCCAATCATGAATTTGTGGTGGGTTTGCATCTCTTAGATTTCTCAAAAGTTGTCAAAATCTTTGTTGTTCAAGATTTTCCCCATCTTATTTGAATATCTTATCTAATGTAACAACAATCTTGAATTATTTCCATAGAAGCTTTTCTCGTCTATTGTTGTCATATCCTACTCTATCATTGACAGGAGGCAGCTAGCCCAAATCTCCCACCAATATCACAGCTACACCTAAAATGCAATCAAGGCAAAAAATTATTTTACAAACTATGAATTTATTATTATTGTATATGGAAATTAGTGAAGATTAATTTTCACTTTAGATCTATTAGTTTTAAGCATTAAATAACATGATACACATTTGAATATTAATGATGTGAGAATGTAAAGTTTATAGTATCAATTTATTCAATAATATAAATAATCAATTACGTAACTCAAGTTATTGCTTGATAATAATGTATGAATTTTTCATATCAAATGTATAATTATTTAACATAAAATAGCTAGCTTATATATATATATATATATATAGTCAAGAGATATCCTTTTGAAGCATCTATTGCACTTAGTCAGATTATGAGAATAGATGTTTCGAATAGGATATCTCCAAGAGTATGCTTCATTTATATGAACATCACTTAGAAACAATGAATATAAGTATTTCATCCATTCTTTTGAAAAATAGATTTTCTAAACCAAAATGTTTTTTCCTTTCTTTTGAAAAATAGATTTTCTAAACCACCATTTATAATGAAAACAAGTTAATCTTACCAAAAACCCAAAAAAAAAAGGAAAAAGGAAAAAGAAAGGAAAAAGTTCTGATAGCAACGCTAGAATAGAATGGAATATCTGAGAAGTATATGTCAAAAGATTTATATTTAGATTTACAGCTTAACAACATTAGTGATATGATATCTTGTAACTACTTGTATTTTGGGGTGGATGTTGTTCATAAACTTTGCACTTAGATTTACAACTTAACAACGGTAGTAATGAAGGGTAATGCGAGGTGAAGCCTCCAAATACTGGACTGCCATGAATAGCTGCCTCCAAATTCCTTAATAATGATAACATAAAATTCAAAATTTCTTCGCTTGGAGGAATCATCATTACTGACAATTGCATATTAAATGCTAGAGTCATTTGGTTTTAAGAACAACAAACTAACAACTCAAGAGGTTAATGAACAGGCAAATTAAATAAGAACAGAAGGATTGCATATTATATAGGACTATAATAGATTAAAAACATGGTTACTTTCTAAAATTACGGAGTACAGATTCTTCACCAAACTTGGCTCTTGGTCTACTTGAGAGGAGTAGCATCAACCCTAACGCATACTAGCATTGAGTAGGAGTTGCAACTCTATTGGGATTTTCTATGTTCTTCAATTTTTTATTCACCGTCTTTATTCAATTCAAATTTGGGCCTTATTGCATGCTGAGATCAGATTATGATTGCTCGACGCTTTCTTATCGGGTGGAAAATTTGCGTAGCAATTCAATCGATTTCAATTGCTCAATGTTTTCGAGCAAAAGGGTCAGTTTTAAGAAACATAGAATATCGAGTGCAGAGATGCAGGGTACGAAGGAAAACAAATTCAGTAGAGATGCGGGCTATCGATCTCCGTACCTCTCGCATGCTAAGCGAGTGCTCTATCATCTGAGCTACATCCCCGGTCTACTTCCAGGAAATATTTTTTTAATGAAAATATTGTAAGACTTTGTCGGTTTTTTATTTTTAGATTGTTTTTTAATTTTCCGATAATATAATACAAAGATTGATTGATAAGATTGATGGTGATAAAAATAAGAGTTACTGAATTGAGTAGATAGATCGATTTGATTGAGAGAGGGGTTCATACACTAAATATTTGATGATAAATCAAAGATCATAATTGAAAATATTAATGCTAAAAAATTAGAGAATGAAATTTCAAAAATAAATAAATGATATTAATATGAAGTGTAAAATTTGACAATAGTTCGGAGTGGAGTTTGAAAGAAGGTACTAGGAAAAGAATTTATCTCCAGATTTATACTATTGTAAGCCTTTAGGATATGTTGGGGAGAATGTGGAGAAGCGTTGGCTGCCGGCTGGGCTAAGGTTTTTCCCCTAGCCTGTTCTTGGTGTTTGATCTTTACTATTTTTCTGTTCTGTTTGGATTGCTAGCTACTGGACATAATTTGCGTTGGTATTTTTGGAAATCTTCTGCAATCAATTTTGGATTGGGGTTTTATTGTTTGCATGGCAGGGCCTGGGATTTCTTCTCCGTTGGTGAGAACAGATGGTTCTTCTCCAACTATGCATGCAATGTGATCTGAATCATTTTATTCAGGGGAGAGCTCCAAGTTGAAAAAAGTTAATGGTTGTTTTCCACGTAGCCATGATCGCCCTGTTCTGGTTATTCCTCCAACGGCTATAATGGAGGACATTGATTATTGGACCAAGCATGCTTTGATATGCAAATTTCTTGGAATCCAAATTTCCCTATCCGCTCTTGAGGCATGGATCCACCGCTCATGGCAGGTGGAAGGCGATATGGAGATTATGTTGGCAGGGAATAGTTTTTTTTTTGTTGTATTCTCTTGCATGTTTGATCGGGATCGTGTTTTTGAAGGAGGCCCTTATTTCTACAACCATGTGGGATTATTTTTCAAACCTTGGCATTCAGGTTTTAATTCTGCTAAGGATCTCCTTTCAACAGTGCCAGTTTGGGTTCGCTTGCCTCATCTTCCCTTGGAATTTTGGCATGAAGACATCCTTCGACAAATTGCTGCTTTGTTGGGGAAGCCGGCTGTGATTGCACATCAATCCCTCGATAAAAAGGTTATTTCTTATGCTAGAATTTGTGTTGAAATTAATTTCAATAACCCATTACTAGATTCTTTGGAAATTTGTATGGGGGATTTTTCTTAGGTGCAGCAGTTATATTATGAATCTCTCCCTTTTTGTTGCCAAATTTTTCATGAGTATGGTCATTTACTGCGTCAGTGCCCCCATAACTCAAGTTTCAAAGGAGTGGATGGTTCTACAGCTGGCAATACTGGTGGTTTGGCAGATACTACAGGGAAAGGACAATCTCAAATGGCTAATACTACCAAGGGGATGAATCTGCAAGCTGCTACAGGTAAGGGTAAGGCTCAAATGCAGGATAAGGATGGATTTACCCCTGTTCGCCCTTGTGCTAAGGGCCGTGGTCAAAAGAGGCCTTTGAAAGAAAGATTATCTGATTCAAGTTTTAACCGCTTTGAGGTGCTAGATAGTATGGTTCTAGAGGAGTGTATTCCTCCTATCTCTTCTGATCCAGTTTGCCTAGATGAGAGATCTGTTCCTAATGATGCTTGTGGGGCATCCCAAGTTGTAGTATATCAAAACTGTGAGGTCCCTGTAGCTCCTGTGACAGAGGCTCTAGTGACTCCTGCAGTGTTAGAGGATAATGATGTTGTTTTAGCTAACTTGGTTAAGGATGTGCTACCATCAGGTAAGGGCAAGGGTTCTCCTCTCCCCTTGGGGTTGATGTCTCGACCCTTTAAGCAGGCTTCTTCTACTCCTCCTCTAAGGAGTGGGCGCAAAATAGACCAAGAGAAGATTAAACTCACAAGAGATATATTGATTAAGTCTGGTTCAGTGAAACCTTTGGGTTCTCATTTTCCCAATTCTACCCAATGATGATTATTCTCTCATGGAATGTAAGTGGGTTGAATAGGATCCCTAGACAAAAGGCTATTCATAACTTGGTGGTGGATCATAGCCCTGATGTTTTTTGTATGCAAGAGACTAAGCTCTCTATGGAGTCTATGGTCCAACATGCCTCTAGTATTTGGTCTCGTGGCCAATGCCAGTGTGTTGGGGCAACAGGCAGTGCGGGTGGTTTAGCTATATTTTGGGATCCTCAAAAAAAATTTCCTCTTGGCTGGATGTGTTCTCACTCAGCTCTCTCTATGGTAGCTTTTGTTCTAGACTGAGGAGAGGTAATCATGGTTACTAATGTGTATGCACCTGTTGATCTTGTGGGAAAGGAGGAACTTTGGGATCATATTCAATATGTTAGAAATTGTCATCCTTATCATCCTTGGGTGTTAGCAGGAGACTTCAATTCAGTTTTAAGTCTGGAAGAGAAGCATGGTGGTTTGGCTAGATTGGGGCCTTCTTCTGCTCTTCTTTGGCAACATATATCTCTTTTGCATCTCTCTGATGTTAAGCCTTCTCATGGTCTCTATACCTGGAATAATCGCAAGACTGGTGTTGCTGCTATCTCAGAACGTCTGGATAGATTTATTGTTTCTTGCTTCTGGGTTAGTGGCACCCTTACTATCTCTTCAGAAATCCTTGATTGGAGGGGTTCAGATCATTGGTCAATCAAATTTTCCGCTATAGGGGCTTATGTTCTGAAGCATCCTCCTTTTAAGTTCCAGTTGATGTGGCTTCAGGACTCCTCTCTTCATGATTGTGTTTTCTATTGGTGGAAAGATGGTGCTCCTACATATGGTACTGCAATGTTCTCATTTTCTAAAAGGCTTCAATATGTTAAAAGGCAGCTCAAGATATGGAATAGGGAATGCTTTGGGAACTTTCACTTTATGAAGAGGCTTGCTCAAGAAGATCTTGATGTCATCACAAGGGAGATTAGAGATCAAGGTTTCTTAGAGGATCTTGGCAAGGTTGAATCCCTTGCTTTTAGAGCTCTAGAAGAATGGGAACTTCGAGAGGAATTTTTTTGGAAGCAAAAGGCTAGAGTTTATTGGCTCCAGGAAGGTAATCGTAACACTGCCTTTTTCCATAAAATAGTGCAATCTCGCCAGAATCAGAGCACTATCTCTTCTTTGGTTAATTCTTAAGATATCGAACTAAATTCCTTGATAGCTTTGTTCCAAGAGGCTATTTGGTACTTCTCTACCCTCTTCTCTGAGGACTCTCGTCTTGCTGATAATGAAGAAAATCTTATTTTGTCCTGTATTCCTTCCCTTATCACTCAAGAAATGAATGATTATCTCATGCGTCCTATTTCTTTGGAAGAGCTGGAGGAGGTGGTCTTTGGCATGCCTAAGGGGAAGGCTCCTGGTCCTGATGGCTTTCCAGTTGAATTCTTTGAGGAATTTTGGGACATCATTAATCATGATTTGTTGGAGGTGGTTAAAGAATCCTATGCTAGCAAGCAGATGCTTCAAGCTTTGAACTCTACATTCTTGACTCTTATTCCTAAGAGAGAGGGTGCTAATCAATTGGAGTTTTTTAGACCAATTGCCTTCTATAATGTGGTTTACAAAGTTATTACTAAGTTGATTGCTGAGAGATTGAAAAGGTGGCTTCCCATTATTATCTCAGAAGAACAAGGTGGTTTTGTTGCTGGCAGACAAATTTTGGATAGGGTGGTTATTGCTACTGAGGCTATTCACTCTATGGCTACTTCAAGGGAGAGAGCCATGTTTGTTAAGATGGATATGGCTAACGCCTACGATAGAGTTAAATGGAGCTTCCTAAGGAGTATTCTTCTTTCTTTTGGATTTAGCTCTGGCTGGGTGAGTTTGATTATGAGTTGTGTTACTTCTGCCTCTTTTTCTGTTCTTATTAATGGTCAACCTTGTCAACTATTTGGTGCTTCTAGAGGCCTCCGCCAGGGTGACCCTCTCTCCCCATATCTATTCATCATCATGGCTGAAGGCTTGGGCAGATTCATTAAGCATCAGGTGTCCCAGAATTCTATTCAAGGCTGGCGGTGGGGTAATGGCTTACCTTCTCTTTCCCATCTTCAATTTGTTGATGATTCTGCTCTTGTTGGTCTTGCTAGGATCAAGGAAGCTGAAGCCTTTCGACATGCTTTGGGCGTTTATTTGGTAGCTTCAGGCCAGAAAGTTAATGAGCACAAATCTTCCATTTACTTTTTTAACACTCCTAATTCTATTCAGCACAGGATCGTTGGTATCCTATGGTTTCAGATAGGATCACTTCCTTTGACTTATCTTGGCATCCCTATTGCTGTTTCCAGGCAGCCACGTCTCTTTTGGCAAAATTTGATTACCAAGCTTCAGGATAAGGTAAATCATTGGACTCATAGATGGCTTTCTACTGCTACCCGGGTTACTCTTCTGCAAGCTGTTATCCAAGCTCTTCCTACTTATCGAAGCATGGTTCACGTTGCACCTATTTACTTTCTCAAGGAGTTTGATGCTCTTTCTCGACAATTCCTTTGGAGTGGTAATTTGCATAGTACTAAATGGAGCTTGGTTAATTGAGCAACTGTTTATAGGCCTAAAAAGGAGGGTGGTCTTGGTCTTCGATCTGCTCTATTGAGTAGTCAAGCCTTGGCTGCTAAACTTTATTGGCGATGGTGCTCTGGACAACATCAACTTTGGGCTCATATTATCACTCATAAATATTTTCATGGCGTTGATCCTTGCTCTGTTTCTGCACTTCCTCTTGAAGGTCGTGGCTCAATGGTTTGGCATACTTTGAAGACAAGTGCGATGTTGGTAAAGAGGGGTCTGTTTTGAATATGTAAAGGAGGTTCTCAGGCTTTGTTTTGGTTTGATGCTTGGGATGGATTCCCTTCCATTTTATCCATATACTCTCATCTTCAACCTCTTTGTGACTCTTTTCTTGCTACTGGATGGGATAAAGTGGCTCATTACAAGACTCCTTATCAATTGGGACCTGTTGTTGGTTACAAATGGAAGCATTCTTTTGATTGGCCTCCTGGAGGTACAGACATGGATCGTCAGGAGCTTCCTCAAATTTTGGCCTCTAGAGAGTGTTCTTCTTTGCTTGGTCCAGATGTTTTTGCTTGGGGTGGTACTTTGTCTAGTAAATATCATGTCTCCGCTGGGTATCAGGACATAACTAGACAATTATTTGGGAATGTTGAGGTCCCTTGGTGGAAGCAAGTTTGGAATAAAGTTTCTTGGTCCAAGTGAAATTTTTCATGTGGCTAGTGGCTCACAACCGTTGTCTTACCTGGGATAATCTTTGTAAACATGGATTTTAGGGGCCCTCTTATTGTGTTTTGTGTGGTAATGGAGAGGAGTCTGTCTCCCATCTATTCTTCCATTGCTCCTATTCTACTCAGATATGGCACCTTTGGTGGCGCGCTTGGGGTTGCTCTTGTCGGCATGCTTCCTCTTTGCCTGAGTTTTGGGCCCGCTTGGGTACTGCTCCCTCCAAGTCTTCTTTTCTCCATGCTGTTTGGATTGTTGGCCCATCTTTCATGCTTTGGCATATCTAGCTGGAGAGGAATCGTCGCATATTCCAAGATGTTCGGCTTGGTGTTTTGCATCTTTGGTGGAAAATATCACATTCTCTTTAGGAAACTATTCTTGTGAAGTGTGAGCTTGATGGGGGTATGGATCCGGTTGATCTTGCTATCTGTAATTGTCTCAATTTTCATCTACAGGATGGGGCTGCAGCTCATAGGTTTCCTTCTATGTCCAGGCAACTTCACCATCAGAGGAAGGATCGGATTAATCGGGATGGGTACTGGACTCTTCCTCCCTATGGAGTTCTGAAAATTAACATTGATGGTTCTTCCCGTGGGAATCCTCGTCTGGCTGGTATTGGCGGAGTGGCTCGTTGTAGTTCTGGGGATGTTAAATTTTTCTTCTCAGTTCATAAGGGTGATTATACTAACAATCTCATGGAAGCTCAGGCTATTTTATATGTTGTGGAACAGTGTTGCTTGCGGGGATGGAGTAAGATTATCTGTGAGTCTGATTCCCAGGTGGTGGTGAACATGCTTTCTTCGCAAGAGCTTGAGGATGTTAGTTGGCAACTGGCCACTATTGTTAAGCAGATTCTTTTCTTCTCTTCCTCTTTTCAGTTCATTAGGTTCACGTATATTCCTCGTGAATGGAATAGAATTGCTGATTGTTTAGCCAAATGGGCATCTAGTCATGATCCGGGTTGGAATATTAGGGATAGGAGGCAACTGTCCTTTGAGATGGTGCAAGAATTTGATGATCTTGTTGCTTAGGATCGAGCTCCTTGTTGAGCTCTCCTTGTTGTATTCCTTTCTGTCTTAATAAATTTTTACCCCTCTTTTTGCAAGTAAAATTTGACAATATTTATGTTATTTTTATTAAATTGCTATTATATTATAAATAAACAATCACAACATAAAAAACAAGTAAAAATACTATTTACAATATGTGAAATTGATAAATTGCTAAAGATTTCTCCAAGAATAAACCACATTATAATTGAAAATATTAATGCTAAAGAACAAATGAATGATGTTAATATGAATTCTAAAATTTAACAACATATCAGTTTTTTCCAAACTTGATCTATGAGTTTTTATTTTCCAAATTGATTATTACTTTGAATGATTCTTTGAATGATCAAATTCATGAAATACACCCCTATGATGAATAATTGAAAAATCTTTTGTCATATAGATAATTCATTGAAATTTTATTATGTGAAATTGATAAATTGGCTAAAGATTTTTGACAAGAATAAACCACATTATATTGAAAATATTAATGCTAAAAAATAAATGAATGATATTGATATGAATTGTAAAATTTGCCAACGTATCAGATTTTTCCAAATTTGATATATGTTTTTTTCTTTTCCAAATTGATTTATGACTTTGAATGATCATGAAAAATACGGCTGTGCTGAATAATTGAAAAATATTTTGTCATACAAATAATTTATTGAAATTTTATTTATAAGATATAGGCTTTGTTTAGACTTGAGCACCATCTTTACATGTTCTTCTTTTTGGATTGTTTCACCCTATAGTGTCTTTTTATTTTCAGCCTTGAGTAGCGTCTTTGTGTTTTCTTCTAATTCTTGCCATTTTATTAGCAGCATTGGAGTAAAAACAAGCAATTTTTCATATCACAAGATGAAATTCTTATTAGATAATTGAAATAATTTGAAATAATTTTAGTGAAATGAAGATTTCAGCAACTCTAGATAGGTTTCATTTGGTTTAGCCTAGTTTTAACACCAAATACAATGTATAAATGATGTGACATTAATGAAATTAAGATAAATATGATGTGACATTAATGGAATTAAGATAAATATAATGGAACTCTATTAAATAAAGGTAAGTATTTATGAGGATTGACAGCTTACAATTTTAATCTTATCAATAGTAAATCTTAAAGCATTTACCTTGATAATCAGAACTAGAACTAGTAATCAACCAAAATATAGCTTAAAATGTTACATTTGTACTATCTATAAAACAAAACAATGAACAACTTCTTTATTCATTAGTTTTGGTTTCATAAAATTCATAAAATTTATAAAGGAAGTAAATCAGCCTAACATACATATTAGAAAAGGGATAAAATACATTCTTTTCATTATTATTGTATCTGGTTCCTTGATGTTATTGAGGCTTATTATATTGTCCATGTTGGACTTCATTTTTTTAGTTGTCCCAGTAAGTGTAGAATGCGGAGCATTTAACACTGTTTTTAGTCTATTATTCTCAAAAATAATAGACAATTGAGATAAATACAGCTAAAGAGAGTACCTATGCTCGAAGGCGGTGGTCTGGCTTGTGGTTAAGATGCCCGATTTTTTTTTATGATCTATACCACAACATGATCAATAGCATCCTCATATTTTTTTTGAACTGTTTTAATTATAATGAAGTTAACTTAACATATGAAGCATATTTTATTCATATTACATAAGTTTGTGAGGTTGTTGAGGCTTACAATGTCATCATAGTTGGAGTTAAATATTCTATTTATTCACAAGAGTGCACCACCTGCAGAACTGCATAAGAAATAATTGATCAATGATATTCAAATAGAAAAAACCAAAGAATCGCCTACACCAAGAGCATCATGTCCATTAGAAAATTATTTGAGTTTCAAGTAGTCCCCACAATATTCAGAAGCAAAGAAATCACTTATTTGAATGAACAAGCAAGCGCGATCTTTTGAAAAATGTCATTGCAATCTTTTTCCAAAAGTGGTTGTTGGAACATTGCTATTATGCCTCAAAATAATACATTTAATTTTGAAACTAGATCATTAATTTTTAAATCTGAGAATATCCTCACAAAATCAAAGTCTAGAAGGGCCTAATGCTCTTCCTATATTTATCTCCCTATTATTATATTTATCTTCCATATTATTTATCTCCCATATTATTTTTTGTTAGGATTAGGTTTGTAGACAGTTGAGAGAGATTCACGTTTTCAAAAATATATCAAGAATCTTGACAATAGATTTGTTATAGAGTAGGTATGATCCTGTGCTAAACTAATGCTTGCGGGTACAGAGTCTTTAGAAAGTGTGGCCGCATGGAATAAATGTCACCCCTTTTAGCCACACCATGCTAATACAACATAATAAATTGTTGACCCTACATCCACCATTGTCAGCTACTACTTTGTCCTTGGAATCACATTCTTCAAGCAAGATTGGGACTGTAGTACCATTCTATGCAACTGATTCCAAAAAATGGATCTAAAACAACAATGAATATCATCAAATATTATGGAGAAATTGGTGTTTACAATGAAAATAAAATAGTAGAATCATTCAGAAAGAATGTCCTTTTGAAGGCAACAACTTGTAAGAAAACACATAGAGCCTTGAAACTAAATCCTATAATTTTGATTGAGAAAGATAACAACATAAATCACATTTCTTATGAGTCTAATTTATTTGAAGAGGAAATGAACTTGCAGCAGAAAGTGCAAGCTAAGATGGAGTTGGCTTAGGATCTGAAGAAACAAATTGAGAATCTCCAAAGATCACTTCAGGAGTCTCCATTTCTTTTGGAAATCCATTAAATTTTGAGGGTGTATGTCCAAGGTCAAAAGACCTGAAATTTCATTGGAGCCCATGGCTTCCTATTCTTGTGCGGCCCCAACTGCCACTAAGCACCCAATGCAGTTAAAAGATTCATTCCCCTTATCGTCTCCCCCCTTACTCATAAGATATAAATGAGAGTATACTATGATGGCAAGTGGAATACATGAAATTCACCTAGCATGCAAAATGTGTTACAACCATAGAGGATCCACCTGAAATATTTCATTTGATGCCATCTATGTAGTGTAACGTCAGATTTCCAACAACTAGCTTAATTTTCTGTACTATTTTTTCAAAGAGAAAAAATAGGAAACACTACCATAAAAAATACATGATAGTCAATAAGAAAAAGAAACTAAAATTATAAATTCAATTTTCAGGAGCACAACATTGTTCAAACCATAAGATAGAACAATTGTTTTTGGTTTTGCACAGTTCTCAAGAGAAGAACTAATAGTGAGAATTCACTTGAAAACTATAGTTCCCCGCCTAAAGGCAGGGACCAATAAAACAATTAGAAGGAATGATAATTTGTATAGGCAAAGTGAGCATATGGAGAGAACATTATCAGATAAATTTTCACCTTACCTGTCTCCTCCACAATTATGTGATTTTCTCCTTTTCGCTTTACCTATGGATTGGGGAAGTTGCACGGCAAGTTAGGGTTTTTTCCACACAAAGAGTGATACTCTACCTCCGTTGGAGGCCAGTGTTGATAGTGGTTCAGAAATTTTCTTGCAGTCAAAAGCTATATATATTTGGCATGGCCATTTCAACTATCATGTCAATTTAGGGAAATAATTTGGTAGATTCTTCTAATTGTTCATATTGGTGGAGTATTCTTTGTTTTATTTTTAATGTGATCAGTTTGTGTGTAATGTACGGAAGATAGTGTGCAATTTAAGATAGCAGTCTACCAAACCGATTCAATTCCAATTTTCTATGTGATTAATAGTGCGGTATTGGTCTATGCATCATTAGCAAACGAACCAATGCGAAGTCTACTATTGGTATATATAACTGATTCCATGTAATGTTATGAATATTTGGTAAGTATCGATTCCCATATATTCTCTTGGTTCATGTGTTTGAATGTGATGTGAATCTATTATATTAAATATTTGAAGGAGGTATTGGGATTCAAACATTGGGGGTTTATATGCATTTAAATTTAGATGCTACCGGTTTGAAAAAAATAAATCTGATTTTAATTGAGCTTTGCGAATGGAACCAATTTCCAATTAATGCAGTTTCAGATTTTTACCATAATATAATATGGTTTGGGGGTCTATGGTATCAAGTTAGATATAGACACATAAAGCTGATTTGTGATTAAAAATTTCTGAAATTGATAAAGCCTTTGGTGACCAATTTGAATTATAATATTGGATCGATTTTAGGAGCAAAGTTTTTTCAAATTTCGTTTTTGAGGAAATTGGGTTTGAGATTGAAAGTTGATTTAAACATGAAATGAAACTCTATTTTAAGAGCATGAAAAATTGTATTTATAATTATCTTCTAATATGAATTTATTTAGAGGTCACAGATCACAGGTCAAGCAACAATTTAAGATGATGAGTACAAGATGCAAAATGAAGATTGCATGAGCAAAGAAATAAAATTTATGATTTTATTTGTGTTCTGTTTCAAGTTTTATCATTGTGCATTTCTGTGTTGTGCATGCAACATAGATTGCATAGATTATTAAACATTATTTTTGGTATAAACTGGTAGTTTGCATTGAAGTTTTAAAGCTTGAAATTGATCCATTTTTTGTGGATATCTTTCTCTGAGCACTCCTTTCATTGACTTTTAATGTTTAGCTCAAGTCCATACTTTTATAATGCAATTTATCTATCAAACCTATGGTGAGATCTCATTAACCAAACAATGGGGAGATACGGGATAAAAATATATATAATGTATTCCTTAGTATCCTACAATTCTCTCAATGCAAAGGATTGCATGCCATCTTAATGATGAATATTATGTAGGGATTTATTTCTTATACATTCATATGGACCTAACACTATTAATATATTATTTATATTTTAAAGTCAATTTATATTATATTTATTACAAAAAAAGAAAAGAAAGTATATATAATAAAAATGTGTTTTTATCCTATTTGTATATGTTGACATTGTTGAGGTATAATGATTTCAAGATTGAAACAAAGAAATCAAAGATATCCATATATTTTTGAATTCTATGTTGATGTCTTTTAAAATTCTAAAGGTATTCATAGCCTTTAAAGTTATAAAGTTCAATAATTATTTTCAATGATAAAGTAGGCTCTTAGAGAAAATATAGGAAAATTGTACTATACTAACAGACTTTATTAGCCATAGTTTGAAATCTAAAACTTTCAATACAAGTTTTGATGATTTTACAAAGCTACTTATCAAAATCTTTACTAATAAATTGTAAAGAAAAATGGAAGTAAGTGAAGAAAACATAAAGCAATGCTTAAAATGGAAAATCTATTTTATAACAAAATTCATATTTTTTATTGAAAATTTTATACAATTTGCAATGAGGACACCTTAAATGCTTAATAGAGGAAGAGGGTTTTGTTTTTCATTAATCTATTTTTAATATTAAAAAATCTTTTATTTTATATTTTTCTATTTGTCAATTATAAATTTAAAAATTTATTTATTTGAAAGCTAATTTATGTTTCATTTAAAAATTAAAAGAATACAACTTTACTTGATATATAATTTTTAAAAAAATCAATAATAAAATAGCAATGTTTCTTTGAAAAGATGATAAGCTTAATGTTTCTTAAATATTATTAATAATATAGATAGATTTTATTGAAATCTAGATTTGAATTTTAAAGATTATTTTAAATTTTTTTTGATTGATAAATAGCCAAAGACTTATATTATATTAAAATAAAATAAAAAATGATCACAATTTCCTCCATTTTGACCAACATTGGTAGGAAAGAATGCAATAGGAAAACCTCCATTCTAGCCCAGGGTTGTAGTCCTTTATTATAAAAGAAATAAAAGGGGCATACCCTAGTGAGAAAATAGTAATCAAAGAATTTTAATGAAGTTCTACATAAATTTATGCTACAAATAATTTTTAGTATGAATAGTCCATGAGCATATAAATTTTTTTTTGATTGATAAATAGCCAAAGACTTATATTATATTAAAATAAAATAAAAAATGATCACAAGTTCCTCCATTTTGACCAACATTGGTAGGAAAGAATGCAATAGGAAAACCTCCATTCTAGCCCAGGGTTGTAGTCCTTTATTATAAAAGAAATAAAAGGGGCATACCCTAGTGAGAAAACAATAATCAAAGAATTTTAATGAAGTTCTACATAAATTTATGCTACAAATAATTTTTAGTATGAATAGTCCATGAGCATTCCATGGAATGCATCCTTTGGTTATGAGAAAGAGACCTATTTAAATAGGAAACAATGCAAACTAACCACAAAACCATGTTAATTGTTAATCAAGTAAGATAATAATTTAGAATCCAAGCTGGAAAAAAACTTTAAAGGGGATTTGATAGATAATCCTAAATTTGTAATTTTAGAATCTCAAAAGATGAAGTAATTAACCTATCACAGATGTTTGAATAATATTTTGCAATTAATTAAGGGTTATGTGATTACTATTTTTGTTCAAACTTTGATTAGTGCTCTTTCTTATAATTATTTTGCTAATGTTAGTTTTTTTATAATGCTTCCCGACTTTCCATATTAGCCTTTGAAATCTTTGTGTGTTAAATAATCTTATCTAACCATCCCAAATTTATCCTTGTGACATTCAGAATTAGGATTTGAAGTGTGAAAGTAATAATTGATATGAAAGGTGGGAATATATTATTGATTAACTAAAAAGATAACAAATTCACAAGCCCAGATTTGGCAAAAGGATGAACAAATAATAAATTCACAAGCCCAAATTGGGTAAAAACATAAAATCATCTAGGGCCAAACTAGATCAAGTTAAATGCACATCAAGATAAACTTAATAAGGATAATATATATTTATATGGTTAGATTATATAAGTTAAATCTTACCATCTGAGATAGGTGCTAAAGCAACCCTAATTTTTATATATCTTTTCTAGCTACCTAAGTAAAATGCAACAAGTCAACATCAACCTTACATCTATTCTTTGTATATTTTATATGCTACCAAGGGAAAATGCAGCCAAGCCATGCCTAAAAAGCCTTAAGCTATCTACTATAATATCAACTCATAGCTTTTAAGGAGATTGCAGAGAAAAAATAGAGCGAAGATGAGGGTTTCACCCAAGATCCTAATTCTACTTCCTAGTTCCACTTCTTATATACCATAATGATCTTAGAGGCTTCATGGAGATTTTTCACCCTAGAACCCGATGGGAATTTGTAGGCATTCCTCGTCCTGCTTGATCTATCATAGTTGGGAAGTCAAAATTTGATATCTTCTAGGTCAAAGAAATCCACATCTAGGTGAATTTAGGCATCGAAAGCCTGCAAGTAATTCATGAGCCATTCTCTTACTAGGTCCTCTTGGATGGCTCTCCAACACAATAAGAATTTCACGCTAGCCTCCATTCTGAGCCATTCTCTAAAGAAGAGGATGTTGTCTCTGATAACCATGTAGGGGTGTTTAGGGCTTCTTGCTAATTCAGGGCTTCCTAATTGATATTCCATATAAACCTTAGGCACAGGGATCTTGAGATTATTGTCAATGTTGAGAACTACTTCCTCCAAACCTATTAGCCAACTTGGGTCAAAAATGTTAAGGCTCAATCTGATAATATCCCACTTTTCTACTCCATCCCTAGTTAGACATCCTATCCATAACTCTGGGATATCATCACTAGGATATCACCATTGGTTCACCATGAGTATTCATAGTTAAAAAACCCTTTCCCCAAGACCCTACTGACTGCTACTCTACTTATATCATCAATGGGTCAGAACAACTAGTTCCATCTTTCTAGCTTAATGAGACCACAGAAAGCCATAATCCTATTTTCGAAGGCATGATATAGGCAAATGTTAGTATCCATATTGGGGAAGCTATATTGAGCCAATTAGGATGATAGAAGGGGTAAAAATAAAGAGACTACAATCTGGTTTGTGTTAATATAAGATCAAAGGGGAAGGATCTAGAATGATATGAGGTGACGCCATCCATATGCTTTGGGTGATGATTTTCCTCACCTAGTCATAATTAAAGTGTTCAATATTTCATGATATCCTAGTGAGGTTGATTCTATGCATTCGTAGATACATCAGCCAATATTTGTGCTGATTTGGGAAATCATGAAACCAAGTGTTGAAGGGAATGAAATTTGTGGACAAGACTAAGCTTAATATTCATCATCTAGCTATGATTATATATTAAGATGTGTTCTCCATCTATGCCTTTATTTGCTAGATAATCTGCTTCAGTATTGCCTTCTCTAAGTATATGAGAGAATCTAACTTCTTCAAATCCTTCTAGTAATTTTAATGTTACTTCCAATTGAGAATTTAATATCCAGTTTGGGGTTGTTCCTTTTTTGAGTGCATTTAGGACTATCTGTTAGTCTCCTTTGATTATAATTTTCTTAATTCTTAGATTGATATAATTTTTTAATCCTTCTACTGCTTCTAGTTCTACCATGTTATTTGAAGTGACTCCCAAAGTTTTTTCTCTCTTTGCTAGCTAGTTCCCTATTTCTTCCCTGACTATACATGATATTCCTGCCTTGCCAAGATTTCCTTTGGAGGCCCCATCGAAGTTCATTTTCTTCTAGCCTTTTGGTGGTGGTTCCCATTTGCAATCTTTTCTGACTACATTATTGTTCCTCTTGTATGTTAGGGGTGGATTAATTAGATGTTTCCAATGTTTTTTTATTTTAGCATCTCACTTTGTAAATGATCCTTCTTCTATCATCTTTTTCCTTATATCACTATTTATTACCTCCACTATATTAGCCTCAATTTTATTGCAAAGCGATAATGTGTTTAATTCTTTATTTTGAAATATTCATCTATTTCTCTCTTTCCATATCTCCTAGGTTAGAATTGCTGGAGTAATGTTCTAAAGTTTTCCATATACTTTCTTTTCTATGTTGATTGGCCATCCATTTATGTGATCTTGCAATTTTTCTGGTAAGGGGGCAGTCTAATTAAGTTTTGATTTGAGCCACATCCAACATTCCTTTGCAAATTTACATTGATATAAAAGATGCTCTATTGTTTCCAATTCTTCTTTGTAGAGAATACATCTTGATGGGCCTTCAAATCCTACTTTCCTAATTATGTCCGCTATGAGGATTCTTTTTTGGGTGGTTGTCCAAAGAAAGTTGCCAGCTTTGGGAAGCCCTGCTAGATCCCAACATAAATTCTTTGGAATGTTTCATGTTTCCCATCTCTGTGAATTAGTAATTTTTTTGTATCCTTCTTTTACTTTATACTTTTTGTCTTTAGATTCTACCCAAATTAGTCTGTCCTCCTTATTTTTTGACTTTGATTAGCTGGTCTTGCAAAATATTTTCTAAGATTTCTTGATCTACCTAATTAAGGCCACAACTGGCTAGGGATTTCCATTCCCAAAGGGTTTCTTCATTGTTTTGAATCACATTGATATAATCTTTAACTTTAGAGCCCCAAATGGTTTTAAAGTGAATTTTGGCATTTTGGGTCAAATCTAAGAGTTCAAGGGGAGGTAACTATTCCAAGAATCTTCCCAAAAATATGCTTTATCCCTGGTCCCAATATCCCATGTTGTATATTTGGTTATGAGGGGACAACACTTCATTAAGAAATTCCAAGCTGTCGAGGCTCTAGGAGGATTCCTAGTTCTAAATAATGAGGTGTTATCGAATGCATTAAGATATTTATTATATGAAATTTTGACCCATTCACTGACTCCTTCTTGCTACATTCTTCATACTTGTTTTTCTCGTAGCACTTCATTTTGTCATTCTAGGTTTTTGATACCTAGACCTCCTACTTCTTTAGGCCTACATAGTTTTTCCCATCTGATTAATGTTGCTTTCTTTTTGTCTTCTAGGCCATTGCAAAAGAAATCTCTTAACTTCTTTTCAATTTTTTGATTTGTTTTTTTGGGTAGTTGTAAGCACGAGAGTTGATAGATAGGTATAGCTAATAACATGGCTTTGATTTTTTTAGCTTTTCCGATCTTAGTTAGTCATTTCCCTTTCCATGCTTTTGTCTAGTTGTCTATTTTTTCCATAGTTTTTTCCCAAACTTGATTCTTTTTATTTCCTTTTTCTAGGTATATTCCTAAGTACTTAAAGGGGAATGTGCCCCTTTTAAATCCTAATTTTTTCCTGATATAATCTTCTCTGTCTATTGTAGTATGATTTTTGATTTTTCTACATTGATTTTTTGGCTAGAGGCTTTAGTATAATTGTTTAGAATAGATTCAAAATGGTCTATTTCTTTCTTAGTGATAACTTTGGAAAGAATTGTGTCATCAACAAATTGTTGATGAGTGGTATTTTCCACATTTTTGGTGACCTTTACTCCTTTAATTTTATTTTGAAGTTGAACAATTTTGTTTTCTCTTCCAAAGGACTCTACCATGATCATAAAAAGGAAAGGGGAAATGGGATCACCTTGTCTGAGTCCCCTAGATATACTAAAAAATCCTTTTTGGTTCCATTGATGAGAAGCAAAATTTTAGGGGTGGAGATGCATTGAAAAATAATGTTAATCTATTGTTTCGAGAAATTGAAAGCTTTGAGAGTTTTGCATAGGAATTTCTAGTCGACTTTATGTTAAGCTTTTTGTATATCTAATTTTAATAACATACATGCTTAGTTATTTTTGTTTTCTAAATAAATTGCTTCTTGAATGATTGAGATACCATCTAGGATAGATCTCCTAGGTACGAAACATGTTTTTTCTTTTGATATTAACTTAGGGAGGAATTTTTTAAGTCAGTTAGCTAAAGTTTTAGAGAATACTTTGTAGATAGTATTGCAAAGAGCTATAAGTCTAAAGTCTCCTAGTTCTTCACATTTTTTTCTTGGGTATGAGAGTCAAGAAGGTGCAGTTGATTTCTACTAATAAGGTTCCTCCATTCCTAGATGCTTCCAATGCTTTCCATAGATCTTCACCTGTTATATCATAACATTGTTGGAAGAAGAAAGCTTGAAATCTATCAGGTCCATGAGATTTATCTGGATTGATATTAAAGAGAGCCATTTTGATTTCTTGTAATGTAAATGGTTTATTGAGTATTTTTTTTCTTGTCAAGTGAGATTACCTTGGGTATATGTTTCAAAATTTCTTCTTGTTCTATTCTATTAGAAGTGTCATTGTTATTGAGAATATCTTTAAAGTATTCGACAATTTTTTTTTTGCTATTTTATCTAGATTTTCTATTGGTTCACCTTGCATGTTTTTGACTTTTGATATATTATTCTGGTCTCTATGGTATAGGGTGTTGTTATGAAAGAATTTTATGTTATGATCTCCTTTTGCCAACCATTTTTCTCTGGATTTTTGTTTCCAGTACACTTCTTCTTTTGCTAATATTTCTTCTTGTTTTAGTAAATATTCTTTTTCTAGTTGGTAAGTTTCATTATTCATTCCTTTTTTAAAAAAATTCTTAGTTTAGCTTTTCCATTTTCTCCTCTATATCCAACTTTTCTTTGAATATGTTTTTGAATTGTGTTTTATTCTATTTTAGTATCTTTTCTTTTATACATTTTAGTTTGGAAATAAAACAAAAAAAATTTGATCCTTGAAATTGTTCTTCTTGCCACTAGTTTTTTATATTATTCATAAAGTTTTTGTCCATGAACCACATCTTTTTGCCTTTGAATGGGTTTCTACTAGGCTTAATTTGTTCCTTGATTTCAATTCTGACTAGAAAATGGTCTCATCTTGCCATCGCTAGAATTTCAACCCTGATTGCTTTGTTTAGGTTACTTAATTCTCCTTTGAAGAAAAATCAATCCAATCTTTCTTCTATGTAGCTAAAGTCTTTTCTTTTGTTTTTCCAATTGTACACTCTATTTTTTGTTAGGATGTTGATGGGAGAGTTCCTTTCTGTCCATTCTCTAAAATCCTCTATAGCTCTAGACATTGTTTTTCTCCTAACATATTTTTCATCTCTATTTAAGATTCCATTAAAATCTCCACCAATAATGATGTTCTCATTTTGAAATGTACTAAGAAAGGTATTGATCTGGCTCCAAACTAATAATTTGTCTATGGTTTGTGTAGGTCCATAGACATTAATTACTATCATTTGTAGATTAGTTTTAGTATTGCAAACTCTGCTTCCCATCCAATTTGAGTGGGAGATAATGTCTTCTATATTGACTTTCTGGTTATTCCAAATAATATACATTCCTCCTAAGGCTCCCTATGATGGATTAAATTTTGATTTCTATGTTCCTAATTTTTTTCTTAATCTTAGAGCTTCTTCTTTGCTTAACTTTGTTTCTTGCATTAATAAAATCTTTGTGTCAAATAGTGTTAGATTATGCTTCAATAAGCATTTCTTGCTAGGAGCATTTAGGCCCCTAGCATTCCATGTAGTGATCTTCATTGTTCCTTGGGAAGGTTCTTCCCTTTCCCGCCTTGTAGAATTCCTATGATCTTGGTTATTTCCTTTTCCTATCATGTTGCTTCCTTTAACTCTTTTAATGATTTTCATCCTTGTTTCTATTTTGGTTTTCCATAGATGGGTATCTTTAGACCTTCTTGATTCATAGCTATACCCGAATTTTCCAAATTTATTTGGTTGTTTCCTCTTTCTCCAATTTTAGATTCTTCTATTATCAGTTTTTCCTTTGCTAAGATTTCTTTAATAAGTTGGTTGTTATTTGGTCCTCTTCTATTTCTAGATCTTGCCCTTCTTCCTCCAATCTTTTTTCTTTTGTTCCATCCTCCCTATTAGTGCTTTCTACAATAGATCCATAATCCTCCCATATTACCTCTTCTTGAATTTCTTGCTTTTCTTCTTGCATACTTATTTGCTTATCAATATGTTCTATTTCTAATGTAGTATTTTATATACCTATCTCCCTCCCTAATTCCTTTGTTTCCTAGCTAAACATAACCTTTCCATTGCTTGGTCTCTACTAGAATTTATAACTCTTCTTTTTTTATTTTTTCCTGATAGTTACATTATTCCACTGGGTTGATTCTACTAGTAGGATATGTAGATACTATTCTTTCTTCTCTGTAGTTTGGTCTTGTTCTTGATATACTTCTTGCCCTAATTCAATTTCGCTCAACATCCTTGTTTCTAACTGGTTATTACAATTCTTCCTATTTTGTTCCGTTATTATCTTTTCTTTTGCTGGTTTTAATTGTGTATTACCTTTGTTTGGTGCTTCTTTCTCTGCATCTATCTTCAGAATTTCCTTACCTTTATGTATAGTATGATTAGCTTCTACTATGATAAATTGGTCTTCCAAATCATTCTGTAGTAGCAATATCTCATGAGTGAGCATCCTTAATTTATTAACATTGATTTCCATCTCATCTATTGAGTCCTATGTTCTACAGTCTCTAAATTTTTTGAATTTTTCTAGTGAGTGTTGATAATCTGTGTTTGTCATCCATCAATTTTTTACATCTTCTTTTCTTATCAAATTCTCTGTTTGAGTCCCTTGGTCTATCTCTATTTTCTCCATGTCTTTATTTCTTTCCTTCTCTATTATCCTTTTATCCCTATTTTCCTCTATTTTTTTAATCCTTTTTCCTACCCACCCTATGAATTTTCTTAATGTTATTTTTGATATTAATGTTGTTAAAGTCTATTCCTATAATGTAATCAATTTCTTCTATATATTCAGTAAAGGTTAGTTTGTATATTGATCTATTTATTACAAATTTCTTATTTATATAATTGCCTTGTTTAGTTTTTATTAAGAATCTTATTTTTCTTGTTTTATATTTACTAGCTTCAAAAGATTATTTTAAAATTATTGATATTTAAAAAAAATTAAAATGCATTAAAAAATAAGTTTTTTATAGTTAAAATATAGAAATATTTTCAATTTTGAATTAATTTGAAAAATATTTTTAAAAATACTCATAGATTTTAGTTAAAATTTAGAAAGATTATGTTGAAAGAAAAAAATTATAGTTTTAAACTAATTTTATAAATTTGATGATTCATTTTTAATTCTTTTTGGAAATGGAATCGAGATTAACTTATAGAATATTTTTGACTTGCATGTCAAAAAGAAAAATAGAATAGTAATTTTTTTGAGATTCATATAATGTTTTTTTTTTTTTAATTACAACTAAAATTATGCTCTATCTTACAATGTAGAAGTAGTAAATAATATTTACGCCGAAGGTGTTCCCTATATGAATGTAAGGAGCTAAAATTTACATCTGACAGTGGGCATTCTTGGAGAGACAGTGACTACCATTGAAGTGATTTGGAATGTAGATCCCTTATCACCTTTTTACTCTTATCAACACACTCAGATGTTGTGAATTTTTGTACGCACATCGCATTCCAAGGGTCTGATGGTAAGTTCTTGATCTTCAACATGATAGGTACAAAATGTCTTCTGATTAGGGCGACAATTCCACAAGGCACCAAGAGGATGAGCGATGAAACCGTGACATTAAGCCATCTTAGGAAAGAACGAGACTCTTTCCTTGGAGTTCAATTTGCTTAGTTGGAATAGAAAAACATACTTGCACCCATTAGCTTGAACTTATCTTTGAGCTCGATGAAAGTAATAGTCAGAGTAGTCGCTATTGCCCTGCTGAATAGTATGTAATTCAATAAGAATTATCTACTACAGTAACTACAACTAATACAGAATATTTTGGATTTAAACCTACTTGTAGGATCTATAAATATCTAACTATGCGAATTACAACTAATACAGAAACTCATATTTTTATCTAATGGCACATACTTCTAGATAGGAGAAACACTACCATCCAAATGATCCCATGCATTTATATTTTATCGATTTTGATTGGGCATTTGTTTTCTCCCGTAGTTATTGTTCTTTTTAACCAGAGAGAAGGATGGGTGGAAGTAATCCTTCTCTACAATTAATTCTCCTTTTACCATCAGATTTGATGTTTACTGAGAATTATGCAAGTGAATCTGTTAGGCTTCATCTATTAAAGATTCCTAGTGCCAACATACCATGCCAACAACTAAGAAACATTGTTTACCACGTGGCACTACTAGTTGCTGACATGGGCGTGAGGTAGTTGGTGGTGAAGGAAATGATTTCCATTCACTACTTCGTCTGCGGTGAGGAATTGACCAGGGCTGAGAAAAAACTAGAGGCATTAGAGTCTTTTGGAATATAGCTCTGACCTTGGATTCCAGCAAAGACCATTCATTCTATTAGCCCATCTAACCTGGTTTGGAGTTACCACATGTTTTGTTAGCTGCAATAGGTTTACAAAGAGAGATGTACAATGTTTTATAAATATCTGTAGAGTTTCAGGAAGGAGGTGGATTTAATGGAGGATGAACGTGGGGTCAATGGTTACCAAATCCTACATTCTCCACCATAACATGGTCCACCGTGGATAAGGGAATAACATGTGGGGTAGCTAGGCTTCTTTGGTGGATCAGTGCCTCTGCAGTCCTCGCAATTTCTCAACATGCACAGTTCACCTTCTTCACTCAGCGTACTCATGCCTATAGCCGACAGACATTGATCATGGCTGCAGATGGAAATGATAACTTTGAGCATCAATATTATCACCCTTGACTTCCCCATTCCTAATGGAATACGACTATGAATGTGATGCTCAGCTTTAGAATATGAAGGAGAATATGAAGATAAAGATGAAGGGAATGGAAAATATATTAATTATTAATAGTGAAGTCTTTCTGAATAGTTCAAACTGTAGTTACAATTTGGAGCAAGTGGAGTTCAAACTTAGTGTTATAGACTTTTCCTACCTGGTTCAGGGATGAAACTAAGCATTTATGCATTTATGAAATTATGCCACATTATGGACTATTCCCCACCACCTCATGTACTAATCATTTTGTCCAATGGATTTCAGATTACATTCATAATCTTTGAATCTTACAATTGGTTACTAGACATTAGTTTTAATGTTGTGGCAACTATGTTACAAATTTTTGGATGCATAAGGTAAGTGACTAGACTTTAAAAAATCTATATCAATAGATTTCCATGTTTTTTTTGTTAATGCTAAATTTTAGCTGACACTTTGTGAACCATTATTATGGGTAAGGAGAGCACAAGAAAATTATAAGATTATTCTAATCTAGATTTAGAGAATTTTCATTAGAAACTTATTTCTTATTTTGTTTCATAGTTTTTTTAGATTTTTTTTAATATCTTTTTGGTGATAAGATGACATAAGTATTCATGATAATCAATGAGTAGATTTATATAATTGGTAATTATTTCTTATGTTAGACACATAAAGGAAAATAAGAGTCAACTAGAATGTAGTTAGGAAGTTAGCACCCATTAAGGATGCATTTGAGGGTTGTCGGTACAAGGGAAAATGAAGACAAGAATCATTATTATTGAAAAATATTTGAAGAATTGTTTTCCTACTACATGTGGTAAAGATGGTCAAACACGTGTTGATTGGAAAATTTTGCGTGATTGTGTCAAGTAGTATCAAGAAGATCTATAATTGATCCTCAAGTTGTACAAGTTAGTGACATATGAAACTTGATGTATCGGATTGGTCAGTCTTTCTTGCATAATAATGTAATGTAAAATGTTGACACTAGGAGGATACATACAAGTATTGGCACTAGCAATCAATAATAAGAGTTAAGAGATTGAGTACATAGTTTATTGGTGCTCCAAAATAGGTTCTAATCCCCATTAGATCAAAGAGCATTTATTCAGTTCATTGTCCAAAGTGTTGATGCTAATTAATAATGATAGTTTAAGAACTTGTGGTTTATGTTGGGTAGTTATTTTGGTTTCTTTATATGAGAAACATGGTTGTGAAAATTAAAAAGTGATGACATCTATAAATATATCCAAACTAGCATACATATATTTAAAACATAACAAGGATATCAAATTTCTAAATATTTAAAATTATTTCATTTTTTGGTTTGAAGATAATAATTAATGGTCCAAAATGATGTGTGCATACAAAATTTATTATATCTAGAGCACTATGAGCATGTAATCAAGGTATCTTTTAGATAAAGGTTAAATTAGGGGATGAGATGGTGAAAAAGGAAGTGGAGAGAGTTAAAGAACATATATAAGGGAAGAAAAATTTGAGAGTCAGAGTGTGAGAAGAGGGAGAGGGTGAGAGACACAAGGTAGAGATATAAGTTAAATTAGGGGATGATATGGTGAAAAGAGGGAGAGGAGAGTGTGAAATAGGGTATTTAAGGGGGTGAAACAACATGAGAGAAGGGGAAAGGGGTATAGGATGAGAGATAAGAGGTAGAGATAGATCATAATTAGGGTGAATAAATGACTTGAGAGGGGGAGTGAGATGGGAAAAAGTGAGAAGGGGGAAGGGAGAGATGAAGTTACAATGAATACAATGAGAAATAAGGAATTTCAACAATTATATATTTTATTGACATAGAAAGTCAATTTGCTCCATGGTCTTTATAGCCATCTCTTGAATATTTTTGTCTTAATGGTCCATGGGAAAGAAAACCCAAAAATACACATGTTTGTAATTTTTACATGAACCCCCGAGCAATTTGTGACAATGTGAATCTTGTATCTTGATGGATCCCATTAATAAGTGTTAATTATGCATCAAAAAGACAAAAGTAGGCTTTTGTTCACTACTAATACAAAATTTAGTGAATTCACCTAATCAAAAGTGTGCCATTTAGTAATAAATATTAACCTTATGATCTGGGGATACAAAAATAATCTCTATATTAACCCTATAATAAGTTTTAACCTTATAGTTAGAAAAAGTGTTGCCCAAACTAACAAGCTCAAAACATTGTTTTCCTTCTCCATCTCCAATTGGAAACATAAAAATAATCTTGTTATTAATGGATAATAATATAGATCTAATTTCATTATTCGTTATTTAATTACTTTACCACCAAGGTAATGTTATGCTAGAAATATAGAGAGGGAGGATGTAGATAGCAGTAGAAGTTTGCAAATTTAGAGATATACATGCAATAGGCTCGAGTAATTAAGGTTTTTAATATCGTGTCATGTGCTTCTATAAATCATTAACTTATCTTTTTCGATGTGTTGAGAATTGTGAAAAGGTGATAATTGATCTATGTTTCAAATCACCTTAGTGGTAGTCACTATGTCTCCATGATTGTGTCCATGGTGTCTACTAGAATTTATAACTCTTCTTTTTTTATTTTTTCCTGATAGTTACATTATTCCACTGGGTTGATTCTACTAGTAGGATATGTAGATACTATTCTTTCTTCTCTGTAGTTTGGTCTTGTTCTTGATATACTTCTTGCCCTAATTCAATTTCTCTCAACATCCTTGTTTCTAACTGGTTATTACAATTCTTCCTATTTTGTTTCATTATTATCTTTTCTTTTGCTGGTTTTAATTGTGTATTACCTTTGTTTGGTGCTTCTTTCTCTGCATCTATCTTCAGAATATCCTTGACTTTATGTATAGTATGATTAGCTTCTACTATGATAAATTGGTCTTCCAGATCATTCTGTAGTAGCAATATCTCATGAGTGAGCATCCTTAATTTATTAACATTGATTTCCATCTCATCTATTGAGTCCTATGTTCTACAGTCTCTAAATTTTTTGAATTTTTCTAGTGGGTGTTGATAATTTTTGTTTGTCATCCATCCATATTCTACATCTTCTTTTCTTATCAAATTCTCTGTTTGAGTCCCTTCGTCTATCTCTATTTTCTCCATGTCTTTATTTCTTTCCTTCTCTATTATCCTTTTATCCCTATTTTCCTCTATTTTTTTAATCCTTTTTCCTACCCACCCTATGAATTTTCTTAATGTTATTTTTTATATTAATGTTGTTAAAGTCTATTCCTATAATGTAATCAATTTCTTCTATATATTCAGTAAAGGTTAGTTTGTATATTGATCTATTTATTACAAATTTCTTATTTATATAATTGCCTTGTTTAGTTTTTATTAAGAATCTTATTTTGCTTGTTTTATATTTACTAGCTTCAAACGATTATTTTAAAATTATTGATATTTAAAAAAAATTAAAATGCATTAAAAAATAAGTTTTTTATAGTTAAAATATAGAAATATTTTCAATTTTGAATTAATTTGAAAATTATTTTTAAAAATACTCATAGATTTTAGTTAAAATTTAGAAAGATTATGTTGAAAGAAAAAAATTATAGTTTTAAACTAATTTTATAAATGTGATGATTCATTTTTAATTCTTTTTGGAAATGGAATCGAGATTAACTTATAGAATATTTTTGACTTGCATGTCAAAAAGAAAAATAGAATAGTAATTTTTTTGAGATTCATATAATGTTTTTTTTTTTAATTACAACTAAAATTATGCTCTATCTTACAATGTAGAAGTAGTAAATAATATTTACGCCGAAGGTGTTCCCTATATGAATGTAAGGAGCTAAAATTTACATCTGACAGTGGGCATTCCTGGAGAGACAGTGACTACCATTGAAGTGATTTGGAATGTAGATCCCTTATCACCTTTTCACTCTTATCAACACACTCAGATGTTGTGAATTTTTGTACGCACATCGCATTCCAAGGGTCTGATGGTAAGTTCTTGATCTTCAACATGATAGGTACAACATGTCTTCTGATTTGGGCGATAATTCCACAAGGCACCAAGAGGATGAGCGATGAAACCGTTACATTAAGCCATCTTAGGAAAGAACGAGAGTCTTTCCTTGGAGCTCAATTTTCTTAGTTGGAATAGAAAAACATACTTGCACCCATTAGCTTGAACTTATCTTTGAGCTCGATGAAAGTAATAGTCAAAGTAGTCGCTATTGCCCTGCTGAATAGTATGTAATTCAATAAGAATTATCTACTACAGTAACTACAACTAATACAGAATATTTTGGATTTAAACCTGCTCATAGGATCTATAAATATCTAACTATGCTAATTACAACTAATACAGAAACTCATATTTTCATCTAATGGCACATACTTCTAGATAGGAGAAACACTACCATCCAAATGATCCCATGCATTTATATTTTATCGATTTTGATTGGGCATTTGTTTTCTCTCGTAGTTATTGTGCTTTTTAACCAAAGAGAAGGATGGGTGGAAGTAATCCTTCTCTACAATTAATTCTCCTTTTACCATCAGATTTGATGTTTACTGAGAATTATGCAAGCGAATCTGTTAGGCTTCCTCTATTAAAGATTCCTAGTGCCAACATACCATGCCAACATCTAAGAAACATTGTTTACCACGTGGCACTACAAGTTGCTAACATGGGCGTGAGGTAGTTGGTGGTGAAGGAAATGATTTCCATTCACTACTTCGTCTGCAGTGAGGAATTGACCAGGGCTGAGAAAAAACTAGAGGCATTAGAGTCTTTTGGATTATAGCTCTGACCTTGGATTCCAGCAAAGACCATTCATTCTGTTAGCCCATCTAACCTGGTTTGGAGTTACCACATGTTTTGTTAGCTGCAATAGGTTTACAAAGAGAGATGTACAATGTTTTATAAATATCTGTAGAGTTTCAGGAAGGAGGTGGATTTAATGGAGGATGAACGTGGGGTCAATGGTTACCAAATCCTACATTCTCCACCATAACATGGTCCACCGTGGATAAGGGAATAACATGTGGGGTAGCTAGGCTTCTTTGGTGGATCAGTGCCTCTGCAGTCCTCGCAATTTCTCAACATGCACAGTTCACCTTCTTCACTCAGCGTACTCATGCCTATAGCCGACAGACATTGATCATGGCTGCAGATGGAAATGATAACTTTGAGCATCAATATTATCACCCTTGACTTCCCCATTCCTAATGGAATACAACTTTGAATGTGATGCTCAGCTTTAGAATATGAAGGAGAATATGAAGATAAAGATGAAGGGAATGGAAAATATATTAATTATTAACAGTGAAGTCTTTCTGAATAGTTCAAACTGCAGTTACAATTTGGAGCAAGTGGAGTTCAAACTTAGTGTTATAGACTTTTCCTACCTGGTTCAGGGATGAAACTAGGCATTTATGCATTTATGAAATTATGCCACATTATGGACTATTCCCCACCACCTCATGTACTAATCATTTTGTCCAATGGATTTCAGATTACATTCATAATCTTTGAATCTTACAATTGGTTACTAGACATTAGTTTTAATGTTGTGGCAACTATGTTACAAATTTTTGGATGCATAAGGTAAGTGACTAGACTTTAAAAAATCTATATCAATAAATTTCCATGTTTTTTTTGTTAAAGCTAAATTTTAGCTGACACTTTGTGAACCATTATTATGGGTAAGGAGAGCACAAGAAAAATATAAGATTATTCTAATTTAGATTTAGAGAATTTTCATTAGAAACTTATTTCTTATTTTGTTTCATAGTTTTTTTAGATTTTTTTTAATATCTTTTTGGTGATAAGATGACATAAGTATTCATGATAATCAATGAGTAGATTTATATAATTGGTAATTATTTCTTATGTTAGACACGTAAAGGAAAATAAGAGTCAACTAGAATGTAGTTAGGAAGTTAGCACCCATTAAGGATGCATTTGAGGGTTGTCAGTACAAGGGAAAATGAAGACAAGAATCATTATTATTGAAAAATATTTGAAGAATTTTTTTCCTACTACATCTGGTAAAGATGGTCAAACAAGCGTTGGTTGGAAAATTTTGCGTGATTGTGTCAAGTAGTATCAAGAAGATCTATAATTGATCCTCAAGTTGTACAAGTTAGTGACATATGAAACTTGATGTATCGGATTGGTTAGTCTTTCTTGCATAATAATGTAATGTAAAATGTTGACACTAGGAGGATACATACAAGTATTGGCACTAGAAATCAATAATAAGAGTTAAGAGATTGAGTACATAGTTTATTGGTGCTCCAAAATAGGATCTAATCCCCATTAGATCAAAGAGCATTTATTCAGTTCATTGTCCAAAGTGTTGATGCTAATTAATAATGATAGTTTAAGAACTTGTGGTTTATGTTGGGTAGTTATTTTGGTTTCTTTATATGAGAAACATGGTTGTGAAAATTAAAAAGTGATGACATCTATAAATATATCCAAACTAGCATACATATATTTAAAACATAACAAGGATATCAAATTTCTAAATATTTAAAATTATTTCATTTTTTGGTTTGAAGATAATAATTAATGGTCCAAAATGATGTGTGCATACAAAATTTATTATATCTAGAGCACTATGAGCATGTAATCAAGGTATCTTTTAGATAAAGGTTAAATTAGGGGATGAGATGGTGAAAAAGGAAGTGGAGAGAGTTAAAGAACATATATAAGGGAAGAAAAATTTGAGAGTGAGAGTTTGAGAAGGGGGAGAGGGTGAGAGACACAAGGTAGAGATATAAGTTAAATTAGGGGATGATATGGTGAAAAGAGGGAGAGGAGAGTGTGAAATAGGGTATTTAAGGGGGTGAAACAACATGAGAGAAGGGGAAAGGGGTATAGGATGAGAGATAAGAGGTAGAGATAGATCATAATTACGGTGAATAAATGACTTGAGAGGGGGAGTGAGATGGGAAAAAGTGAGAAGGTGGAGGGGAGAGATGAAGTAGTGAGAGAGAAGGAAGGAAGAGAGATGAGGTTACAATGAATACAATGAGAAATAAGGAATTTCAACAATTATATATTTTATTGACATAGAAAGTCAATTTGCTCCATGGTCTATATAGCCATCTCTTGAATATTTTTTTCTTAATGGTCCATGGGAAAGAAAACCCAAAAATACACATGTTTGTAATTTTTACATGAACCCCCAAGCAATTTGTGACAATGTGAATCTTGTATCTTGATGGATCCCATTAATAAGTGTTAATTATGCATCAAAAAGACAAAAGTAGGCTTTTTTTCACTACTAATACAAAATTTAGTGAATTCACCTAATCAAAAGTGTGCCATTTAGTAATAAATATTAACCTTATGATCTGGGGATACAAAAATAATCTCTATATTAACCCTATAATAAGTTTTAACCTTATAGTTAGAAAAAGTGTTGCCCAAACTAACAAGCTCAAAACATTGTTTTCCTTCTCCATCTCCAATTGGAAACATAAAAATAATCTTGTTATTAATGGATAATAATATAGATCTAATTTCATTATTCGTTATTTAATTACTTTACCACCAAGGTAATGTTATGCTAGAAATATAGAGAGGGAGGATGTAGATAGCAATAGAAGTTTGCAAATTTAGAGATATACATGCAATAGGCTCGAGTAATTAAGGTTTTTAATATCGTGTCATGTGCATCTATAAATCATTAACTTATCTTTTTTAATGTGTTGAGAATTGTGAAAAGGTGATAATTGATCTATGTTTCAAATCACCTTAGTGGTAGTCACTATGTCTCCATGATTGTCCTTTCATGGGAGATTTGGGCTTGGAAGAAAATGGTCATGTGCTTTCAATTTTGTTAAAATTCATGAATCCTCTTAGGATAATGTCAATAGGTTTTAAATCACTAGGCACTTTCTTACCTCTATTAAATTATTTCTAAAAACTGTGTAAATTTTGTGAATCCCATAAACTTTCTCATCTTCTCACACAAGCAAAAAATAACTGTTGCATCCCTAATGCCTATTGTTAGTCATTCGATATTTTTCACAGTAGAGTATAAGATATAGAATATACTATCTTGATTTTACTAAGCATGGGATAGAACATTGACTATCATGATTGATACTTAAAAGTAATGGCAAAGGTGAGGTTATCTTACTAGGTAACAACCAATTCCGACACCAATATGGTGTGTAAAATTATTTCTCATGTTTGGTTCATTAATATGCAATACATAATTGAAATTGTCTTAATCCACATTTATTTTGAAATGTCAGGTGCTTGGAGCCCACCAAATCAATTATTGTTACTTCCCACTTATAATTTCATTTTCATTGAATGAGTTTTCCTCATATCACAAGTGATATTTCACGTGCATTGTTCAAAAGCAGCTGGAGAAAAAAAAAATTCATTTATATTTCCAACTAAATTCTTTGTCAAGTTTGAAACTGATTGCAACAATTATATTTGAAACTCATGTAAAAATCTATTATTCAATATTCAATAAGTTGATCCTATATTTTCATTCAATGCAACACCTATGATGAATTTTCCTTAACATTACAATTTTTTTTGTTCTTGGAACATTAAAGCTTTATAAAGATGGGAATTAAAAAAGAATTGTCAAACACATCTTTACATAATTCTACCAACCAATTCCCTTCTATTCAATTGATGGTCCATACTTACCAAACGATTTACTCCCATTGAATTGACCATCCACACTTATTTGATGTATCTATTGCACACCAAGGTGCGATTGCTAGTTTTATATTTTTATGCCAAAGGCATTCCCTATAAGGAGCTAATTTCAAACATCAACGGTGGAGAGGCTTGAACGACCGTTAAAATCATCAGAACCGTAGATTTTCGCTATTTTTCATTGGTTGTGCTAGGAAGTAGATTGTCAACTACAATCCAATCAGAAATCATGCGGTGGGTCACAGTAACCATTCAACAACTGAAACTCGTGCATAGAGATGGACGACCATGTAATCCATCCCAGCCGTCAATCATCATTTGTTTAAAACAGTTGTTTACTACAAAAAGACAAAACACTTGCCACATCAAACTCAAGGTTTGGAGGTCAAATCCGCAGGTGAAGAAACAATGTTTTGAAAGACTCCTCTACCTTGTGAATTTTAAACATCTTTGGCAGGCCTAGTTATGGCTATAAGTTTAATTATGTCCCATCAGATCTAATCAAAATCAGTATTCATAGAAAAATAAAATTCACCAGCGTGGTCGGGAGTCGAATCATTATGTGAAATTAATACTATCATAAAATCGACACTGTCTTGCCAAATTTGGTCAGTAGATTTTATTGAAAGATTAAGAAGATTTGAAAATTAAGAATTCCTTGCACGTAGAATGTTCATCGTCCACGTGAAGATTTGAGGCATATGAACCCTTGCATCTGATTCTTGTGGTTGCAGTTGGATCTGTTTGTTCTGTAATCCAATATGTTGAAGAAGTTGTTATGTCATGAGACCTTCATCGTCCATGGCCTGCATGAAGATTTTGTCGATTGCTTTGTTCATTATGTTAACACGTCCAAAGTAGATTTGTTTTCAAGGCCTTACGTCCCAAAAAAACTTGGTATCTGACCTAGTTGATGAATTTAATTGAGCGGAACTACCGGCGATGTTTTTTATTGAGTTGAAAAGCCAAATCTTCATTTAAAATCTGTGAAGAGATTTACAGATTTTTTCCACTTACGAAAATTGTTTTTGTTGGGGGTGTTTGGATTATTCATGTACAAGGTGGTTTCCTTTCTATCTGATGGGATCGAGCTTCTGTTGAATGTGAAGGGCCCTGCCATCGTGGATGGCTTGTTTCTTGCTTCGCCAGACACCGAGCTTATACTAAGTAATGTTTCTGACTATTTCAGATTTGGAAATCTATTTGTTATCAAGTTTTGCGCATATATTGGATCCGAGAGTTTAGAGATGACATTGATTTTTACTACCATATTCTTATTCAATACTTTTTAAAAGAGAGATGGAAGGGCACACTTGAAATTAGTTAGGAATCCTACATCTATATAGTAGAAAATAACTCTTATTTTTTAATTAATCTTAGATTTTTGAAATTTGTGGTAAAAGATAGAAAATAATAGATATATAAAAGAAGAAACTAGAGGTAATGGGATAGAGATGGAGAGAGAGAGAAATAGAGTGAAGTTCTAGGAAGGGAAAGAGGAGGGAAGATAGGAGAGATATTGAAGGCAACAAATACTAAGATAGAGATACAGAGAGAGAAATAGATGGAGATGAGCAGACAAAGCAAAATACCAAATATGAGAGAGAAGTGGAGAGAAAGGGAGAGATATACAGAGATAGGGATAGAAAGATGGAGAGGTGTAGATGGAATAAAAAGAGAGGTATATCTAGATGGAGATTGAGAAGCAAAGAGGTATGGAGAGGAGAAGGAAATATAGAGGGAGAGAGTGGAGATGGAAGATATAAATATATAAAAAAGAGAAAATGAGTATGGAAGATAAAGATAGAGGTAGTAGAAAGTGATATTTAGAGAGAGGTAGAGATGGGAAAATATATAGTGATAGATAGTCATGGAGAGATAAGAAGATAAACATATACATATAGAGAGATATCGAGATAGAGGGAGGAGATAGAGGGAGAGACGAGGGAAGAAATATGAAGATGTGAATATTTGAAGGTTGGAGAGATGAACATAGACTAAGAGGATGGGGAAAAAATAGATAGAGAGATAAAGGTAGATCAAAAGGTAAAGATAGAATGAAATCTACAGAGATAGTGAAGAAAGTATAGAAAGAGATAGAAATGGTGAGATAGACTAATAGAGAGATGAATAGATAAAAAGAGGATGAGAGGGAGAGACAAACAATAAGACAAATACTTCCATAACCATCCATAAGTCCATGGCGTACCTATTGCACACCAAGGTGCGATTGCTAGTTTATTTAAATATGTATAATAGAATCAAACGAAACAAAATTCATGTAGGCAAAACTTAGAATCAAATACCGGGCCCGCATGCTTGTCTTGAATTGTCGTCTTATACTCGACCGTCACTACTTACATGTCAAGGGTCGCCATCGATCTATTTTTTATTAAATTCTCTCTTTACTGACATCGAATTTGTCATGCATGACAAACGCAGACATTGCTCGGAGCTTATCATATTCCATAGCAAAGCATGAAAAGTTTTATAGTGCATAATCATAATTTCATTTCTGCAGTTTGTATTGGTAGACGAAGATGAGTGTGTTGGAAAAGCCTCATGTTGTGGCAGTGCCATTTCCAGCTCTTGGTCACCTCATTCCTCTCTTCGACATCACTTAAAAGCTCCTCGCTTCTAACGGCCTTGTCATCAGTTATGTCACCACAGCTGCTAACGTCTCACTGCTACACGAACATCTTCATCAAGCTATTAAAGATGATCTTGACATTCGCCTGATTGCCCTTCTCGCACCCGCCATGGAAGTATTACATGGACGAGAGAGGATGGACCTCTTTTCCTCAAAGTCGAGAGGTCTCATCTTCGAAATGGCAGAAAAACTTCAATACCCTTTCAACACTTGGATGGAGGAGCAATTACACCAACAAATGGCAACGCCTCCCGTGTGTATTGTCTATGATATATTTATGGGGTGGTATATCGAAACGGCCCAAAAATTTAACATTGCCATTTTTCTGTTCAATACTTTTGGCGCCTTCGCAAAAAGTCTAATGCAGTCTATTTCCTCTTTGATATTACAAAATGCATTGGGAAAAGATGGGGAGGAAAATCTTTTGGTTAGCTTCAATCTACCTCGTCCTCTAAGATTGTCCAAACATGAGGTATCCCCAAGTTTCTTTAATCCAGACCTTTCAAACCCCATAATGCATTTTTCTTGTCAGTGTTTTCAGAAGATTGGCAAAGGATTGGGAATGCTGATCAGTACTTTCCACGAGCTCTAGCCTTTCTATGTGCAGTACCTAAAAACTTTGACAGCAAAACCAGTTTGGGTTGTAGGTCCTGTCCATCGACAAAATTTATTTGGTGGAGCAGGAAATGTTAATACGAGAGGGAAAATGGTGGACATGAATGAAAAAGAGCTGGTTTGCTGGCTAGACTCGAAAGGCCCTTGATCTATGATGTATTTTCCATTTGTTTGGGCTATCAAAATGTACCCACAAATGGAGTCGGCATCCTCAGATCAAATTAGCACATATTTGCTAGAGGGTTTTCTAGAGCGAATGAAAGAGAGAGGGTTAATCATATGCAGTTGGACACCTCAATTTGTAATTCTTTCTCATCCCTCAGGGGGTGTCTTCATAAGTCACTCCAGTTGGAACTCTGTGCTCGAAAGCGTTTCTCTTGGTGTTCCAATTCTTGGATGGCTCATGTTTGCAGTTCAACACTTCAATTCAAAGCTTTTTTTCGAATTGGGTGTAGGAATTCAGTTCTGCGAGCATAGAGATGGGTTGGTAGAGGAGGAAAGAGTAGAGAAGGTTGTGAGAATCACTCTGGTTGGAGAGAAAGGGGAAGAGACGTGGTTATTGAAAATTAAAACTATAAAGAAACATGGTGACAACAGATAACAAAATTATTTCATTGATTTGGCTGCACACCAACAACCAATTACATAACCTCTATAAATAGAGGATTCCAGCTATAAAACCAGTAGAGGAAAATTCTAGGCTTTTGACAAGTGGATGGCTGCATGAGCTGTAAGACTTAGTCCACAAGGAGATGTGGATTTTATAGAGTTGTATGACCTATTCTGGAGGACAGCATCCATATCCTTTTAACAAGAAAATCTATAGTGATTATAATAGAAGCTGATGTGGATTTGACTGGCATGGGTTTTTGACTATTTCTAACATCCTCCCTTAATTTCTACCACTAAAGACTCTTTTAATGGGAGAAATTACAATAAGAAATTTAAACATGATAGGTCCCGGCATTAAGCCTTTTGAGGTACCCATTTACAACATAGAAAATTCATTTTTCTTGTTAAGTGGTTTTTAGCTTACCACAAACTCTTCGGAAACAAATGCTTTAGGATCTTTCACCCAAACAAGTGGTTTTTGTTTACCACAAACCCTTCAAGACTTTTAGGTTTTTCACCTAAATAAGTGGTTTTGGTTTACCACAAACCGTTCAATAGATTTACTTAAACAATTGGTTTTGGATTACCACAAACCCTTCAAACTTCACAAAACCATTGATCCAATGATAGGTAAACCAACTCTAAACTTTTCTCTAGCATACTAATATTGAGTACATATGAAAAATAATCCATCTACCGAGTCACATGGGTACCTAGCCGCTGTGCTTGCTAGTTCTCTAAGAATATTTTTCAGATACATGGTTCATCAATATAGTAAAAACTTTTGAAGTGTCGGGTACAACTGACAGTACACCTCTTGCTACAACCATCACTATTGTGATCTTCATATTGCAAACATTGACTTCAATGATCAGCCCTTTTTTCATTTGACAACAACATATCTTCTCTAGCTTGCTCCAACTTGCATTTCCACAACTCCTTTTCTCTATCAATTTGTTGAGGTTCCCCAATTTCTTTATTTACTAACCTCCATAAAGCCTTCTGTCTTAGAGCATTCTTGACTGCAATCTTCCAATCATTTCCAGCAATATATTTTCCTTCAACAAAATCCTCTAGCAATATTTCTAGCTGAATTTCTAAATGAATCTCCAACTGAACCTAGCTAAACTAGGCTCTGATACCATATTAGAAAAAAAAGAGAGAGAAAGAAATTGGTTTACTCATAGCTAGAATCCTCTATTTATAGAGGTTATGTAATTGGTTGTTGGTGTGCAGCCAGATCAATGAAAGAATTTTGTTATCTGTTGTCACCATTTTTCTTTATAGTTTTAATTCTCAATATGGTATCAGAGCCTAATATGGAAGTATTGTAATTTGATGTCAGCTCATTGGGTGCAAGGATTGATGGGTAGTTTTGGAAGTTATGACTGATTTAGTTAAGGGAAAACTACTGTTCAAAGCCTTGGATGATTATATCATTTATGGTGAGTGCATTTATTGTGGCTATGGGAGCTCAAGATTACAAAGAAAGAGGCATTGTTTGAAGTAATTATACTCTCCAGCTGAAGAAACATCAGAAAAGTGCTGAAAATCATAGTAAGAAAAGATATTGACGTTTGTGTAATTCTTAAAAAATTTGGATAGTTTGAGCTTTATGTTGGCTGTTCAATCTGTGTTCTTTTATTGAAGTTGAGTGTCTAGGTATAGAAATAGTTGTGAGATGGTATGTTAAAGTTTGTTTTTGCTATCACAATGAAGATGACAAGGGATGTAAGTGTATGGATTGGTAGTAAGTGGATATGTCTATTACAATATAATATGTCTATTAATAGATAAATGAATTTTCCATAGTGATAGTGATAGGGAAACTAAAAATTTATATCTTGTAAATGGATACCATATTGAAAATTAAAACTATAAATAAACATGGTGACAACAGATAACAAAATTATTTCATTGATCTGGCTGCACACCAAAAACCAATTACATAACCTCTATAAATAGAGGATTCCAGCTATAAAACCAGTAGAGGAAAATTCTAGGCTTTTGACAAGTGGATGGCTGCATGAGCTGTAAGACTTAGTCCACAAGGAGATGTGGATTTTATAGAGTTGTATGACCTATTCTGGAGGACAGCATCCATATCCTTTTAACAAGAAAATCTGTAGTGATTATAATAGAAGCTGATGTGGATTTGACTGGCATGGATTTTTGACTATTTCTAACAGTGATAACGCGTAGAGAAATTGAAGGAGATGGCAGTAAATGCTGTCAAACAAAGAGGATCTTCAGCTGCAGATTTGACAGCTTTTGTAAGTGGCATGTATAAGTTGAATTCCACAATGACAAATCACCAGAGGGAGGGAGAATCAAATCTCATAAATCCAAGTACTGAATGATAGCATTTATCTTTTTTGGCAAAAATTTTAGTCGGTTGTCCAGTTTTTAAGTTCATTAGATTTCAAGACAACGATTGTTCCAGTAGAACTTACGTTGACATTAGATGTTTAACATATTTTATATGAGCTTTGGATGTTCCTATGCATAAAGTGCCAACTACATTCTAATTTTGAGGCTTTAGTTCTATTTATAGTCACGTGTAGAAATCTTTTTATGTTTGTATGTATATGTTTGATCTTTTTATTAATTATTAAGTTGATAGGCTTTATGTGTGAGCTTTGTTACTAATTTTTTTTAAAAAATTGATAGAAAAGTTGTTGGGACAATTGTTTTTATATTTTATGGTAGCTTTACAGATAAACATCATTTTTTAGAATTTTTCTATAAACAATAGTTTTTATTATTTTCTTCAAAATAAGTATCATTTTTATCTAAACTTTCTAACTTTCTGTTAAGTTCCTAATTATTGGCTCTCTAATTTTCTTTGAACTTGCTAATTCTGTGATTTATATCTTTTGTGGATTTCTATAAATGTTTATCCATAACCTTAAACATTGTTGTTAAATGTATCGGCTACAATCTACATGCTTTGTAATGATCTACAATGGAAGCCAAATCATTGTTTAATCTTTGCAACCATTTCTATAGATCGATCACCTTTAGTTTTTGACCTTGTCAAGGTTTGAGCTCAAAACCTTAGCTACGATACTTATCTTTCATCAACACTTTTACTTTGTTAAAGGTTTTGGATGTTTGGTTGGTGCCACTCAAAGCTTTGGCACGTGATTTTTTCTTCTATCATCTGTATTGCAAGGTCAGTTACAGAGAGCCCTCTCATCTTTTTCATTTTTGGAGTTTTTTGTTTTTTATTTTTTATTTTTTCCATTTCTTCAAAGTTGGTTGCTAAGAACTAAGAATAATGTAAATGTAGTTTGAAAGGAATTTGAGATTGTTTTGACTTTAAATGATTTTTAGAAAAATCATTACATGACAGAAGAATCATGTATGACACAAATTAACATAACAATATATGTAAGAGAATTTTTAAAAAAAAAAATTTTAATCACACTGTGAAATTTTTATCAACAATGTTTCCAATCATATAGCATAAGCTATCTTCCCAATGAAAATAATACTTGAAATTTGAAATGCATTGATTTTATGAATACTCAAAAAGAAATATAGACAAGTTTTTTGTTTGATATTGGTAATAGAAGAATCCACATGGAGGAGTTTTTAAAAATGAATTAATTCTTTGTCTCATCTATCACAAAAGAGAGTTTCTTGTTTAAGATCCATGATAGGAAAATTGGCATGAAATAGAATAATTTTGTTTATCTTGATCCTCAAACAAAAAATGTATCTATTATATCAGAATAAAATAGAAAGAAATAATTTTTTTCACATTAATGTTGAATATAATTCATTTGAATGGCAGATAGGATCAAGAGAGTGGGTACAGTAGAATATAGGGAACCTGGGGGCAAAAGCGATAGCTAATCAGAATATTGATTGTGTTGTTCAAAGGCCTAGAATCTTTGCAGGGGTTACGCCACAACTAGATGATCTTCTAATTGAGGTTAAAAAAGAGGTAGTTACATACAAATAACTGTTGTTGTGTAATGATTTGAGTATGATTGAAGGTTAATGGCAAGCTATAAATGTGTACTATCTATTCTTTGAAATGCACTATTATTTTTGTATACAAATAAAAATATATCATTGTTACCAATAAAAAAAAAAATACATAACAAAAATAATTTTTTTATTTATCTATATGCCATTATTTTCCCTTGATTAAGTATACCAGTTACTTCATTTTATTTAAAATATTAATTATTTGTATTTGTCCATAAATTTCCTCATTCAAAAAATTACAAAATAATGCATATTTAGTGTTCTATAACCTTATAATTTTTTACTATTAGCTTTAGACATCATACAAACCCATTCCTCAATAAGCCACTATGCATAATTATCTAGGGAACAACAGGAACTGGCAAATTGTACCTTATTGATTGCATTAGAAAAACCATAAACATTACAAAAAATAATGATAAGAAACCATTTCTTGCTCTAGCACCTACAAAAGTTGTTGCTTATAACATTCAAGCATCAATAACCCATACATGTGCCTCCAAATTCCAATTAAAGAAATACATAACTTACAAGGTCAATCATTTAAAAACCTTCAAGAAGCCTTCAAACATATTAAATACATTCTTATAGATGAAATGAGCTTCTTAAGACCAAAACTTCTTATCAAAACTGATAGCAGCTTGCGTGAGGTATTTCCACATAAAAAAAAATGAAGCTTTTGGTGGGATTTCTATCATCCTCATTGGTGACTTAGGCTAGCTACCACTAGTTCTCAATAATACAATATATGCCTCAAATTCTACAATAATCATGTTATGGAAAACATTCAATATTACAATTACATTGGACACAATCTTTTGACAACAAGGACAAAGTCAATCCCAATAACAATTTCAAAAAATCCTACAAAATATTTGAAATGCAGAACCACTACAAGATGATTGGACACACTCATGACTTGAACAAACAACTCCTTAAGTTCCAAAAAATAAATTGAGATATTGATAAAACACATCTATTCGCTAATAAATTTGTGAAACTACATAGAAAAAATGCTAAAATAGTCGAACCTCCCAATAACACTTAGCTCTACTAGAGTTGTTGCACAAAGATCAAATGAACACAATGAAGATGATCAACTTCAGTAAGAGGTCCTAGTATGCGTTGGCCAATAAATTATGTTAATAACAAACCTATGGATACAAGCTTGACTCATAAATGGATCACTTGGACAAATAACATCAATCATCTATGATACAAATTAAAACCCTCTAGATCTACCAAAATATGTTGTTGTTAATTTTAAAAATTACGTTAGGCCAGCCTAGGAGACACATAACCAAAACAATGTAACCATTACTCTAATTACTTGAGGAAACCATACACAACTACCACTAGCTATAGCTTGGACCATTACAATATACAAATTCCAATGAATCACACTAGAAAGGGTAAAATAGACATGGGAAAAAGAGAAAGACAAGAATCAACATTTACAACATTATCGAGGGTGAAATCTATTGATGACCTTCAGATTGAACCACCATTCTCTTTTGAAAGACATTATAAAATGCAAAATAAGTTGTGCACAGCTGCCAAGAAGAATGAAGAAGCACGTCTACAACTACTATCACCACTTCAACAAACAACACCACGTACAACATGGAAACATTAACCAACAAAGGTAACAATAAAATCTTATATCCATCATTTTAAATAATTCTCAAGAAGAAAAATTCAAAAAAAAATTCTAAACACATTTAATTCCCATTACTTTTTAACAAAAACTCACTTTAACATGCAGATACACAACAAATCACAATTCAAATACAACATATCTGGATTACAATTGTCATTCTACAAAATTTACCAATTGTAAAAGTAAGTATATCCACTACCAACTTTCTTCTTTTACTAAAATATTTTGAAAGCAATCTTCTCTATACACAATTTTTGTTTCCATTGTCAACATGTACTTTTCAATAACAAAAATGTCATGCTACATTGCATTGAAAATAAATTCAACTGGTATAATACAATTCTAATGTTTTTTGGTTGATCAAAGTATACTACTTCAACTATCTACCATGAGCTTTCTAAAAGGATCACATGTGCTACAACATCATAGTCTTTAGCACTACTAACACTCCTTTTTTGTTAACTTTTGCATAGCCTCCTACCAATATGATTTGTAATTCTTCTTCTCCAATAAAATACTATGAGTATTGTTGACATTATCAATACTACATATATTTTACAATAAGTATTTTTTAGTTTCTTAATTCTTTTATCCATGAATTTAGAGTTACAAATTATAAAAATTCTAAATAGACATGACACTAAAATTGTTGAACAAGAATCATATAAAAATAACCTAACAATGAACCATCTTATATTTGAGATTGTTTTATGATCGATTAGAAAATAATTTGTTTTGTTTGAATTAGACAACTTATCTAATTAGAACATATCAAAATAAAGTAATTTTAAGAAATCTAAATATATTAAATATTATATTTAAGGTGATTTTATGATCTATTCTTAATTTATTTTTTATTATAAAAAATCAATATAGTCTAAAGAAAAATCATTAAATTGGAAGGTATAGAATATAAATCATTACTAAATTAGAAATTATGAGGGTATATTCAAGAATTCGAAACAGGCCAATAAAAGACAAAGATCAATTATGGAAAAAACTTTAAAATAAGTTACTGGTCAAAAAATATAAAAGTAGGGCAAGGGCTAATAATTTTTTGGCATAAAATTGTTAAATTAGGAGCAAAGCTCCCACCTATAAGCCTATCGACTAAATTAAAGTATGGCAAATGAAAATAATAAATAATTTCAAACTTAATATTAATTAATATTTTAATAAACTTGTCTCTTTTGTGAGTATATTGACCTTTTCTTGATATTTCTCCATATATAATTAAATGCAAGTCTTTAGAATATCTTTGTGCCTCCTAATGATGCTCACAATTTTTGAAATCGGTTAGGAAGAAAAAATATTTTTTTTTACAAAAAATTCAATATCAAATGCCTAGATAAGAACATTTCTTGATTAACTGTGCTTCAAAGTTGAGAAGTATGGTGCTCATGGAAAACTTCATTTTTTCTAGATTCAAAACTAAAACAACCAAATATTATCCATTCAGGTTTGATCCACAAAATCGTTTTATCTATGCTAGACTCAACTTGTGATTTGACTATACAATGAACAAGGAATGGATTATTATAGTAATGAGTTGGAAAAAAGAAAATTCATCACTTTTGAGTGCCAAGTATTTTAATAGGGATTATTTTCCAAAAAAAATTTTATCTCTCCTTTACCAAGACTCAACGCAAGAGTTTCTTCTCCTCATCTAGTATAATATCTATAGCTCAAATATTTATGAACGATGTAGCCCTGCATACAGATATTCGAATCTTGCAAAATTGAAAATCAATATTTTTTTACAAAGATATATCTAGTGAGGAAAAAATCATTGAATTGTTTTTACAAGATTTATAGTTACATAATTAATGAGCATATTTATTGTATTGATTTTATTTTTATTTTTTTAAAGTTTTATTTCTTTACATTCTAAATTTTTATGGAAAATGAGAGAATATGACCACTTGAGAAAAATTAGAAGCACACTCAAATTTTCTCTCCACTTCAAATATAAAGTTGAAATGCTAAATGTATATTACTCACATAACTACATTGGCAAAAAACATAAATAGTTTAATAATCACTACCACATATTTAAGTTGATAGGTTTAATGTGTGAGCTTTACTTTTGGAAATTAATTTTTTGATGGAAATTTTGTAAGACTTTGTTGGTTTTTTAATTTTTCAACTGCTTTTTGATGATGTAGAAAAATGCACTTTTGAAAATTTCTAAAAATTAAACTTTCATTTTTAAAGTTAGGAATACTTTATGTTTCTAAATAGACATTTTAGAAATAAATATTCTAGACATAACATGGAAGGGTCTTCGAAAACTCATTTATTATGGTTCTATTCAAGTATGGGCAAGCACCTCTTATAATGGTGTAGTTTCTATTTCCCTTTAAAAATGTCCATTTATTCTCATTTTCTATTGGTAAAGGACTGGTAAATATTCAATTTCTACATTTTATGCTTTTATAGTTCTTTCCCTTTTGTAAATTGCGTGTATGAGATCAACAACATTAGCCTAGAATCATTTTGCATAGAATTAGTTTTCATGCAATCAAGTTTTTGTCTCTTGATGTTGTAGGGGAATGAAGTATTAAGAATTTCAACATCCGAAAGGAGGTTGGAGGTTCATTTATATTAGTTACTTGATCTTTTGGTGAAAATGTAGCTATCAATTTCTTGGAAATTCATCTTTTGGCACAAATAAGAGAGTCAAATGAAAATTATTGTATGCATTCTTTTAATATTCTCTACAAATTTATTTACATAACTTACAAATATTAAAATACATTCAATACTTTGCATAATTTCTCCATTAAATAATTTTTCTTGTGTGTAGATTTCACTTCTGCTATTTCCAATCATCCACCTTCCAACTCCTCCTCGAAGAAAATCATGCATGGATTGGTGATTGGAATAATTATGAATGGAATGGTTGTTGTTTTGGTTTGCCTTGATATTATCCTTTTTAGAGAAAATAAATTTCTTGATCTATATAAATATATATAAAAAATATTGTATAGTATGTACAAATAGTAGATATTTAATTTTTACAACTTTGTTATTTGGTCTTTTACATTTCATACTTTTTCCTATTAACCAAATACAAACATCTTATTGGGTAAGTGCAAGAAGTTGGGTCTCACTTTTGGGCAAAAAGTGGATGTATTTTTCATAATTTTGAAATTTCTTGTCAATTAATGTCAAAATTTGAGCTATTTAGAGATTGAATATAGAAAAAAATTTAGAAATAAAAATTGTAGTGCTCAGAATCTAGTTTTTGAATATGTAAATTATTTGTATACCCATATGATAGACTCTTTTCTTCATATGGATCTTTACAAACCACTTTTTCAAGATGCTTGTTTGATGACCATGCCACACTCGTGTATCGACACCATAATTTGACACAAATAAATATTTTTTTGTAAATCCTTTTAAAAGAAGTTACTTAACACACCAAAGATTGATGAAAATATATTTCCTTAATTTTTTATTGAATAATTTTTTTATTATTAAGTTTTAATTGGCTATAAAAGTAAATTTTAAAACCTCTTGTGTACAAACACCATAATTTAATCAAAATTTCACTTCTTTCAAAATTCTTTTTAATTTATTTTTTCAAAAGACTTGTATATAGATTGACGACATATAAATTAATTTTAAAAAATCATAAAATTAAAAAGTTATTAAAGTTTTAGTGAACTTTGCTATATTACATTTAGGTACCACCTTTGATTTAAAAATAATGAAAGAATAGTAAATAAAATCATAACACTATAAAACTTATATTTTTAAAATCAAGACTATGAAAACTCTAATGGGTTTTTTTTTTTGTGAATTTTTTTATTAAGAAGACCATTTTAAAATTATGGGAAGACTTGAATTTGTCAGTTCAATGCCTTAGCCAAATCTTGAGAGGTCAAGGCATAGGATTGGTCTCACCAAGCATATCCCAAACTAAAATTTGAAGTGAGAGAAAAAATCATGGCCGAATTTGTAAGAAATAGGCACCTGTTATTTAAAATTCAAAAAATGGGTACCCCTTTTGAAAAAGTCAAATCAATATTTAAAACGCTTATTAAATATCAAAAAAAATTAATTTAAAAAAAATAGACACCGATTTAAAAATATCAAAAAATAAGCACCCGATTTTTTTAAAAATGGGTGCCCATTTTTTGAAATTTAGACTAGGCATCCAAGCCTAATATGAGTGCCCATTTTTTAAAAATGGGTGCCGATTTCTAAAAGAGTATGATCTTAATCCGCGGACTTCCACAATTTTGAGACCCAACTTCTTGCTTCTACCCTATTGTTTCATTATATTGTGTAAAAGAAAATTGTCATCATTTTGACATGATTATTTTATTTTATATATAAATAGTATCATTTTGTTTTAAAATAAAATATTATTTATAAACATGCATTACTTATTAGTTTTTGTTAAAATATATTTGATTTAAATGATTTTGTCAATATTTATAGTTAAAGCATTCTATAATGAATCTTGTTTATCCTTCAACAATTTGCATGCATCTCAATTAAAATAAATTTTGCAATCCAATTAAATATAGAAACTTCTTTTCAAAATCCATCATTATCTAATCCTTATCTCTTATACATTTCCACATAATTAGCTTTTAAAAAAACAATGTATATTATGTACAAATAGTGGATAGATAGGTATTTATTTTTTACAACTTTGTTATTTGGTCTTTTACATTTCATTTTTTTTCCTATTAACAAAATACAAGCATCTTATTGCTTCATAATAGTGTGAAAAAAATTGTTATCATTTTGAGATGATTATTTTATTTTATATATAAATAGTATCATTTTATTTTTAAGTAAAATATTATTTATAAACATGCATTATTTATTATTTTTTTGTTAAAATATATTTGATTTAAATGATTGTGTTAATATTTATAGTTAAAGCATTATATAATGACTCTTATTTATCATTGAACAATTTGCATGCATCTCAATTAAAACAAATTTTGTAATGAAATGATAAAATTTTACTATAAAAATAAAAAAATCTATCCAATTAATATAGAAACTTCCTTTCAAAATCCATCATTATATGAATCTTTATCTCTTATACATTTCCACATAATTAGCTTTTTAAAAAATGACCTTCATTATATTTATGAAAAAATAGTTAATGTAGACATAAAATTTTATTAGAAATGGATTTTATGTGAAATTGAAAAAAATATTTTCAAAAAGAATTTACGTTAAAACTCATGTATATTAGTTTACAAAATGATAGAAAAAAGAAATGTAAGAAATCTAGGTAATAAGATGTACAAATCTTATTGGTACAAAAAAAAATTATATTAGCATCTAAATTTAAGAACACACACAAATGTTTATTAAATCGTGAAAGTAATTATATTGTTGAGAGACTATTTGAAATGCATACCTATGCTAAAAAGTTTTTTGAAAATTTTTAAAATAATAAAATTAAAATGAATAGTCCTTTTAACTAAAAGGTCTCACTTATATATATAAGTAGAAAATGTGCATAAATTAATTTGTTTTATTCAATTATATAGTTTTAAATTAGATGTAAATAAGAAATAGATATTTTATTATATGTTGTCAAAGTATAAATAATTAAATCTAAAAAAAATATTTTTCTTTGTTCAATTATTTCATGAAACAAATCAATCATATCGCCTAATCATTGCATTAGCAAATTACAAAATAAATAAATATGTAAACAACTTGCATGTTGCTCTATCTTTGATAGCATAAAGTAGAATAAATCTTCATGTGCATTACTTCTTTAAATTAAAATAAATATTTTGTATCTCGTTTCCTTTCAAGATTAATAGTTACATTTAATGAATCTTCCGACTCAAATATTTATTTAACACTTACATTCATAATAGGTCATTGTTTATTTTTCAGAATATATATTTTATTTTTAACTAATTGAATAGATTTTTATAGTTGTATTTTCAAAAATTATTTTATTTGATTATATATATATACATACACACACACACACACACACATATATATATATATTTTATTCAACTTTTATAATTAGCTAACTCTTTGATAAAACCAAAATAACTCGAACTTTTGCTAATATGCCAAGATCAATATTCCACACTTCACCTCCCACATGGACTCTAGCGAGGCCTTGTTCAAGAACAAATCTTATCATATAAAACTTTTTTTTTGAATGATACCTATAAAATCTTTTCTAAAAATAAATTCCACAACACAAATGAACCATCCCCTTGCAAAAAATAACGAAACAAAATTTAAAATCAAATGCTGGGCCCGCACGCCAATTTCCCTGATGTTTGTCTTGAAATATCGTCTTTTACTCAACCATCACTAATGCCATCGGTCCATTTTTCGAAAAGATGCTCTCATTACTAATGTCGAATTCGTCATGCATGACGAAAGCGAAACAAAAGCTCCACAAAAGTTGGTCGAAGCTTATCATATTTCGTAGCAAAGCATCAATAGTTTTATGGTATAGATAATCGTAATTTCATTTTTGCAGTTTCTATTGGTAGGCAAAGATGAGTGTGTTGGAAAAGCTTCATGTTGTGGCTGTGCCATTTCCAGCACTCGGTCACCTCATTCCTCTCTTCGACCTTGCTAAGCTCCTCGCTTCCAACAGCCTTACCATCGGTTATGTCACCACGCCCGCCAACGTCTCCCTGCTGCAAGAACATCTTCATGAAGCTGTTAAACATGATTTTGACATCCGTCTGGTCGCCCTTCCCACGCCCTGTCGTGGAAGGATTACATGGACCAGAGAGGATGGATCTCATTCCCTTGGAGTCGAGCGGTCTCATCTTCGAAATGGCGGAAAAAATTCAATACCATTTCAACGTACGCTTGTATGGAGGAGCAATTCCACCACCAAACGGCAACGCCTCTTGTGTGTATTGTCTATGATATATTTATGGGGTGGGCTATCGATACGGCCCAAAAATTTAACATTGCCAGTTTTCTGTTCAATACTTTTGCCACCTTCGCAATCAGTCTGATGCAATCTATTGTGAAAAATTTAACTATTGCAGTCACTGATTATTAATCTCCTATCGTAAACGATTATTAAACTGCTAAAAACAAATTTTCAGCTAATATTGTAAAATAACACAACTGCAACTTCACTTATAAAATATGGAAAGAAATGCGCAACACAATGAGCACAATATTTTCGGACAAATTGTTCCTAGAAAAACCCCTAAGGCAAAACCAGTTCTACAGATAAGGAATTATATTAAACTTCAGCAAATCAAGAGATACAAAATTCCTTGCCTCTCACTGGCAGAATTTCGACAACTTTCTAATTTGTCCTGCTGATAGTCCCCACTACTATTCCCACACTAACACTGCGCCCTTGCTAACACTGCAAACGTTTCTCCAAACTTCATGTTCTCCAAATGCCCCCTTGACCTCCTTTTATACTATTCTTGTTGGTAAACCAACAGCCGAGATTGATTTACAATCGACAGTTGAGATTAAAACAACTTAGCAACCCTAACCAAGTCGGTTTCTAGTTGTTTCCAAAAGTGGTCAATTAATTAACAAATATTTATTTCTAATCTAATCAATTAGTTAGCTAAACAATTACTTGCTAACTAATAGCAAATGGACAAACAGCTATCCAAAGCTAACAAAACTAACACTATTTTGTCTTCGATATTATAGAACGGATTGGAAAAAGATGGGGAGGACAGTCTTGTGGTGAGCTTCAATCTACCTCTTCTTTTCAAATTTTCTAAACATGAGGTATCCCCAAGTTTCTTTAATCCGAACCTTTCAAACCCCATGAGACGTTTTACGTGTCAGTGTTTTCAGGAGATTGGCAAAGGATCAGGAATGCTGATGAATATGTTGAGCACTTGAAAGTTTTGACGACAAAACCAGTTTGGGTTGTAGGCCCTGTGCATCCACAAAACTTATTTGGTGGAGCAGGAAATGTTAATACGAGAGGGAAAATGGTGGACATGGATGAAAAAGAGTTGGTTTGCTGACTGGATTCGAAAAGCCCTCGATCCGTCGTGTACGTTTCATTTGGAAGCCAGGTCACTTTATCAGAAGAGCAAACACGGGCCTTCGCCAGTGGTGTTGAAGCCAGTGAGCAGCCATTTGTTTTGACTATCAAAATGTACCCACAAATGGAGCCGGCATCCTCAGATCAAATTAACACATTTCTGCCAGAGGGCTTTGTGGAGCAAACAAAAGAGAGAGGGTTAATCATAGGCTGTTGGGCACCTCAGCTTGTAATTCTTTCTTATCCCTCAGTGGGTGTCTTCATAAGCCACTACAGTTGGAACTCTGTGCTCGAAAGAATTTCTCTTGGTCTTCCAATTCTTGCGTGGCCCATGTTTGCAGATCAGAAGTTCAATTCAAAGCTTTTTGCAAAATTGGGTGTAGGAATTCAGTTCTACCAGCACAGAGATGGGATTCCAGAGGAGGAAAGAGTAGAGGAGGTTGTGAGAATGGCTCTGGTTGGAGAGAAAGGAGAAGAGATGAGAGAGCCCACAGAGAAATTGAAGGAGATGGCTACAAATGCAATCAAGGGATCTTCAGCCACAGATTTGACAGCTTTTGTAAATCACGTGTATAGGTGAAATTCCACAATGACAAACCACCAGAGGGAGGCAGAATCAAATCTCATAAATCCAAGGATTGAATGACAGCGTTTATCATTTTTGGCAAAAAATCTGGTCGGTTGTTCAGTTTTTAAGTTCGTTAGATTTGAAGACCGGGGGTTGTTTCAGTAGAACTTAGGTTGACATTAGAAGTTTAATATATTTTATACAAGCTTTGGATGTTCTTAGACATAAAGTGCTGACTATATTCTGATTCTGATGGCTTTAGTTCTATTTCTACACTTCTCAATTGTAGAAATATTGTATTTTGTATGTATATGTTTGATCTTTTTATTAATTATTAATTGAGTTTAAAAACTAGCACTTGTATTCTAGAGGTACAAGAGTCGCCCCATTTTAGATGTCATAATCTTCATTTTGATTTTTGATTCAAATTCATTGTTATTTTGCAATTTATTGAAACTTAAGTAAAAAAATTATTTTCATGAATTTGCATTCTTTATAGGCAAGAAAATTAACAAAGACATAAATGTTAGTATTCATATTTGTTATTGTATTCTATCTATAAACATGTTGTAAATAACAATGCAATGACATTGGTGAATTATTGCTACTTGTGGTGATATTGTGTCTGAAATAGGAAATAGGAACAATTTATGAGATTGGTGATAATGTCCGAGCATATCTCGATAGCTCTTGTATTGAAAATCTAAAATGACAGATTTATAATTCTATTTGCCTATAGGGATCTAAATGCCCACAAAACATACCCATATTAACTATGGGAAATGTCCATTTGATGAAGAGGGAAGTCAATTTGGTGCTCTTTCTCTAAAGCATTGGAAATGCTAAAAGGATGGCCATGAAATGTTCAAATCATATGTCAAAATCTTGGATTCAGAAAAGGGCAAAAACTCATCATATAAAAAATATACATATGTTTTTTAATAAACTTTGGAAACATGCCATGCTGAATTGCAAAATCTTGTAGGTCCTTTTAAATTCTTCTATTATTTTTTAACCATAAGAGTAGTGCTCTACACATTATAGAGCCTTTTATGGTCAAATGATAAATCAATTTATATCAATTATAGAGAATAACAAATGTCTACAAATATTTAAGTTTTTTCCTCCTCCTCAAATAAAAATCTTTATATAATTGTGCCCTTGCTCTTGAAAGAATGAAATCAAATATTCCTAGTCTAGTATACAAGAAGTCACCTTTTCAATTTACATAACAGATACCAAGCCAGAAATAACAACAAATAAGAGTGTATACTACCTAATCTTATCTATGCAATTTCATTCAAATACAAGTGTTGGACAATAATTACTATAGCTTAAAATATTGCAAAAAAGAAAGCTGAAAATGGAAAATCCCTTCTTGGCATAGGTGTCTTTATCCTCAGGTGCTCAACAACTTTAACAAGCTGTTCATCTCTAACTTCTAGTCTTTTTTCTGCTTATAAAATGGAACTACAACTATGCAAAATAGTAAAAGAATTAAAAAAAGTTATTTTTCAAGATTCACTTGTGTGTTTCTTTTTCTAGATTCGATTGAATGTGTTTCTTTTTCTACATTCAATTGTGTGGGTTTTTTACTATAACTATTTCTCATCACACTATGCCATCATCATAGTGGACCTGCATTTATTTAATCCAAAAATATATGTAAAGGCAGTTAATACAAAAGTATATTCAAAAGAAGTTGATTACATAATATCTTTGAACATTTGAACCAGGAGAAAGTAGTTGCTAAGCAGTTGAGATTTTGATTCAAAAATTTTAGTCTTTATCATTTTACATGAGAAAGGAGTACCTAATGGCTGATTTGCTTACAAGAATAGAGGCCAATAAAGATTTTGTAGGTTTTAAACTTATACACTAGTTTGGTTAATCTATGCAAAGGTTTTGTTCCATACAAGTTCTAGAAGATTGCGGAATGTACGCCAAAGTGCAAAAAAATTTCCAATGTTGAAGTGTTTGTCATATCTTCTTTCTTGTTAAAGGAGGCAATACTATTTTACTCCTTGATATTCCATGTCATGACATTGCATAACTATTTCAATTTCCTCTATCTCATTGTCTAGTAGGCTTTGTGTAGAGGCATTTTCTTGCTTGAGTCCCCTTAATATTTCCTATCTATTAGTAGTGACATTTTTGGTGAACTATTTGATATTGTTGGGTACATTTACATTTTCCATGTTGGGTAACTTGCATGCATCCATTGTTATATCTATATTGAATAATCAAATAAGGGATCCACCAAGAGCTAATACAAATATTTTCACATTAAAAAAATGAGAGGATTAAAATTGGTATTACCGTTTTTGGATTTCTAACATTGGATCTAGTTACAATGGAAGAACCACTAATTTCTCTGTAACTATGCTTAGATACTATTGGATCATTATTTTTAGTCTCTGTATTATGCAAGCTTCATGATATTTTCTCTTTATCTAATATAGGCACAATATGAAACCTTAGAGACGAGCAAGTTGAGAGAACAACTAGTTGTTTGTCTCTTGATCTGTTGAACTTACTTCCCTACTAGTGTCTTTTTGCCTCTTTCTTATGATTTTCAATTGATGAGAGATTTTCATTTGTCATTGTAAAAGAATCCTTTGTAGTGGAAGCAATGTTTCATGAATCTTCTTTCTTTGCGGCTAAATAATTGAATATATGTTCTTTTCAACCTAGAATTATGAGAGCAAACCTATGAATTTTTTGTGTTTGTGCAATCATGATGATCTTTATTTGCATACTTGTTGCTACTAGATTGTTCTGAGGACTTCACTCAAGCAATGGATTTAGCAGTCTTGGGAACTCTATTGTCTATGTTGGTACATTGGACCAATAGAATCTTGATCTTTTCTATCATGAATATTACCATTCCTCTCTTTATCAAGATGTAATCCCAAATAGTTGCAGCCAAGGTTGCTCATGCTGCAAGTGGGCTTAATCAAGGCCTCTTTTCTCAGTGTAATAAAGCAACAATATTTACAAAGACGAGGTCTAGTGCAACTCTTTCTAAGCTTACAAATTTTCCCTTCCTTGAAGATTTGTGGGGAGGCACACTTCCATTGCACTTTTTACTTTACCGAGTGTATTCAACCAAAAGATTGACATTCTCATGACTTTGATTGTATTAGGGATAAAAATGAAGGGCCCCAATACCAATCATCATTTCAATCTCAAATTGAGAAGCTTCTTCCAAGATACACAATATACACTTCAGAAGACTTATGGAGTGAGTTTTAGACAAATCAACCTATGCTAGTCATTATGCTAGAATTCTTCCATACTATTACTCTTCAGGCTCTAGTCCCATTTCAAATATATGCTACAAATTCCTTATGGTGGTCAAAAGAAATAGATTATTTTCCTCTTTTCTAGGTACAAAAAACCCTTATCAAATATTTTTAAAACAAAGTCACTTGCCCCTTGAACTAATTAAGGAAGGAAGAAACCTCAAATTTCTCTTGGACACAAATTTTAGGAACCAAAATAGCCTCCATAACTTAAAACCCTTTTTTTGGCATTTAAATATCTTCTCTAGCAAAGATTGCCTAGAAAAATTAAGGGCCATTAACAGTCATTTCAATTTTCATATAGAGAAGTTTCTATTCAGATATCCATATCTACTTAGGCACACAAGACCCTCCCAAATTATGGAGTGATTTTTAGAGAACAACCAATGCCAATCCCACATTATGCAAACATTCCTACACATTGGTCTTGATTAGGTTTGTGCCCCCTTATACAATCAAAGATCTCTTGCAAATTCCTTGCCCTACTACTATGAAACAAATAATATTCATATTCACCTTGGCTTAGGTACAAGCTAACCTTGTCAATTCATTACAATGAAGTTACAAACTATAAAAATATTAAAAAAATTAAGAAATATTTTCTTAGATGGTCCTAAACAAGAATAAACATGCAATAAGAGCCATTTCCACTATCGAGCCTACATTTCCAATATTGAGCCTTTTTCTTATGATAGTTAAAAGATCCAGAAAAGGATACAACGAAGCTTCTTCTCAATTATATTTATAAGAAAAAAGATAGCTATATTTTCATGTGATCTTAGAAAAAAGTTTCCCTCCTACTAGGTTGGTTAGAAGAAGTGGCTTTCCTTCTCTCCATCTTAATGAAATATTATCTCAACTTCACTAGAAATAAGCAAAAAAGGTAACCAAACTCCCAGGCAAGTAAGAATTTTTTAGCAATAGTTGGAAATTTCTAAAACCAATGACTTTAATTTCTTTTTTTCAAAATATGACTATTAAATAAAGTGTAAGGAATTGAATTTTCATTATATTTCTCTTTATTTACAATACTCAAATATTTTTGTTCCAATATTTGTGTTACATGCTTTCTAAAAGGAAACCAAACTCCCAAAAAAGTTGGGAATTTCTAACGAAAGTGACTTATTATTTCAAAATATGACTATTAAATAAAGTACAAGGAATCTAATTTTCATTCCATTTCTCTTCATTTACTATAGATCCATATTTGTGTTACATGTTTTCTTATGGATTACATGCAAATTATTTTGCTGTGAAAGTTAAAAATAATAATATGAATGAGTGATAAGATCATGAAAATACAACTACGTGGTAGTTTGATTCATGCCAGGGCCTACATGCCCTAGCTCGACCTACATCTAGTGCTTGTGTTTGAGCTCTCTAGCAAGCTCTTTGCTGATATTGGGGGGACATCTTTTTGCTAGCTGGGGTGTGCGCTGGTTGGATAGTGGTCTTGGCCATTTTCAACCCATGGGTGGATGCCTTTAGTTTGAGACCTGCCCTAGGTGTGTTCTTGGTGGGGAGCCTATTAGGTTCTACAATTGTGGGGCTCCTACCCTATCTCTTTCTCATTTTGAAGCCCTAGTTCATTTCCATGAGGAATTGAGGTATAGTCTCTTCTTAGATTTCATTCGGAGATATGGAGATGGGTGAGCCATCTTCTTTGTTGCATGTCAATGATAAGGATTTGCCTAGTAAATTCCAAATTGGGGAAGGTGATTCCTTCCCAAAAGGGATGTTTAGATTAAGAAAAGTTAATAGATGTTTGTGGAGATCCAAGAACCGGTCAGTTTTGGTTATTCAACCTATGCAAGTTTTGGAGGATGTCAAATACTGGTGCAATCATACTCTCATTTGCAAATATTTTGGCCTTTGCCTTTCTCTACTAGTGTTGGACTCCTCGGCAATAGATGTGGAACCCAGAAGGAGATATGGAGATTCTGTTAGCAGCTAATAATTTTTTTTTGGTTATCTTTTCAAGCATGATGGATAGGAATAAGGCATTTGAAGGAGGCCCTTATTTATTTAACCAGGTGGGGCTCTTCATCAAGCCTTGGCACGTGGGCTTCAACTCTACTGAGGAGATCCCCTCGTGAGTTCCTATGTCGGTTCACTTGCCGAGGCTTCCTTTCAAATTCTAGAGGGAAGATATTCTTCACTCAAACTCTTTGCTTCATTGAAAACCTATGGGTTTAACTACACAAACTCCAAGTCATTAGGTAATTCCTTTTTCCCGTATTTTTGTAGAATTTGATTTAAATAATCTGTTGCTAGATTCTATGGAGATTTGCATGGGATCATCTTCATGGATCCAACAATCAGATTACGAGACCCTTCCATTTAGATGTATAATTTTCCATGAATATGGTCATTTACATTGCAGATCAATACCCTAGGAACAAGTCTTCCCCCTTGGCTATCCCTCGACCTCTTAGGGTGAACAAGGGAAAGGCTCCTTTATCTAATGGACCTATTGATAGTGAGGGATTTATTCAGGTTAAGTCTTGTAACAAAGGCAAAGGTAATAAGAGAACCTGGATGGATAGACAAACTGATGGCACCTTTAACAAGTTTGATGCTCTTGGTCACTTGGTCTAACAGGAAGGTACTCCAGTTGAGTTCTCTTTTGGGGCCAAAGGTCAACATGAGGTATAAGTTGAAGATGCATAGAAAAAGGATCAGATTCTATCTTCAAGGGACCAATAGGTTGGACAGTTGGCTATTGATTTGCCTCCTCAAGTTCAAGATTTTGGAGACTTTCAAGGGTTAAAGGGTACAAAGGGATTAGTTCTGGTGGCTCTTGATCCCCTTACTCCTAAGGGGACTTCAAATTCTATAAAGGGGAATAAAGCTCCTCCTGTCTTAGGTATCCAGCAGAAAGCCTTCAAAAAGGGGCCTTTAGATAAGCCAGAAAAATTGGTAGGAAGACTGATCAAGAGAAGGTGAAGATCATGGGTGATACTTTGGTTGAGTCTAGGTTTATGAAACCCATTGATTCTCACTTCTCCCACCCCCATAAATGATTGTTTTGTCATGGAATTTTTAAGGGGGTTGAACAACATCCCTAGACAAAAGGTTGTTTGTAGATTAATTGATTCTCAGTCTCCTAATGTGGTCTTTATTCAGTAAACTAAGCTTATAGTTGATGGTTTGGATAATTTTTCTTCATGTGTTTGGCCCTAGGGCTCTTGGCAGGGGGTGGGTGCTTTGAACAATTCGGGGGAGGGGGGGGGGTGGCTTGCTTTTGGAAACCAAGGAAAGTTCCCCCCTTATGGTGGATTTCTAGTTTGTCCTCCATTTCATTAGTTGCCTCTAGTTTTGAGACTACAGAAAGGTGTCTTTTATCCAATATTTATGCTCCTACTAAATTTTTAGTTGTCACATTTATGAGCCCATATCAAATTCATCCGGTCCCTGGATCCATTTCTCCCATGGATTATGGTTGGAGATTTTAATGCTATTACTAGTCTTGATGAAAAACAAGGGGGATTAGCTAGGCAAGACCCATCTTCAAATCTACTCACGAATATGATTGGTTCCTTGAATCTAATTGATGTGAAGCAAACCAATGGTGTCTTTATGTGGAATAATTGGAGATGTGGTGTTGAGGCTATCTCACAAAGGCTAGACTTTTGGTTTCCTATTATTGGATGAACAATAGATGGATCACTAGTTTTGAAATTCTTGACTAGAGGGGCTCTAACCAGTGGCCTATTAAGCTCTCCATTACCTCTTATAGAGTCACCAAAAATCCCTCTTTCAAATTCTAGTTGATGTAGTTAAGAGACCTATCTCTACCAGACCTTATGTTGGATTACTGGTATGAGGGGATGCCTGCCCATGGGATGGCCATGTTTACTTTCAGTAATGTGAAGTATAGGCTTAAGAGATGGAACAAATAGTATTTTGGGAACCTACATGCTTAGAACATAGTTTCTCAGTCGAAGTTGAATAATATTACTTGTTAGATTTAGGACCAATGGTTGACTTTTGATCTGAGTAAAGTTGAATCCTCCACTCTTAAGGGACTTGAAGAGTGGGAGCTTTGGGAGGATATTTCTTGAAGAAAACATATTGTGTTGATTGGATTTAGGAGGGGATAGGAACACTGCTTTCTTTCATAACTCGGTTAAGGCTAAGAGGCAGAGGAATTCTATCTCTTCTCTTGTCTCAACTGATGGAGCTTAGATCTCTTCCTGTGAAGAAATTTCTAGGGAAATTGTCAATTATTTTTCTTATCTGTTTATTAGGGAGGATCTTATTGCTGGGACTGAGGTGTGGGCCATTTTGGATTGTACCCCCCACCTAGTCCCTACTGAGATGAATGGGGCCCTCTTAAGTCCTATCTTGGTACTTGAATTGGAGAAAGTTGTGTTTAATATGAAAAAAGGTAAGCCCCCTGGCCCAAATAGATTTATAATTGATTTTTTTCAAGAACTCTAGGAAATAATAAAGTTTGATCTCCTAGATGTGGTTCAGGAATCAAATAGAAACAAATAGATGCTGAAGTCTTTGAATTCTACCTTCCTGGCTCTCATACCCTAGAAGAAAGGGGCTAATCAGTTGGATTAATTTAGGCCTATGGTGTTATGTAATGTTGTCTATAAGATCATCACCAAATTTATTGCTAAGAGACTCAAACCACTCCTTGGTTCTTAGATCTCTGCTGAACAAGGTGGCTTTGTTGAAGGAAGACAAATTTTGGATAAAGTTGTGATAGCAATGGAGGTTGTTCACTCTATGGCTGCATCTAAGGAGAAAGCTATGTTCATTAAACTTGACATGGCTAAAGCTTATGACAGGGTGAGTTGGGAGTTCTTACAAAAAAATATTTTTGCTTTTGGTTTTGAGGAGGAGTTGCTGAATTGGGTTCTTAGCTATGTGACCTCATCCTCCTTCTCAGTTCTCATTAATGGGGAACCTTCAGAATTTTTTGGTGCTTCTCAAGGACTTTGGAAAGGAAAACCTGTATCTCCCTATTTATTCACTATCATGGTGCTAGGTCTTGACATATTTATAAAATCTCAGGTGAGGTAGGGCCTTATCCAAGTTTGGAGCTGAAAAAATAATTTTTCTTCCTACTCTCATCTTTAGTTTGTGGATGACACTGAGTTGTTGGGCATGGCTAGAATCAATGAGGCAATGAATTTTAGGAAACCTTTGGATATCTATTTGAAAGCCTTAGGTAAGAGAATTACTGATGATAGGTCTTCCATTTATTTTTTTAATACTCCTACACTTATTCAGAGCAGCATTGCCAGAATTATTAGATTTCAAATCGGTTCCCTTCCTTTGATGTACGTTGGGGTTCCTTTGTCCTTGGGATCTTAGTGTAGAGGCTACTGGCAAGGGATTTTGGATAAATTTTAGAGTAAGGTTAGTCACTGGACTTATCGATGGTTATCTTTTGTTGGTAGAGTGGTTCTCCTAAAGACTGTGGTGTAGTTTCTCCCCATTTTATAGGTGTTGTGTTCAGGTTCCCCCTTCCAACTTTGTGAGGGATTTTAATGCTTTATCTTGATAATTCCTTTGGTCTGTCAACCTTCTATCGTCAAAATAGAGCCTATTCAAGTGGGAGTCTATGCGTAGGCTGAAGCATGCTAGTGGCCTTGGTCTTAGATCGATGACTCTTGTTGTCATGGCTTTGGCTGCCAAGCTATACTAGCGGTGGTGCAACAATCAGGATCAAGATTGAGCCAAAATTCTTGCCCACAAGTATTTTCCTGGTATTGATTTCCTTGATGTGCCATGACTTGCTTTGGTGGGTAAAGGTTCTTGTATTTGGAACACTCTCAAGAAGAGAGCCCAACTTATTAAGGAGGGTCTCTTCTAGATTTGTAACAAAAGCTCAGATGCTTTGTTTTGGTAGGACTCTTGGCATGGCCACCCTCCCATTCTCTCTAGCTTCCCCAAGCTTTAGCCTCTTTTCCATACTTTTACTAATGTTGGATGGTTTAAGGTGGAGCATTTTAAGATTGTCAAGCATATGGGTCAGGTGGAGGTGACTTACTAAAAGGACCCTCAGGAGTGGCCCGTGGGTGGTTCTGATGAGGATTTTGTTCTTCTTTCTAAAGCTTTGGAGAGTAGGCTTTGTAGCTCCCTTATTGTGAGGGATGTTTTCGCTTAGAATCCTAGCCCAAAAGGTAAATTTATTGTGGCTCAAGGATATACTATACTTGACAAGAACTTACATGGTCCAGCTAAGGTGCACTGGTGGAAGAAGTTTTGTAATAACTTTTCTTGGCCCAAATATAATTTTTTTCTTATGGTCGTTGACTCAAAAGAAATGCCTTACTTGGGAGAATCTTTGCAAATTAGGTTTTCAGGGACCTTTTGTTTGCGTCCTTTGATTGAATAATGAGGAATGTACCTCTCAGTTTTTTTTTCTTTGCCCTTTTTTGAGGGAGATATGGTATAGATAGTGAGAGGCTTGGTTTCATGGTTGTATTCATGCTATCTCTCTAATTGATATTTGGGAAAGTTTGGGTAGACCTCCAGTGAAGACTTCTTTCCTACAAGTAGCCTTGACAGTTGGGCCAATTTTCATTCTTTGGAACCTTTGGGTGGAGAGGAACCACAAAATTATTTGTGACTCCAAATTTGGAAGTTTTCAATTGTGGAAGATGATTCTTAGTAGGCTTCAGGAGAGTATTTTTGTAAAGTGTGATATGTCTGAACATATTGATCCTGGTGATCATGCTATTGCGAGGAATTTAAACCTGGGTGATAATGGATGAAGATGCACTCCTAGAATAATACCTCGCCATGTCAAGCAATGGGTTTGAAGTGATGGGAGGTAGACTCCTCCCTCGACTAGGATCTTGAAGATTAATATGGATAGTTCTTCTTGGTGGAACCTTGGATATGCTGGCATCGGGGGTATAGTAGAGGTGATGATGGTGGTAAAGTTTTTCACTTCTCTATTTACAAAGTTCAACACTCTAATAATCTTATAGAGGCTCTTGCTATTAAGATTGCTATTGAGAGATGATGTTCTTTAGGCTAGAAGAGGATCATCTATGAGTCTGATTCTTAGATTATTGTGGATATGTTGAATAACCAAAGTTTGGAGGATGTTAGTTGGCAACTAGCCTCTTTAGTTAGAGAAACTCTAAGTCTTTGCAGTTCCTTGGACTTTGTCTCCTTTTGTCATATCCCTAGAGAATAAAGCAGAGTGGCTGATTTTTTGGTGAAGTGGGCTTCCGAGAATGTGGATGGTTGGGATATTAGTGGTAGGGATGAGTTACCTTTTAAGTATCGTGGGACTGTTGAACAACTGTTATTGGAAGACATGAATATGTAGCACTGTTGTGAGCCTTTGGCCTTTTCTTTGTACTTTGGATTTGATTGAATAAATTTTTACCCCTTTTTTTCAAAAAGAAGAATAAGAAAGTTAAAAATAATATTTTTAAGTGTACCTTTCTAAATACTTTGTATTTTATTAATGAATCTCACATGATGAATGTAAAAAGAATATTACTTTATTCTATATATCTCTTGTTATGATTTGAAGTCCAATTGATATATATATTATCAAAATTATTTTTTCTATCAAAAACTTATTTGGTAAAAATCCATTTACATTATAAATTAAATATTATATATATAGATAGATAGATAGATAGATAGATAGAGAGAGAGAGAGAGAGAGAGAGAGAGAGAGATACAATATTTGATATTATTACTTATCTGGTAAAATCCCATTTACATTAAAAAGTAAATTATATTTTAAGTTTTTTATGTCTTATACTATTTGATAATATATAATAAAGGTATTCTATAAAGTTTGATTTTTATATTATTTATTAGGTTTACAATTTTTAATTTGATTTTTTAGCTAATAACATAATATAAAATTAAAATTAAAATTTTACTAGATGCTATGGACCACGTCATTGAATAGATTAAAAAATAGAGGATCATGTCAGATATATCATTGAATAGATCTAAAAGAATTAGAAAAAATGTATAAGACTTTAACTTTCATCTGTTAATTTTCTAATTTTTTTAATGATCCTAATTTACAAAATATAGATGATTTTTTAACTTTAAACTTTAGACACCTTAATTTTAACTTTAGCTTTTATATTTTATTTTCTAATTTTTTTTAAGAATCTTAATTTGCAAAATATAGATGATTTTTGATCTTTAACTTTAACTTTCACCTTTTACCTTTTATTTTTAAGAAATTTGATAATATTCTTATTTTTTAAGGATCTTAATTCACAAAATATAGATGATTTTGTATTTTTATTTTTGTTGAGGACTTAGTTTCTATTTTTCAATAAGAGGAGATCCCATGAAGATTTTTTTGGCTACATAATTCTTCGAAGATTGTTTTTCGCTACATAATTCTTTCAAACTTTTTGTTAGAAAGTAGGAGTCCCTATTATGTTTGCATGTTATGGAGCTAAAAAATTTCTTTTACTTTAAAATGTTCCTATTAAAATGAACCTTTTTGAAAGGTCAACTAAAGCTAATATATGTTATCACCATCAAAATAGACTAAGAATTCTATTAACTTGAATCTTTCTGGAAGTTAAACTAAAACTAATATATGTTATCAACATTAAAGTGGATCAAGAATCTTATTAAATCAAAGAAGACCAATAATCTTACTAAGATATTTGTAATATATACTTGCTTATAGATTATATAGTTTAGTATTTTATTAATGAATCTCACATAATGAATGCATAAAGAAAATTCCTTGATTCTATCTATACTCTTGTTAAATTAAAATATTTTTCTCAGTGACTGAAGCCATGCTTCAATGCCTAATATATATGATGTCAAAAAGAATTATTCTATAAAAAACTTATTTGGTAAAAATCTATTTACATTATAAGGTATATATATATACACCGCCCGAGTAGCAGAATTGGTTGTTAGGATGGGGCCTCCGTAAGACAGCTGTAAGCTGTGGTGGGGTTCTCAAGTTCTTGCTTAAAGTTAGCAGTTTTACACAATTCATACTATTATATGCAGTTATTTCTGAAAAAGATTGTTTTCTTTTTTCCATCATCATGGAGTATGGTATTACTATTTGATCATTCAATTTAGATAATCTTTTCCACCGTTATATTAGAATTGGAGCAAGATGGTACAGTGTTTTTGTAAAGGATCTTACATTGCAATGACAAACTCCATATTACAATCTTTGATAATAGGCAATAGAAAGGGACTCCAGCTGCATTGCAGGTGTACACTCGCTCTTTCCAAATTTATGCCCAAGAAAAATGCATATCTCAATGAATCTATTCCTATAGTATGCTTTATAACGGAAATAGTGATGGGATTGATGAAATCAGAGAACTAATGGAGATCACTGAACCTCAAGGCTCAATATATTTTCCTTAACAGAAAGGTATACAATATTTTAAAGTTGCAATAAACTCGTGGTCTTGCATTAGATCTCTCCATCCCAAAGCTCTTCAATGGTCTTGTAAGGGCTAGTTGTTGAATTTACAAGCTCATCTCCCTTCTGATTCTTCCTCTGCTCAACCTTGCCCAGTTTCTCATGGTCTTCTGCAGTTAAACACCAGTCAAAAATCTGGAGATTTTCTGTTATCCTCCGTTTATTAAAGCTCTTGGGGATCACACAAACTCCCTGCTCTATTCCCCACCTCAACATAACCTGCAAATAACACACAAAGTAATATATTAACAATGTCATATTATATATTCTGGATTCTAGTTTCTGGATTATGTCCTAAGTAAGATTGAAGATGTTCTCCTCTGTTATTTCCTATCAGTACTCATATTCAGCAGAAAATCCGTATAATTTAAGTTAATTAACAAATTAACAAAATTATTTGACCTCGATCGTTTACCGATAATTAATAGACAATATTGTTTTTTACATCCAAACCATAACAACAAACCATATGAAGTAAGAGATTCAAAAATCGAAGAAGACACGAGAAGTATATACCTGTGCTATAGACTTTCCATGCTTTTGAGCGATTTCCTTAATCACAGGGTTTTCAATCACTATAGGTGATCCCCATGGAGAGTTTGGAGCTCCAAGGGGAGACCATGCACATACTTGAATGTTCTTCTTACTACAGTATTCTCTCAGCTTTTTCTGTTGCCACATTGGGTGCATCTCTACCTATCATGCATTCCACCAGTTTTGATCAGTTATTCAACTTTTTAGTAAAAATCTAGATAACTAAACTTTGAGAAAAAACTCTACAGTATAACATTACCTGATTGACAGCCGGGGGAATTTTGGCATATTTCAGCAAATCTTCAATCTTTTTACAGGAAAAATTGCTCAAACCAATGGCTTTGGTGAGACCCAATTCATAGCATTTTTCCATGCCTTGCCATGTAGATTTGATATCCACAGGCAAAAAGTCTTCCTCCCTTGGTGGAAGGGTATGTCCTTTCCTTAGCCTTATAGGCCAGTGTATCAGATACAAGTCTAAGTATTCCAGCTGCAAATTCCTGCAATTATAACATTTGTTATGTATCTACATGAAAAAATTGATTCTAGGATAAAATATAGATTGTGAAGAAGGTGTAGATTTATATACTTGAGACTTTTGGTGACAGCAGCAACAGGATCGTCATGTTGATCATCCCAAAGTTTAGTGACGACAAACACTTCCTCCCTTTTGACAACACCGCTTTGGAAAGCTTCTTTGAGACCTGCTCCTAAGGCACCTTCTGAACCATACATGGCGGCTGTGTCAAAATGTCTGTATCCAACCTGTATTCGAACAAATACATTTTTATAAGTTTTAGAGTACAGACAAATTCTTTTTCATCACCCCTTTAAAAAGAAGTGTTCCTAGTGTGAGTTTTTTAATCAGAAAGCTTCATTAAAGAACGATTAAGCTGGTCAAGAACATTTTAATTTTTGGAAAAGAGAAGTCAATATAATTAGTATTATTTGTGCAATTTTGTTGATATCATTATGGAATGATCATTAAAATGTTTGTGCGACAGTAATAAATCAAATGTTTAAATCCTTTGATTATGAAAGTGAAATAGAGACATTGAACATTTTTGGTCCTTCTCTGTATAATAGATTTTACAACATTTATCTTTATTATGTAGAAGACAGAACAATAGCAATAAACACTCAAGTCAGATTTTACAACATTTAGATTTTACAACATTTATCTTTATTATGTAGAAGACAGAACAATAGCAATAAACACTCAAGTCAGATTTTACAACATTTATCTTTATTATGTAGAAGACAGAACAATAGCAATAAACACTCAAGTCAGATATAAAAGAAAAAAATTCAAAAAATCATCAAAATTTGAAATACATTGATTTGCTACTTTCCTATTCACTCAATTTGATTGATAATCAGCATTAGAAAATAAATTAATTATCAACTGTACAAAGTGGGCACAGGCACACTGTCCTCACACCGAAGGCCATCTAACATAGTCTGTATTAGCCACTCTTAAACATCATATAGTAATGGAAAAGTAAGTCAATTTTGACTACTTAATATTTTTAGACTAATATTGAAACCTTAGTGTGTGATATTTAAGCCATCCAATCTGAAGCTATCTATACTATTCACATTTTGATTGCGGTCACTTTCTATCTGTTATAAATGTTGCAGCTAACTCTATGCTGCAGTGAAAACAACCATTTAATATCTATTTCCTTATAAATTGAGTAAACTCTATATAATAGAGCTCTGTTTTGGGTTTCTCCACTGTACCAAAGTTTTCTAACTTGGTATTAAAACCTTAGGAAATGTTTCATGTGCATCAGGCTCCAAATAGATCATCATCTGTGCCATAGTGAGCTGCCTACACATCTAAGGGATGGATCTGTTGTGAGTAAATGATATAAGATGTGGGCTTTGGTAGAATCCAGGATATTGCTGTAAAATGGATGCATTTTGCTGGCTCCCTATATCTACTCTGTTTTGTCTGTCTTTGTGCTGCCCCATTTACTAATAAAGTGAAGGTTTCAGAAATTTGAGGACTGTGTTGCTTCAAGCTTTCTCTATTGCTATTTGTAGTACAGTTAGGAGGTTGGCATTTCCATCTTTTTTAGGTGAAGGTATCGTATAGGCTGATAGATTTGTGGCATGCACTTAACAACTTCTCGTGGATCCCTGTTTCTGGTTGTTGTGAGGTTCATTGATAGTTTGAGTTTTTGGTGTAACTATAATAGTGATTCCAACAAATGATATTAGAATATTAGATTATGGGTTCAAATCTTTTGAATCATGCTAAAGGAAGATTGTTGGGAAGTTGGTGCTTCCATCCCTTCGAAATGAAGGTACTGTTTAGCATAGACATAAATTTGTAATGTGGGGCTCAAGCGAACTTTTGGTATAACAATAACAGTGATTCCAACATGATTAATCAACCATTTTGACAATAACTAAAAAAGAAATAAAAAATTATTCAATAACAAGAGAGTTCAATAGAAGAAGAACAGTTTGACCTTTGGTTGTCCACAAAATGATCTAACAAAGGAACTATATCGGAAGGCAATCAAGTAACCATTTTGACATTAAGGATGACAACATTATTTTGAAACTGGGTGAGGTAGATAACTGGATTGGGTCTCTCGTCCTCAGTACAAAAATTTTCAACTATTGGATCGCTTGATATTCAGTTTGGAATTAAAAGTTCAAAACTTTAAAAAAACTATTGTTGAAAAAAAAGAATTGAATGAAGCAATTTTTAGATATAAGCTAACCTGAAGAGCCACAAGGACAGCTGCCTTGATCTCCTCATCCTGAACAGCTGGAACAGCAGTGCCAAGCCCAATTGCAGGTATTTTGTTTCCTGTATTCAATTCTAAAACATGTCCCATTTTTACTCCCGATTTACGCACAGAAAAGAATCGATGTCTAACTTGACAATAAGTTTGTTCCTGTATCAAGTTTTTCAGTAGCAATTTAATACCACCACAGTTTGACATTTTGTAGTGATATCATTAAGCAATTCAAGGGGAAATGCTACACGACAGTTTATCTCTTCAACTATGCCGGCGTTGAATTGAATTTTTACACCTTCTAGATACTTTGAAAGGATCGATTCACCCATGTGCAAAGAAGAAAAGAATTCAATTAAAAATACTATTCAACGATCAGAATTGATATTATTTAGGATAAAGTAAATTACCGAATCGACAATGTCCGCTGTTCAATTATTAAAAAAACAGTCTGAATTGATAAGATGCGACATGCCAATGTAAGCGGTGATGGAAACGGATTTTGGGAAGAGTAATTGTGGGGTTAGTCAAAAAGGTTTTACTTTTCTTACATATTTTTTTTTAGCAAAAAGAGGGGTAAAAATTTATTAAGACAGAAAGGAATACAACAAGGAGAGCTCAACAAGGAGCTCGATCCTGAGCAACAAGATCATCAAATTCATGCACCATCTCAAAGGACAATTGCCTCCTATCCCTAATATTCCAACCCGAATCATGACTAGATGCCCATTTGGCTAAACAATCAGCAGTTCTATTCCATTCACGAGGAATATACATGAACCTAATGAACTGAAAAGAGGAAGAGAAGAAAAGAATCTGCTTAACAACAGTGGCCAGCTGCCAACTAACATCTTCAAGCTCTTGTGAAGAAAGCATGTTCACCAGCACCTGGGAATCAGACTCACAGATAATCTTACTCCATCCCTGCAAGCAACACTGTTCCACAACATATAAAATAGCCTGAGCTTCCATGAGATTGTTAGTATAATCACCCTTATGAACTGAGAAGAAAAATTTAACATCCCTAGAACTACAACGAGCCACTCCGCCAATACCAACCGGACTAGGATTCCCACGGGAAGAACCATCAGTGTTAATTTTCAGAACTCCACAGGGAGGAGGAGTCCAATGCCCATCCCGGTTAACCCGACCCTTCCTCTGATGGTGAAGCTGCCTGGACATAGAAGGAAACCTATGAGCTGCAGCCCCATCCTGCAGATGAAAATTGAGGCGATTACAGATAGCAAGATCAACCGGATCCATACCCCCATCAAGCTCACACTTCACAAGAATAGTTTCCTGAAGAGAATGTGATATTTTCCACCAAAGATGCAAAACACCAAGCCGAACATCTTGGAATATGCGACGATTCCTCTCCAACTAGATATGCCAAAGCATAAAAGATGGGCCAGCAATCCAAGTAGCATGGAGAAAAGAAGACTTGGAGGGAGTAGTACCCAAGTGGGCCCAGAACTCAGGCAAAGAGGAAGCATGCCGACAAGAGCAACCCCAAGCGCTCCACCAAAGGTGCCATTTCTGAGTAGAATAGGAGCAATGGAAGAATAGATGGGAGACAGACTCCTCTCCATTACCACACAAAACACAATAAGAGGGGCCCTAAAATTCATGTTTACAAAGATTATCCCAGGTAATACAATGGTTGTGAGCCACTAGCCACATGAAAAAATTGCACTTGGACCAAGAAACTTTATTCCAAACTTGCTTCCACCAAGGGACCTCAGCATCCCCAAATAATTGTCTAGTTATCTCTTGATACCTAGCAGAGACATGATATTTACCAGACAAGGTACCGCCCCAAGCCAAAACATCTGGACCAAGAAAAGAAGAACATTCTCTAGAGGCCAAAATTTGAGAAAGTTCCTAACGATCCATGTTTGTACCTCCAAGAGGCCAATCAGAAGAATGCTTCCATCTGTAACCAACAACAAGTCCCATTGATAAGGAGTCTTCTAATGAGCCACTTTATCCCATCCAGCGGCAAGAAAAGAGTCACAAAGAGGCTGAAGATGAGGGTATATGGATAAAATGGAAGGGAATCCATCCCAAGCATCAGACCAAAACAAAGCTTGAGAACCTCTTTTACATATCCAAAACAGACCCCTCTTTACCAACATCGCACCTATCTTCAAAGTATGCCAAACCATTGAGCCACGACCTTCAAGAGAAAGTGCAGAAATAGAGCAAGGCAGATTTGTCATGATTATGGTCATTTACTACGTCAGTGCCCCCATAACTCAAGTTTCAAAGGAGTGGATGGTTCTACAGCTAGCAATACTGGTGGTTTGGCAGATACTACAAGGAAAGGACAATCTCAGATGGCTAATACTACCAAGGGGATGAATCCGCAAGATGCTACAGGTAAGGGTAAGGCTCAAATGTAGGATAAGGATGGATTTACCCCTATTCGTCCTCGTGCTAAGGGCCGTGGTCAAAAGAGGCCTTTGAAAGAAAGATTATCTGATTTAGGTTTTAACCACTTTGAGGTGCTGGATAGTATGGTTCTAGAAGAGGGTATTCCTCCTCCTATCTCTTTTGATCCAGTTTGCCTAGATGAGAGATCTGTTCCTAATGATGCTTGTGGGGCATCCCAAGTTGTAGTACATCAAAACTGTGAGGTCCCTGTAGCTCCTGTGACAGAGGCTCTTGTGACTCCTACAATGTTGGAGGATAATGATGTTGTTTTAGCTGACTTCGTTAAGGATGTGCTACCATCAGGTAAGGGAAAGGGTTCTCCTCTCCCCTTGGGGTTGATTTCTTGACCCTTTAAGCGAGCTTCTTCTACTCCTCTAAGGAATTATTATAAAATTATAGATATTTTATTATAATAATTAGTGAGGGTAAGGCTTAAGTTATAATAGTTTAATTGAGTAATAACTAGCAATGGTATCTTAGTGTGCAATGGGTACAGGGATCAACTAAGTAGTTGTCTCTTTTTCAATATTTGTGTTAGCCTCTCTATAATTTACTATGCCTCTATCAATCTATCTCTCCCTCTCTTTCTTTCTTCTCTTTGTGTCCCATATGTATCTTCCTAGATCTCTTTCTATCTTTGCCTCTTGATCTATATCTATCTCTCTATCCTTTTTCTACCATCCTCTCACTCTACATTCATCTAATTTTAGATACTTTAATTAAAGAATTTAATAATATATCTTTATCTTATTTACTATCAGTAATAGTAATTTTTTTTTGGAGTTTTATAAAAAAAAATTTCCAAAGGTAAACTAACATGAACATAAAAGCATTAGAAGGGTAATCATCTAATTCAGGTAAGATTAGACCGAGCTCTTATATCGGGTGATTGGTTTAATAGTTTCAATTGTTCTTTGTCTTCCATCACCAAGATAGGGTTTAGTCACTTTCTGATTTCTTTGTTAGCTGAGCATCTGGTTGTCAAGCTTACCTTTCCTATTAGCTTTGAAAGGATGAGGATAGAATACCACAATTTTGATACTCTAGTCTAGGACCGGTGCAATGTGCAAGTTGAAGAGTCAGGTATGTTTAGGATTGCTAAGAAACTCAATTATGTTAAAAAAAAAGTCAAAGTTTGGAACAAGGATAAATCTCTTTCTATCTTTACCTCTTGATCTATATCTATCTCTCTATCTTTTTTCTACCATCCTCTCACTCTATATTCATCTTTATCTCTATCTTCCTCCCTCCCCTTTACATGTTTATATTTTTTCTCACCTCTCTCTCTCTCTCTCTCTCACACACACACACACACACACACACACACACACACACCATGGCCTTTTTGGTAAACAATTTAAATAGACATTCATGAAATTAGATCTATATGACTATTTTAAAAAAATTATAAGTTAATTTTAGATATATTAATCAAAGAATTTAATAATATATCGTGATCTTATTTACTATCAGTAATAGTAATTTTTTTTTTGGATATTTGTAATATATATATATATATATATATATATATATATATATATATATATCCCAAAAGTAAACTAACATGAACATAAAAGCATCGGAAGGGTAATCGTTTAATTTGGCTAAGATTAAACCAAACTCTTATATCGGGTGATTGGTTTAATAATTTCAATTGTTCTTTGTCCTCCATCACCAAGTTAGGGTCTGATCACTTTTTGATTTCTTTGTTGGCTGAGCCTCTAGCTATCAAGCTTAGCTTTCCTTTTAGGTTCAAAAGGATGAGGATGGAATAGCCCAATTTTGATACTCTAGTCCATGATTGGTGCAATGTACAAGTTGAAGGGTTAGGTATGTTTAGGATTGCTACGAAACTGAATTATGTTAAAAACAAAGTCAAAGTTTGGAACAATGAGACTTTTGGAGATATCTATCACCAAAAGTTGACATTAAAAATTGTTTGGATGAAGTACAAAAGGAAATTCAAAGGGATGGGGATTCTCAAGGCTTTAATGATGAGGAAAAAGAGTTTCTAGTGAAGTATCATGATATTGTGACCAAAGAGGAGCTTTACTGGAGACAAAGATCTAGAGCCCTCTAGTTGATGGTAGGAGACATGAATACCATGTTCTTCCACCTCATTCTGTCAAGACATAGAGCTTTCAAAAGGATTTAAAATATCTCTACAGAGAATGAACATACTCACATCGATGGGGATATTTAGAAGGCTTTTGTTGATTTCTGCTCTAATCTTTTGAAAGAAGATTCAAATCTTTGTCCTCAAAGTCAAAAACCAGCTCCTAGCTTCCATTCCTTCCATTCTAGATGATAACACTAGTAAAATGTTTGTTGTGATTTTGTATGTGGATGAAATTCAAAAAGTGATATTTTCCTTTGAAGGTGAGAAGTCATCGAGTCCTGATGGTTTCCCAATGTTCTTCCTTCAACACTTTTGGAAGATAGTGGGGTTGGAGGTGTGTGTGATAGTTAAAGAGTTTTTTGGATCTAGAAAGATGCTTAAAAAACTCAACTCAACTTTCATACTGATGATCCCTAGAAAAGAGGGTTCTAGAATAGTGGAAGCTTTGAGACCTACAAGCTTGTGTAATTCCATCTTTCTAAAGTGGTGACCTCAAACATTTTATCTATATTATCTTCTATCATTTTATCTCAACAGAACGGTTTTGTGTTGGGTAGAGAAATTCTAGGTTCAATTATCAAAGTCCACGAGGTTATTCATTCCACTAATTGTTCAAAATGTTATGGTTTCCTACTAAAACTTGATCTATCTAAGGCTTATGATAGAGTTGATTGGGAGTTCTCTTTCAATTTTTTGAAATACTTTTGCTTTAGGAATCACTTCATCCATCTTGTTTGCCAACTCATTGGGACTTCTTCTTTAGTGGTCATTGTTAATGATTCTACTTCAAAAAAATTCAAACCATCCAAAGGTTTGAGACAAGGAGATTTACTTTCTCCCATTTTTTTGGCGATCATGGTAGAAACCCTTGGCAGATTCATCAATGCTTGTCTATCTGAAGCATTGATTTCCAGTCTTAAACCTTCTTCTCATGGCCTAACTTTCTCTCATGAGAAATTTGTTGATGACATTGTCATTGTAACACCTCTCTAGGGAACCCAAAAGAAATTAACCTAAAGTTTCACTAAGTTTTCCAAACATTTTTCTTTGAAAGGTTATAACAACAAAAGATAATATAGCAGAAGCAATCACTAGTAAATTTGGAATCAATTTTTGATGAGTTATGGTCAAAATTTCAACCCAAGTTGGTTAAAATTTTGACCAAGCAATTCGTGGCAATTGTTCTCATCAAAACTATCAAGAATTGGTCAAAATTTTCACCAAAGTTTAGTCAAAATGTTTTTATAATTGGCGAAAATTTTGACCAATTCTTGGTAGAAAACTATCAAGGATTAGTCAAAATTTCCACGAATGTTTTGTCAATTTTTTTTTTAATGTTGTATCAAGCAATTGTTTCTTATCCAAGCCATTTAATTTGCAACCTTTTAAATCTCTTCAAAGATAAAGTTGGAGTAGGAAAAATTTTCTTCTCAAAGGTGTCCTTTGATTGTAAAGCATCCTTTCCATTATCTGTTCAACAAACAAGACATATCTAGTTCAATAGATAATGGAATGGAAACTTTACAATTAGAGGACACCTTTGAGAAGAAAAAATCTCCTGCTCCAACTTTATCTTTGCAAAGATTTAAAAGGTTGTAAATTAAATGGCTTGGATAAGAAAAAAATGCTTGGTACAGCATAGAACAAATGGACATTTATGCATAGTGTTCCATCAATAATGTGAATGATGCAAATGCAGCCAAATTTTTTGGGGTCAAAGCCACCAATAATAAATGACTCCATACTTAGTAATAAAATGTTACTTGAAGTGTTAGAAAACATGGGTGACATCATCCATAATGTCTTGAAGGGGAATCCAAGTATATCATCCTTCACTTACTATCATGTGATCAAAACAGTTTAAAGACCAAAATATTTACAATAGCAATATATTAGGAACAAAGAAAAAATATTATCAAAAAATTGTAATTGTTATCATCCAAATGCAATATCATAGAGTATGACAAGACAACTCTAGCACTCCCAAAAGCAACAAATATGGAGTTGGGAGATAAATTTTTTATATATAAATAAGATATATGTCATCTATATCAAAATAGAATGATTATTCTACACACACACACACACACACACACACACACACACACACACACACACACACACACACACACAAACTCATACAATTAGTGAGCACAATCATTTACTTATTACAATGCCATTAACATATAGTTGAAGAAACAAACTATTTATACCATAAAAATATCAAAAAGTACATAGATGATCAAGGCACATCATATTTCACTTACCAAAAATCATGGACAAAGTTGAAAGATCAAAACATTGACATAAAACACACTAGAACACAAGTACTCCCAAAAAAATTAGCATGTAAGATTGCCAGGTGACAATCTCACATGACACAATTGAGATTTATGACATCTAAACTCACCACAGAATGGTAAAACCATATGTACACACAAAAATAGCTGTTTAGTTACCAATTGTGTGAAACTCAAATGGCAAAACCATAATGTCACAAGGGTAAGCCTATCAAATGTCATTTATTGAGAACCATGATATAATCATTAAATAAGAACTAAAGGTGAGTACCTAGTCTAGCTAGGCAACATTCAACAAAAATAACATCAACCATACCAAAAAGCATCCTATAAGAAGTAGGATGTCATGCATCTTCAATAATAGGTATTACATTTGTTCATTTATTTGCCATGTTTACCAAATCTCATCCACTTCTGTGTATAATACAAACTCATTCAAATCCATTATTCAAATTTTGTTTCTTGAAAGCATTACTCATTCAATCAAAATAATACAAACTCATTAAAATCCAGCAATAATCGCAATTGAATTACTTCACTCACAATCCAGAGGTTATCAACACAGCCAAGAATGTCAGCAACCAATTTTGAACAAAATGGATTCCATATTCTATACTTTGTCTTAGTTCCATCATCATTTTGCAGACAAACATGCATGCCAATAAACATTAGATAAAATAACAAAACAAGGCAACATCAATTTGCAACCCACATCTAGGGGACAAGCTTGGTTTAATCTAACTCAGTGTGGGTTTAATCTAACTATTGGTATGTATTTAATTTGTAAACTACATCTAAGCTAACATTGATACCAAAGACTACTACCATCATATCCCTAATGCCTACTATTCTTGAATATATCTACTTTGGCTTAATATTTCTTCTCATGACTTATTGGCCTATACTATGAATTGGATGACAGTTGTTGTTGTGTACATTTTTATTACCATATAGATTATACTGTTAATCTTGTTCATTTGTCATTTTTTCTCAAGTGGAAGCTTCAATGAGAAATCTTGGGCGCGTCTAGAAAAAAACATTGTTAAAAAAATAGTGAAAGATACTAGTGTGAGGAAAAGAGAGATGATCAACATGTTGTCATGATCAAAGAGACAATGTCATCTTGTAAGACATAGATCTTATCACTTTTAAGGATAAGAACCAAACGAACTTATCAATATTACCAAGATGAGAGGTTCAATAGCAAAGATGTCATAACAAGAAGACATAACTATTATGACGTGCTTGAGATTATAGACAATTTTAAAGTGCATAGTGAGCAGCCAAAAGAATAGAGGATGGAAAATGCAGAGTTCTAGTTTATAGGTCATCCTAATGTATTAGTTGAGCTAAGCACACAAGTTAGGACCTGTTCATAGATTTCAGCATTTAAATGAAGCATGAAATAAATAGAAAGCAATATAAATTTTGTGTGAGAAGTAGCTCAACATTATCCAACATACAAATAGATTACTTAGTAGAAAATTTGAAGCAAGCATAAATAGAAAACCTTAGTTTGTCAAAGAAACTCAAAGTTGAATACATTCACCATTAAATTAGAGAGCAATGTGTTATCTTTTTGCTATCCATATTTGGAGATATCATAGTAGTACCAGAGTTGCAATTCTTGGCAACCCATTTGAATTGATTATATGCTTGGAAAGGGTGGTCACAACTAGGAAAATAATTTGATATTTCCCATTATGTCAAATTTCTTTGGCCTAACTCTATCAGAGTTGCATCCAAGGTTCAAGGATTTTCATATTCTTTTTCAAAAATAAATACTCAAATATTTATTTTTTCCAATTCATATGATTCTTGAGGGAAATGATTAAAAGGTCTTCAATGGCACTCTTGCCATCCCCTATTGTGGCCCATTCTCAAAAATGTTAAATTTCTAACCTCCAAGAAGTGCAAAATATCAAATATTGAGAAGTTCTAACCTTTTAACACCTTTTTGATCCAAAATGTCAAAATCTTAATTCGCAGAAGTCTAGGCTTGCTCAAATGCTGAGCAATTCTACCTTTTGAACTTCAACTACTCTATGCTTTGACATGTGAACTCACCTACCTGAAAGAGAGCAAAGATTCATCAAATCAGTAATAGAGTATAATCTTTTTTATCATCCTTCCAATGAGTGCCAGGCAGAAGGATATGTAATGGAGTATAAACATTCATCAATATATTATAATGAAAGGGGCTTTTTGTGAAATATTATAGTTGTAAATTGCTCCTATAGAAAGGTATCCCACATATGTAACTATGAACAAAGAGTTGTTTACACAATTCTTTGTAGAGGATGCCACTTCATGGAGGTCAATAATTACAAGGTCTGCAGATAGTGGATATGTTGAAAAAGTACAACTCATAAATGTTGTACATAGTAATATGAAGAATGATTATCATTTTTCTTTGCACTCAGTTTAATAACACTTCCAACATAGAAACAATCACCCCAAAAATCTTAATATTTGATAAATTGATTATGTAAATGTAAGAAAATGACCTCTTCCTTTTAAGGAAAGAAACACTGATGTAAATAAATTTATTTAGAATCCATAATGATTATTTTAGGCAAGAAAAAGTTAGAAGGAATCTGTAGCCACCACATTATAAGAACATGGAAAAATTAATTGGTTTGTCTCAAAGAAAGATGCCAAACATTGGTTTTTGAAACCCCATAAAAAAATATTAAATTTATTTAAGTTGCCAAAGATTATTGCAGCCCATACAATGCAAAATCTAAACAAAATTGAAAATCTAAAAGATTCTATATAAGCATTTAGCTTAAGCAATTCTTTTTCAAAGTAATGGGCTTATCAATTTTCACACAGTTCTAATACTGTCCATATTTTGAGTGAAGGTAGAATGTTAACTAACACAACTCTTAAATACCCAACAAGTTATAACACCAAATGATAGTAACCCTTCCAAGTTCTAATGACAATCAAAACCAAACACTACTAGCTATTTTGTTCACAATACCTCAAAAAACACCAAGCCACTAACACAAGGAGATAAAATTTTAGGAAAGAAAATTTTGAATGCAAAAACAACAAACAAACTTTAATCGAAAGCATTATCATTGCATGTTGTTCAAGAGAAAACATGTATAGCTTCATCTCTCACAAATTCTTCTAGCTCAATTCAAGTTAAACCATCAAATTACACTTGATTAGGTTAAAATTACTCTAAATAAATATCAGGTGTACAAGTAGAGTTGCAAGTCTAATATAGTGAATCAAAAGGAAAATAATATATGCTTCCATTATATTGTGCACAAGATGGTCCAGATCATTAAAACCATAGAAAAGAAAGTTGTTACTTCTAGGAAGTGAAGTTTTGTGCGAGGCTTATACTATAGGATGATTCTTGTATATTGGCATCTCTTTTCATTAACTTTCTATCCTCTTTTATGCTATGGTGCTAATAGGAATTTTTTTTAGTTGAATTATAATCTTTTAAACATGTACTCCTCAGATTTTTGATTTGATGAGCTCTTAGACAAAAGTTTTGTATAAGTGTTTTTAATTTATGCTATGTGGGAGCTATGCTTGGATAGCATTTGGATTCTAGTTGCTCTTCTGAGCTATATTTCTACACTTGATCCAATATTAAGTAATAATAAAAAGAAAGACCAATGGTAGAATTTTAGATCTTGACTCATATAGTTTTCTTATAAGCCATCGATTAGATTTTAGCACAGAAACTAAGATATATTTTTCCTTCTCCTTTTTAGAATAGAAATTACCACATGTATCTATGGGCTTTAATGAGCCCTATCTACAATCCAATGAAATGGATCTTCACAGGAATAGTCACGAAGTGCCAAATCATTTAATATTATAGATTGGTATAAAGAGTGATAAAAAGTGAAGAAATAGTCATTAAAATTCAATGATAAGTTAATGGAGAAAACATATTGAACTCAGTTTTATATTTTAATATAAAAAAGAACATAGTGACTAAAGGTAGAAATTTATCAATAACTTCTCTCCTCATGGTGCCTTTGCATAGATGGGGACTAAAGAAATATTTTATTGTATCATTGAAATAGACCTTCACAAAATTTGGAGGGCGTCCTATGCAATTTAACTTCTATTGAATGTTAGTGTGTGTTTGGAAAGATTGGCTAAATCTAAAGAAATTATTACTAAAATAGGTCAACTACCAAATTTAAGATGTGTAATAGATCCATATAGTTTTGATAGTGAGCTTAGAATTTTGTGCATTAGCTAGGTTTTATCAAGGAGAAGATGAAAGTGGCTAATAGCATGAAGAGCCCTGGGAACTAGAAGGAGATGGGTCCTATGTTTTCCCTTGTATTCTAGTAGAATTGTTGCTACAATTAAAATTGTGACTGTGCCTATGGTATCTTCTACCAGGCCAATGGACATTAGAGGAATTGCCATGTCCATGATAATACAAATATTTTGATGAGTATAGACACATATATATCAAGTCTTGAGATCAATGATAGAATAAAATCAAGGAAATTGTGAACACATAATCAAAGGCACCATAATGTGTAGGGAAAGATGTGTTTCTCTTCAGGATTTGGGCAATTAGCACTACTTTCTAGGGTTTTAAATGCAGAATTCCATCTTACATATTATATTCTCTCAAATCATATATAACTTGTTATAAATTCTTTCTAAAAAGAAAATAAGACTATAGGTAACTGCTCTTTTAGAATTGTAGAGAAATCTCAAAACATAGACATTTGCGCTATTACATTCAACCAAATATTTAAGACATGTTATTAGAATGGTTAAACCTTGCATAAAAATTGACAATTTGTGCACACATTTCCAAGTATAATTCAAAATAGGATACCAATTGTGAGTGTAGGTGCACTCAATTTGCTACTCATTATGACAAAATGCAAGTTGAACAGTTTTTTCCTACCATTAATTAGAACTACCATTAAAGAAATTAATCATGAAGAGGTGTTGCAGTACTTCAACTCTTTGAAATTTTTTTCATTGTCAAAATTTTAGATCATGCTACAAATCTCTATGAACAGTGGAAACTAAAAGGTTTTGGTGTTTGAGTTGTGGAGGTTTGAACTATCTATTTCAAATTTCAATAAAAATATAGAAGATTGAAACACAAAACTCTAATCTATGACCTACTTAGTCTTTTTAGGAATGACCCAGTTAGGTAAGTGATCTATCATTGAGGGTAATCTTTATCCCTTTTCCCACAAAATGAAAAGTGCATGAAATATCATCCAATTATGATAAAATTGATAGAGGATATTGATGATGTGCATTTCAGGGATAGGGTCAAGTTTTCTAGATACTTCTTTATTGAAAGTTTGATTGGATGTGTTGAAAGAGTGATTCCAGAGTCTTAACTTTAAGCTCAAACATCTGCAAAATTGTTCGTACATCATGCAATACTAGTGATGATTCATTTGTTCTAGATCTTTCTTCATACTTGAGGTTCCATCCCATGTTCGGTGTTAAGCTACCTAACCCATATACATCATGCCTGAGCCTATTTTAATCTTGACATCTATTGGAGTTGGAATTCTTCATACGTGACTACAATAGATAAACAAAATCCATTGAACCTAAAGTACAAGAAACTTCCTATTGGGTTTGTAGTTTGTACCTCACTAAGGCGTGGTATGCATGTGATAATTTAACAAATTATGCAAATTTTTGACAATACCTTGCAAATTATGTAAGATAACACTCTATTCACTTTTCAATTAGCAAACCTGGCAACTTCTACCAAAACCTTTTTAAATTGCACACTAGTATGCTGGGCTCGATGTGGGTTACAAGAAAAAGATACATCATCAATGGAGTCTCTATCTGGTGGGCATTTGACACTTCATATTAATTTGGAATAACACAATCTTGAATAACAAGTCTATCATTGTACTCATATTGATCATATCTTGTTTATGATGAATGGAGTAGCTCTATTTTCTATTATCTCTTTTGAATATATGACATGCTACTGAATTTGTTTGTACATGCCCATTACATGTATGCCATGATTCATAGGTTAAATAATTCCATTACTTAGCTAGACCGAGGATTATCTAAAGTGTGAAACTTAAGGGATTGTTAAGGAACAATGCATGCAATAATCTATACTAAAAATAATTAAAGATCAGAAGTAGATGAAGATACGTTGGTTTTCATGGGGAGCAATTTGGGAAAAATTGGGTGATAAAAAGAGGAAAATGTATTTAATTACCTAAAATAAAGGTGTAAATAGAGTATAAATGGAGTAAGGTCTTCAATCATAGAGAAACTTCCTCTAGTTTTCCTCTAGACTACATGGTAGCACCCAATCTTATTGAGCTCTCTTCATAATAACTTCTAAAAATTGCCTTTAAAGTGGTTCTATCCAATAATAAATAGGTCCCATTTAAGCAGTTGATGATTTGGCAATTTGTAAACAATCTCAACATTCTGTCAGTTGTCTGGAGTTTTTAATTTTTTTGAACATGATTTCATTTACTAATGTGAATATGCATTGAATCTAAAATTCTCTTGAGCTTTTTACCAACTATTATAAATTTTGATTCTGATGTTTTGGGAATAAAATTCAGTACATATGAAGAAGGTTGTTCGTATCTTCATGAAGGTTTTATTTATTTGTCAGCTTCCCAACTCTAGTTGACTTTTTTTGTTTATCTAGTTATTGAGAATCCCAAGAATATGGGAATTGGTTTTTCCTTATAAAACTAGAATCATGGAGTATTGTAATTTGACAAAAGTTGGCGATTGAAGCAATGCATGCTATAGTATATATAGAGAAAAAGGTGTTAATATCTTTAGCTTATGAGGTGGGGTAGTGCACTAGCATCAAATCAGAGAAACAAGAAAACAGGAAGCCCAATCCTAGGGTATTAATGGTTACTCACTTATTTTACTTGTAGGCTGTAGGAAATTAGTTTTATTTTTATTAGATGCACATTAGATTTATTTTGATAAATTCCCTTAACTATATGGATGAATTTTCATCTTCACCATTGGCTACAAGCAGTTGTTCCCCAACTATTTCATCTATGTATCTACTATGTAGAGATATCAAGTTGAATTTTTTTAATTTGGCTATTTATGGTATTCTTATCCAATGTCTTGCAAATTCCTTTTTAGTTTCTAATGTAATACACACAAAATATCATGAATATATGTTTTATTGATGTTTCAATTGCATCTATGTTTTTGCAACTCTTTCTTCATTCTTCTAATTTTTTACATAGGGAGTAGTAGATTTTAACAATCTTCTTCTAACCACAAGAGCACAAATCCTTCATTCTTTCTATAAATCTTTATAATATAATTCTACACAAGCTCTGTAAAGGGATTTAAACATGTCTTCCCAGCTTAACATGATAAACCCATGTCAAGGTTGCCATTAGTATTTTCTAGCATTAGCATCTTTTTGTAGCCATGGCAGCAAAAGTTGTTGTTGCTAGGAACTGCCTTTGAAAATCCAAAGGCCAAATGTAATATTGACTTTAAAGATTATAGATATATCAAGTACAAGTTATTAACTGCTACATTCAATCCAACAAGAACATAACCTAGAAGAAAAATGGAGCCATTAAACAAGGAAAATTATGGATTCTTGAAACATTTTGTTTCCCCTTATTAGCAATTTAGATTTCAATCCTCTCAAATAGGAAGAATCACTTTGAATTACTTGAAAAGACCCAACAACATGAGTAAAGTTTGTCAAGGATTTGGTCTAGACAAGAGAATGTGAAAAAATCCAACAAAGACTTAGGAAATATACATTTCGATATTGTGAAAAGCTCAAGTTTTGACTTTTAAACAAGAAAGAATTGCTAAGTGGATTGGGAGGGGGATTTAAATTCTAAAAATAGTACATAATGTAGTAAAAAATTGGAAATAAAAATTTCTTCAAGTAACATCCCAAGCAATAGAATAAATTCACTTCATTTTCCTTAAAACTGTCCAAACTTGGGCAATAGGCTCCACTAGCTCTGCTACTTCACCAGATCAAACTGAGAAAAATATGTAACATTATTCCTCAAACCAAAGGCCGTATGGTTACTTTTTCTTGGCTCCATCCTATCTACCCTGATCCCATTGTTTACTAAGGTGTTGTGCTCCATGACTAGAAAACCCTGGGCTTGAAACCCTTAAGAGACTAGAGCACAAAGCGAACAACAATAGCCTCTAGTCACACAACCTGCTCCTTCTACTCTATTACCTAAATACCCCACCTTTCTCCAAAATGATCATAGAAATTGAAGCCATGGGAAATTTGCATGATAGCATATAGAGCTCCTCTTTGCATTTGCATTTGCTACCCTTGCTCGACCCATGAATGAATGAAATTTTTTTCTTTCTTACCCGCAAATGAATGAAAGTTTTTCTTGTTTTGTTATAACGTCTAGTTGGTTGAAATTCAACTTGGGAAAATATAGGTTTATCAAAATTTCAACTAAATCAGCCATATAATTTTTATTTTTGACCAACACAGGAATGAAAAGAAAAGAAAAATGGAATTATAGCTTTGGTCAAAAAATTTGGTAGAAAAAAAAGTGCAAATGTACTAGTGAATAACTCACATATATACAAACAATCCATAAACATATTACATTTCTTAAGGGTTCCATGATGTTGAATCACATGTATAAGTTTTATTAATACTAAATCTGATACATAACAATATCCACATCATAGAATAACCACAGGTACAAATCTAATGAATAATATACAATTAAACATAAGATGTCACTTAGCATAACCATAATGCATAATCATTCATTGTACAAGTCATAGGATGTGAGAAGCTCAAAGACTATACATCATGAATAAATACACCATCTCAAAAGATCTTTGATAATCAAATATAGTACAACAGAATATAATCATCCAATATAAATAAAAGATTAGAACGAAAGGAACAACTACACAAGTACATCCAGCAATGAGATCCAACTATTGGATCTCAATGGTATAAGAAACACTACCACCTGACCTCATGTAAGCTAAATGGTCCACTCCCACCATGCTGAGGAGATAATCTCATGTCCCATATAGATATCAATCCACAAGTCATAATCAAACATCTAGGTCAAGGAAAACCTGATAACAATTTATTTCAAAGTTACCAAGATACAAATGACATCTAAACCCAAAGGCAACAAAGACACATAGGAAATCTAATATGTAAGTGGGCAAGTGTCATCACATGAGTCAACTGAAGGGTTACCTTGGCATCCTCTCTAGACTCGAACCCCTTAGTGAGTTTGTGTGGCAATAGTATCATTTCGTACAAATAATGAATACTAATGAAGCAAGGTTGCAACCAAGAATCCTCTCTACTCCCATCCTATCTTGTACTAGCACTCGAGGCATGAGTAAGGAAAAAACCACTAACTCTTTTTAATTCATTTTAAACCCATTTAATGAAATATTATCACTTATTAAAACAACCTGCAATTGGTTACCTAGGTAGCCTCTTTAGGGCTTTCACCTCCATTGTAAGCCACTTCCAAACATACATAAAGGCAACCTACCCTAAGCCCAAAAAAGTAGAAAGTCTTATAAGATCACACTAAAGCACATTAGTTCTTAAACAAGCAACTAGAAAGCACCAAAAGATACTTGATTGAAAACTCATATTTTTCACAAATAAAAACACCATATAACCGCTAATCCATAACTCAAAGATCACATGACATCAAAAAACATCACAATACAAGAACTCCCAAGCATCTACTAAACATCCAAAAACTAGTCAACATACTAAGTCAACCCCAAAGCAAACACAAAGTAAAACATAAATCATAACAAGTGTAGTTTCATAATTTTATTTGGTTTTGAAACATAAGATTTTGATTTAAAATAGAGTTCAAGTTTTTGTTTATCCAAGTTCATGTTTGCTAAGATTTTTGAGTTCACGATTATTCCAAAATAACATTCTCAAAATTTATGAGAAGTTCTTCTTAAATAACAAGATAAAATAAACATATATTCAAATTTAAAACAATATAGGATTTAACCACATCTTATTATTAAATTATTAATAGTAGTAATTATTAAATTATTAACAAAATAATATAAAAACATTAATTTATTAATAATGATAATCATTAAATTAACAATATAATAATAATTAATAATAAAAATAATCATACATTTTATTTAATAAAAAAATAATTTAAAAAAATCACAAATCTATAATGCAATAAAAATTTCATACCCCAAACTATAGGGAGGTCACATAGTGGCTTGGTAGCCACCGCATTAGCAACATCATTCACTGCCTTAATAGTGTGCATTGCTACAATAACATTTGTTGCTTTTGTAGCTAAGGGGGGAAGGTCATTGCCCCTCTTCCAATTTTAAATTTTTTTTTAATATGTTTTAAAAAAATGATAACCCCCACTCCAAAATGTGCCCCTTTTTTTTCAAATTTTTCTTTTATTATAAAAATTATTAGAATAATAATTTACTGTGGTAATATATATATATATATATATATATATATACACACACACACACACACACAAATTTTGTAGTATATCTAATAGGAAAACAAATACAAACTATCAAATTTGTAAATTTAATTTTTGATAATCTTTCCCAAACAATCAAATTATGAATCCTCAAATTTATCAAACAAGGGTCTCCAATCTAAAATTCTTTCACATATGTTTTCAAAAAGAGTAAATTTCAACACAAGGGTTTCAACCCAAATTAAGTTCTGAAATACATATCCATTCAAACATGAAGAAGACAAAGAGATTTCAAAGAGCAAATTACTATGTAAAAATCAACAAGATCCTACCTTGATTTGATGCTAATCAATCGGATGCTCAGAGCTTGCAAGCAATTCCCATCATTTTGAAAACCCTCTTTCTCCAAAATTTTGCTCCTCTAAACTTTTTTGTGGAGAAATGAGCTTTGATTTCTTAATAAAGAGTCTTCTTCCTTTAGGGTTTTAGTTTTCCAATCACACAAACCCTTTTTCCTTTATTGATTTAATTTATTTTTAATTTCATGTGCAAACTTTTTGCAATTTTAATTTAAAATAAACTTTATTAAATTTACTCTCTTTCTCTCTCTCTTATTAAATAACATGATGTCTTTAATATATTTATAAATTCAACTAATAATAATATTTAGAGTTTATTATTAAAATGAAACTCCTAAATAAATGATTATTAAATTAAATAAATATAATTACTCAAAAAATAGAACTTTAATTAAATCTTTGAAATTTAATTCTTTTAATTAATTAATTTCTTAATTAATTAAATATAATTAAAAATTTATTTTCTTTATATTTTTTATTAAATTAAATCATTTAATATTATCTTAATTTGATTTAATTATAATTGTAAATTCACAATAGACCCACAATCTAAATCGGAAAACTTGTAATAAAGATATAGTACTAAATCAAACTCAAGGGTCAAAAATCATGAATTCATGTCACTTGATGAATTCAAAAGGGTAAATAACTCAAATACTTCTCCTACTTTCAAGGACAATTGGCTTAGGGTTAAGATTTGGACTAAAGAACTATTTTCCCTCTTTTACCACTAACATAGTGCGATAGGGCATGCTCATCTTGGCAATTCAGAAAAGTTGATGCCTGGTACCTATAATCTGCATAAAATTTGAACATGTACACATACATATAAAACTAAACTAAATAGGAAATGGTAGAGAGTGGTGTAGAGAGAGTAGGTGACTATGACTCCCTTCCTCAACCACATCAGAAATGTCAAATTTAAGGTAAATCATACATGTTCACCATACACATGCAAGTATTGGGTAAGTATCCATCGAAACTGCATATAAAAAATTCATCTAACTATCATCATGAAATAAATGAAAATCACTGTATATAAGCATCATTATCGAAAGAATAATCATTTACACATGAAATAATTGAGTATCAAACAACTCATCATATAAATCAACTAAGTATGTAATAACATCCAAACAAATTAGGTAATCAAGTACCATTAATTGTCAAGCATAACCATAAAGTTGGCCTAAAAGAATTTGGCAATACAATATGAAAACTAAACTAGAGGTAGGCACTATAGTCATGATGAGAGAATCTTCATTAAAGGAGGCAATAAATTTCAAAGAGTGTCTCCAAGTGTACACTAAGGCCTTAGGACAATTGATTAACTTGGAAAAAAGTTCTATCTTTTTTATCAACACTCCTATTTCCAAATATGGGAATATTGCTAGGATTATGGAGTGTAAAATTCAAAATTTACCCACTTCCTACCTTGGGATGCCCTTAGGGCTTAAACCTTTGGAGGCTTTTTGGGCAATGATGGTTGATAGATTCGATATGAAGCTAGTTAGTTAGAAAGGGACTCTCCTTAGACAAACAAGGAAACTCCAACTTCTTAAATCTTCTTTGCAAAATCTATCTATCTATGCTCTCAACCTTTTCAAAATGTTGGGAAAGTTTTTGGAGTCAATATAATAATATCCAAAGGAATTTTCTTTGGTTTGGAGTTGAGGATAAAAAGAGGTTGGCTTTGGCAGCTTGGAATAAAATGTGTAAGACTAAAACAAATGGAGGCATTGGGACTTTTTCAATCAAAATGCCTAACTTAGCCCTGATGGCCAAGAAAATTTGGCACATTTTTGAAGACAACAAAGATTAGAATAAAATATTAAAGAGAAAGTACCTTATTAATAATATGAATTCATCATAATGGATTTCCTAGAATCTCGCAATCTGGTTCAAGGGTCCAACTTTTTGAATGGAATTTAGGAAGAGAAATAAAATTAATTAAGTCTGTGACAAGATGGAAAGTGGGGAATAGTTGTAATGTTGACTTTTGGGAAGATAAGTGTATTTTTTAGGAACTAATATCTTCCTTGTTGATGCTGGGCCTTTTTAAGGAAAGATGTATTCTTTGGTTTGGATTGCAAGTCTTAGATTAATATTAGAATGGTAAGTAGATGGACCTAACTATTCTTGATCGTATCTTCTCTTGGGTTATGATAGAGATCAACTCCATTGTCTTGGTTCTAACAATACCTGATCAGGTTATTTAGGAAGGAAGTGCCAATGGCTCTTATTCAATAGCCTCATAGATAAGTTCTTTGCAAACCCCAATCATCCCCCCTTCAGTGTGGGACAAGATGTGGAACTATCATCTCATTATTAAAATCAATGTTTTTCAATGACTTGTACTTTAGAAAAAAATCCTCACGATTGATAATATATTGAAAAGAGGTCTGTCTTTTACTAATAGGTTTTTTCTTTGTGAAGGGGCTCTTGAGATGGGTGATCACATCTTTTTGCAGTGCCTTTATTCTTGCGATACTTGGATGTGTCTTTTCAATGCTAGAACCTACTGTGGATCTTACCTAGTATGGTGTCTAAGCCTTGGATTAGTTGGAGAAGTTGTATTGTGCCTATGGAAAAATGAATAAGGTTTCTTCTTGCTCCCCATGTTTTCTGGAGAAGTCTTTCAAATTCTAGCAGTGTTGGATGAAAGAATCAAACTTAATGTGGTTGAAAATTACCATAACATCCTTAAAGGTAAGGTGGATTTTGAGAAGGGGATTATTATAGATATATCTAAGATACCAAAAGATAGTATAATAAAGAGAAAAGGGAGAATCAGAGATCAAACTGTCCGCCAAATGGTTGGAGCTGATTGAACTTCAATCAGGAAAGGAAGGGAATCTTTGTGTTGTTGGCTATGTGGCAATTATTCGAGATGAGAATGGAAATATGACTCATTGGATTTAGGATCTACAAGTTTTATGACTTAATCCCAACAATCAGATATAATTTCTTGATCCATGTAGTAAATGTGTGGCTATTTATTTAAAACCATTGAAATTACAAAAAACAAGAATCTAGGACTGATACAGAGGAATTCTAACCAATTATGTAAAGTTAATTTAAAACTTTTATTGAAGCAAATTAACATAACTGAAATGCAAAAAAGAACAATCTACTGATAGAAAGAGAAATGAGAGATAAGAGGCACAACAAAATTTGATATTGGAGTTTGCCCTGTCAAGACTACATCTCCGGTCTTGCTCCAACTGGTGGACTGATCTAATTAACTCCAAAATCACATATAGAGTGTTACAATATCAACCCTTCAAGTACAACAAAATCTCACTACTGTGATGTATGTGACTGAAAAATGTCCTCCAGAAAATATCTCCCTTCTCAGCACTTGGTCATTCCTCTAATTTCTCTCCAATTGAATTTCCAATTTTCAATGCCTTGGAAATGCCTTTGACCTTGTCTTTTTATAAATAAAATTAGACTAAAATAAGATAAAATAAAGAAATATATAATAATAGACCTTTTAACAAATTACATCTCGTCATACCTCCTTTAACAAATTCAATTTTTTTTTTTTACATCTTTTTTAGGGTAGAAAATAACAATAAAACCTTAAAATATAAGATTAGTGGCCTTCATTTAAAACATAAATAACGAATAACCTACCAATTCTCTCAATAGCACACGTAGTGCATTGGTGGTAAAGACTTTTAGTAGGTAATTAGTTAGGGGTTCCAACCCTACCGGCGGCCTCCTTTCTCAAACGTGGACAATGATTAATGTTTAAATTAAAAATAGTGCATAAATAGCGCAACGATAGCCGCCCAACATAGGTGGTTGGTGGTTAGAGGTTTGACCCCTACTGGCCACCTTGGCCACTGCCAAATTCAAACTAATTTTTTTTTCCACCATGTTTTTTTAAAATAATAATTTTCTTTCCTTCCACTACCACATGGACTTCTGATGACATCATTTGCTAGCTTGGTCAACCAACTTTGACCTCTCATAACTTTTGCATCCGAGCTCTAATTTTGACAAAATGAAAGTCATCAAAAAGCTCTCAAGATCTTTGATTTTGTGCCAACTTTAACCAATTTTGGAGAGTTCAAAATTTTTCTTTCTTGGCGGCCTCTGACCTAGGGTTTGGCCAACCTTTGATTAGTAATAACTTGAGTGAAAATATTTTTCATATCCAGCCTCCCCACTGAAAAGAGCTTTCAAACCTCCAAAAGTTTATTTTTACATAAAATGAAAGTGAGGGCATGTTTGCCTCCCTTGTCTAGTATCACTTGTACAAATTTATGGAATTTTGAATATCTAAACCATCACACACATTATGAAGAATGAAATAGCACTGCTAATACAATCAACCATATATCCACCAGTGTTCATTGTTGCGTCCATCACCCACATAGTACCAACTAGTAGAAATAGAAGCAATAAAACTAAAATAATTGATGAAATGGAAAATGTATCAATATTTTGGACCTTGTGCATAGGAACAACATTAGAAAATGAACCCTTTACATCTTCTTTTACCATTACTGGCAGAAGACTTGATTTTGCTTGCACTTGATCCTCACTAGTTGCTATGGACATGAGGGTTAGTTTACCGCTTGCATTGACAATCATTTTCAAAAGTCATGTGTTTACAATTGATCCTACATTCTTCATGCGATGAGCTCTTATAATGTATTCAATTCCATCCTTAAAAAAATGATACCTATTATGTTCTGTGTAGAAGATAGCTTTCCTATCATATGATTATGGGCTACCCAATAAAATCCCATAGATATCAAGTGGAACCACATCTAATTCAACCTCATCTATGAACTTAGATGTTACTATGAATCTTAACTTACATTTCTTAGTGACTTGCGATCTATTATCATTGCACACCCAACCTAATGGATAAGGTCTCTTATGTGGCTTAGTTTCTAATCCCAACTATTTAACAACTTCTTCTAAAATCAGATTAACTTGGGACCCACTATCTATCAATGTGTCAATTTTAGTGTTCTTAGAAATCACCCTTACATGAAAAAGTTCACACCTTTTACTATCTTCAGGAACAACATGAGTTTTTGAAGTAGATGGAGGAAACACAAGTTTTAGTTCAAAGAAGGAATTTTCTCCTCCTTAAGGACACAAGAAAGGCAAGAAAGTAGCCATTGTGAAGAAAGAGAAAGGTGGCAAGCCTACTTGTTCACATTGTTAGAAGAAAGGAAATGCAAAAGCAAAGTACTAGAAATTACATCCAGAGTTGAAACCAAAGTGGTTTAAGAAGGATAAAAATGGGAACAAAAGTCTATAGCTATTATTCAGGATCTTGGATTAGATTTTGGTAATGAGACAACAATATCAGTTGTGGGTTTGAAAGGTAAATCTTGGATCGAGAAATTATATCTGATTGTTGGGATTAAGTCATAAAACTTGTAGATCCTAAATCATATGAAGTTTGGTATCAGAGTAGTAAATGCATGACCATGTATTTAAAATTGTTGAAATTACAAAAAAGAAGAATGTAGGACCGATATAGAGGAATTATAACCAGTTACATAAAGTTAATTTAAATTTTTTAATGAAGCAAATTAATGTAATTGAAATGCAGAAAAGAAAAATCAATTGAAAGAAAGAAAAATGAGAGATAAGAGGCACAACACAATTTGATATCAGAGTTTTCCCTGTCAGGACTATGTCTCTAGGTCCTGCTCCAATTGGTGGACTAATCTAATTAACTCCAAAATCAAGTACAAAGTGTTACAATATCAACCCTTCAAGTAGAACAAAATCTCACTGCTCCGACGTATGGGACTGAAAAATGTCCTCCAAAAAATATCTCCCTTCTCAGCACTTGGTCATTCCTCTAATTTCTCTCCAACTGAATTTCCAATTTTCAATGCCTTGGAAAGGCCTCCTACCCCCTCTTTTTATGCATAAAATTAGCCTAAAATAGCCTAAAAGAAAAAAATACAATAATAGACCTTTTAAAAAATTACATATTGTCATACCCCCTTTAAGAAATTAAAAAAATTGTTTTTACATCTTTTTAGGGTAGAAAATAACAATAAAACCTTAAAATATAAGGTTAGCGACCTTTTAAAACATAAATAATGAATAACCTACCAATACTCTCAATAGCATATGTAGCTCATTGGTGGTTAAGAATTTTAGTAGGCGGTTGGTCGAGGGTTCCAACTCTACAAATGGCCTCCTTTCCCAAACATGGATGGTGATTAATGTGTAAATAAAAAATAGCGCATAAATAGTACAATGAGCACCACCCAACTTAGGTGGCCGGTGGTTAGAGGTTTGACCCCTACCAGCCACCTTGGCCATTGCCAAATTCAAACTAAATTTTTTTTCCTGCCATTTTTTTTTAAATAATATAATTTTTTCCTTCCACCACCATGTGGAGTTCTGATGATGTCATCTACCAGCTTGGTCAACTAGTTTTGACCTCTCATAACTTTTGCATCTAAGCTCCGATTTTGACAAAATGAGCATCATTGAAAAACTTGCAATGAGATCTTTGATTTGGTGCCAACTTTGACCAATTTTGGAGAGTTCAAAATTTCACCTTCCTGATAGCCTTTGACCCAAGGGCTAACTAACCTTTGACTAACCATAACTTGAGCATACAAACTCCTTTATTGTCCATTCAAGTTGTATGGGATTCAAAATTTCAAGGACTTAAACATGGTATTGATTGTTGTTCTTTTGGAGATACTTCAAATTTTAGTGAAAATATCCTCTAGATTGACTAAGGCCATTGTGATTCCCTTGGGGTGTCAAACTAATCATTTAGAAAAAGAAATGGGTCTCCTCGATGGGTTAAGGCTAGCAATGAATTATAATTGGAAATACTTGTAGATCAAGGGGGGTTCCATGAATATTGTTAATTATTTGTAGGAAAAGGTTAAGGCATCATGGACTATTTCTAACATCATGATAGAGTGTAAATATATTGTAAATAATATGGGCATGTTGGTTATTAGCCATATATATAAAGAAGCTAATAATGTGGCTAATGTTCTTGCCAACGTCATAGTTGCCAACTTGAAGTCCATCCTTTTGAATTATAATTTAATAGGGTATAGAAATTTAAAAGCTGAGATCGATCATGAAAAATATTATATAAAGTGGGGGATTTAAAAATCTTGTTATTAATGAAAGACACGTCTAGGGAAACCAAGAGTAATGATGGTGCTACTTACAACCAGGTTTTGATCAATTTTGAAGAACTTCTCATATTTTGTGTGTGTTTCTATTTTTATTCATTTATCTTGGACTTTCTTTGTGTAAAGATAGTTTCTTTTGGAAATTTATTGGAATTGATGAAATTTGTAGAAGCATTACTATGGGTGGAGTTCTAGAAAGGTGGGAGTCAGGGAACTGTGATTCCTAGAAGAAAGAAGCCAAAGTTTGGGATATATTGGATAAGGGTAGGTTGCTGCCTTACATGGTTAGAATAAAGGATGCCAAACCAGAGATCACTAAGGCATTTGTTAATGGATGGGAAGTGGGTATGGTCACCTTGGAGGGAGACATCTCAAGTTGTACATTGACATTATGGTGCTGATTATGAGTCTCAAAGGAAAAGGTGTTATTTTTTACCATAGTAAAGAAATAGTGGAGGAAGCAATTAAGAAATTTCTCTTGTTAAACAAAAGGAAGGGTTTTTTTTCATTTCTTCTCTAAAAAATATATGGAAATTGGTTCTTAAATAAGTTATCTAGTATATCACTTGTGATGGGAGGTATGATAAGGTTTGAAATTATCATTCTGTCATGTTCAATCATTTCAAACAAATAGTATAAAGGAAGTCAAGGAGAAACTGAATAAACCCATTCTCCATAAAGGGTTGATGAGGTTGATTTTTTAATTCATGATTGTTCATGTGAAGGAAACCCTCACCTCACCTATTCCTATTAAAAGTGAAAAAATCCATAAAACTCCTAGTAGTATTAAAGGAAAAGACAAGTAGTTGAGGGCTTTATTGGGAGAAGTTATAAGGGAGTCGATGAAAAGAAACAAGAAGAGTGTGAATTATAAATAAATATTGATTGGTTCTAAAGAAGAAAGTGAGGAGAATGCTAATATTTTGGAAATAGAGGAGGATTCTAAGAGTGAATTTTTTGGAGGGTTGGTTCACAAATTATTCAGACCACCTAGTTCTTGCCCCTACCCTTTTTTGGTTCATTCAGAGGAAGTGAAGGATAGCTCAGGAAAGAAAGAGGAAATAGGTGGCAAAAATGCTGAAGATTTAGAAGATGAGGAGTATTTTGATAAAGAAGTCTTGTGCTTCAAATACTTGGACGAAAATGTTGCCTTGATGTGTTCATTGAACCAGATAACTCACCTCTTAAAGTTTCCAAGGAAAATAATGAGAAAAACAAGGATAGGACTTTCCTTGTTGCCCATACGGTCTATGTGGATGACGTTAATGCAAAACTATTGGAAGAGGATATCAAAGGAATTAATATTTAGCCAACTACGAGTGTGCTCCAAACTATGAAGGTTATCTCTATGTATACCTTCAGAATGAAGCAATGGACTTTTAATTCCATTAAAAAGCTCAACATCAATTACACAACTTTAGATGCTAAAATGGAGGAAGTTGAGAACAAGTTGAATGAGGGGCCTATGAGTGGTGCTACTGGGAATTATTTTGAGAAGAACAATGTATTACAAGGGTTGGTCAATAGAATTGAGAACATTGAAAGGACTAATAGTACTATGGTCAACATTTACCAGAAGTTGTTAGAGGCCTTAGGTGGAGAGTATGAATAAAATTGCAAGTAATGTTGATATGCACAAGAGAAAATTTATGGTGGTGGACATGGATGAGTCTAAGGGTGCATAAGAGTCTCGTTATAAGAAAAGAACAAGATCTTCAACAAGGAAGCTGAAGGCAAAGAATGAGGAGTAGATCAAAGAGGGTTCCAAAGTGTCTATTGAAAAGATCAAGGGAAAGAATGAGGAGCTAGCTATTGAGCCAGCTTAATGTTGGGTTGGTTAATAAGTTTATTGGTTTGTTTCCTTTAGGTGTCTTTAGCTTAGGTATGTCATTTAATTTTAGTGTCAGTTTTGGTTTCTATTATATGGTGGTTCTGTAGTGGGATGCTAATTATTTGGGGGTGTTGGTTTTCTTTTCTTTATAGTCTAAACTATTGAACTTTTATTTTTATTTTTTTGTAATGACTATTGTGGTTTCGGGTCCCCTAAGCCTTAATTGAAACTATAAAAGTATGTAAATAAAAAAAAAATTGACTAAATTTTGTGATTTACTAAAAAGATAATAAATTACTCATATATAGTTATCATTTTATATTGTATAATATTTATTAAAAAATGTCATCCAATATTAATTACTATTTTTCTAAAAAAATGATCATTTGATAGTATATCCTTTTGCATACATTATCATTTATCAATTTCTTGAAAAATAATGAAGGTCTTCTAGATGTTTAAAATAAATTCTATCTACAATAGGAAGCATGGATGCTTGTACATGTAGATAATATTGGTATGTTGTGGTTTGTCCATTAGTTTGTTTTTTTATAAAGAAAATCTCATTCATGTTTAGCTTCACAATTCAAGGAAAGCTCCCAAATAAGGCACTTATATCAAAAGAACAATTTGAATTCCATCATGCATAGAGTATGATGAAATTGATATAGTTGGGCTTCTAGTGACATATGTATATGCAAGATGTGGAAGTGCATACATGATGGAAGTGCACATAATATATTTTGCATGGAAGCTTTCTAAATATTTGAATTAATAAGCACTCTAGAGCACAACATAGAATTGTAGGCTTGCTTTGTTCATACAATATTTATTACTTGGACACATGAGTTTTGACTAGAGCATTTGAGATTTTGTCATCACGTACCTGAAAGAACATGACCAGTATTCAACACATGATGTTACACATAACCTCATTCTTGTCACTTTCAATTGAGTTTCATTAAGACTAGTAATATGTTATTATAAGATTAGTAATATTTTATTATAGGCTTCCATCAAACTAAGGTTTTAATTTAAGATTACATTACAAAAGCTATGTAGTATTGAAAAGGAATAAATAGACTTAGATGTTGACAATATGTATAAAAAGATCTAGTTGTAAAGACCTTAGAAGGACTCCTAAATTGTTTACCTAAACTAATTTGAAATTTTAAGTTAAGTAGATAATTTTTTTAACACTTTAAAATTTAAACTTAACCTAAACTTAAATTAAGATTAATGATAACATTTGACTAATTCCAACAATGATTCATATGTTATATTAAAGATACATTTGACTAATTATATTCTTATCATTGTTTTAAACCAATTTCAATTTAATTCACCAATAGAAGTAGAATTATTTTATACCACCCATTAACAAGAGTGATGTCTAGAATTATTATTAGTATTTGACTATTAAAAAAATAAAAAATAAATAGATTGCTTCCCGAGACCACAGAATAAAACTTTTCTCCATTTTATTCACCATTGTCTCCTTTGAAGGAATTTTCAAAAGTTTCTCTTAATGTCTCCATGGCAATCCCTGGGCTAGAAATCAATTGAATTCTATCTTGATCAAAAAATAAAGTAGAAGGTATGCCACAACATTTATGCAACCCAACTTACTTAGCCGGACCAAAATTTACATAGCCAAGTAAATGATATTTTTTATCAGTATTATTAATGTTCATGTTCTGTTGACCTCATAAACAAATACGAATACGATGAGCATCACTTTTCTTGAGTGTAAGACCTACATAAATATACCTTACAGATCAAGCCTAAAATGCGATTAAAAGACATCTAGAGCATAGAAAATTGATAAGACAAACAATTAGCATGGGTTGGAATAATTACAATTTAATAATGAACTGGGTGCAGTGCTGGAATATTTAATTTGGCAATTGACATTTGCCGCTGGAGCCAAATGCCCACCTACCACCTGATGACCAACAGAATAGATAGAAAACATAAATACAGTGGGTGAGATTTTTTAAATTAGAAATGAGGGGGAAAATGGAATGTGACAAAAGGGAATGTTTCTTCATTCATATTCATTCAGTTAGATTATTTCAAGTTTCAGTTCAATAGAGCAGAGAAAAGGAAGAAGAAGAAAGTGGTCAACAGATCCACTTGTTGCAGAGATAGAAGGAAGTATGTTCAGTGTCTCCAGTTGCATGTGTCTCCTTTGTTCATTCTGTGAGTTGGTTGTTGTTTTGTTTTGTCCTGTTGAAGTAGTGATTGCTCCAAGAACCTTCGTATGTAGCCATTAGAGTTGCAATTTTAAAATTTTATTGAAGTTTGAAGTATTATCAGTTTAGGGTTATTTTAGGGTTTTCTAATTGAAGCCGAATGCTCCCAGATTTTGTAATAGTTTAAATCTTAGTTGAATAGAAAAGCAAGCAGGCATACTTGAATCTATTGTTCTTCCTCTTCTATTCATTGTATTTGAGAAACTTGGTTGAAAGGTTAAAACTTGGCTCTCTGGTTTTAATGGTGAAAGCATTCACGTTGAAATATTCTTTAAGTTATATTTATTCAGTTTGAAGCAGAACACTTGACATCCTCTTTCTCAGTTGGAGCCGAGCTCACTTGACATCCTTTGGTGCCAAGCATTTTTTGTGTGCCGAGGTCTTCTTGTGCCGAGCCAACTCGGCACCTGTTGCCTATCACTCAGCATCATCAAGTGCCGAGCAACCTGTCACTCAGCACCATCAAGTGCCAAGCAATCTGTGACTTAGAACCTTCAAGTGCCAAGCAAAACTGGCACTCAACACCTTCATGTGCTAAGCAATTTTTAAGTGCAGAGAAAAGATTTTAGGTTTAGAGTTATGAGCATTAAATTTAATTTAATATATTTTTCACATGGTACCAGAGCTTTGAGGCCCCACATCCACAGTGAGTTAGGGCATTTGTTTTCTTGGGATATTTGACATGGCAGGAGATGCAGGAAAGATATGGCAGATGCCACCATCCTTTAATGGGAAAAATTATGATACATGAGCAAAGAAGATGAAGACCATAATGGTTGCAAATGATTTGTGGGAGTTTGTAGTTAATAGATTCAATGATGTGACTGATCCAACTTAGTATGCTTCCCTCACAAATGCACAGAAGACTCATTTGAAAGAGTCAAGGAGGAAAGATGCAAAAGCATTAAGTTTGATTGAAGCAGCAATGACAGAGACAATATTCCCAAAGATTGCAGCAAAAAATTATGCAAAGGAAGCTTGGGATATCCTTGAGATGAACTTCAAGGGGATTGATAAAGTTTGTATAGTAAAGCTACAGAATATAAGGAGGGAGTTTGAGAACCTTCAGATGAAGGAAAATGAATCAGCTGCTGACTTCAGTTCAAGAACCTCCAATGTGATTAACCGATTGATGTCAAATGGAGAAGACTATCAAGAGTAGAGGATAGTGGAAAAGATATTGAGGAGTTTACCTTATAAATATGACAATTTGGTCATGACCATAGAGGAGGCAAAAGACCTCACTATTTTGACAATGGATGAGTTAATGGGTACACTTCAAACCCATGAGCATAGGATCAATAGATGCACATCTTCTTCTTTCCAAGAGAAATCATTCAAGGCTCAGCCAAATCCAAGAAGAAGAGGGAGAGGAAGAAATGGCTCAGGAAAAAACTCTAGAGGTAGAGGCCAAGGAAATGGAGGACAAAGAAATGCTGCAACAGAAAGCTCAGGAAGAGCAGATGGAGCAAGTAGCTCACAAAATACCTCAAGAGGAGGTAAGAAAAACTACAACTCAAATAACAGTAATGCAGAATGCTACTACTGTCATAAATATGGGCATTATGCAAATGAATTTTTGAAGAAGTAGAAAGATTAGTTAGGACAAGAAAATGTGGCTGACGTGAATATGGGAAGTGAAAATACTACCTTCATCATGTGTAATGTTGGTGAAGAAGGAAGCCTTGAGGTTTAGTACCTCGAAAGTGGATGTAGCAACCACATGAGTGGCAATGAGACCTTATTTTCATTCATTGACAAGAGTTTCAAATCAAAAATTAAGATGGGTAACAATGGAACCCTACCAATTGTTGGCAAAGGATCTATTATGGTCCGCACCAAGAAAGGTGAGAAGAAAGAAATACAAAGTGTGTATTTTGCCCCTGGTATGAAGCACAACTTGATGAGCATTGGTCAACTCATTCAAAATGGATAAAAAGTGCTGATGGAGAATGACACATGTGTCATTCATGAAAAAGATGGGAGCAAGAACTTACTTGTAGCAGTTCAAATGATAAAGAACAAAATGTTTCCCTTGAGGATAGAGACATGTTTCTCATCTCAAGTTTTTGCTGCACCTCACACACAATCAGCTCTAAGGAGTGTGATTGAAGACCCTTCACGGTTGTGGCATCTCAGGTATGGTCATCTTGGCTATGCTGGTTTAAATTTATTGTCAAATAAAAGAATGGTAGATGGTTGGCCACGTGTAGGAAGTTCTTGTGACAAGTGTGAGGCTTGAATTTTGGGTAAGAAACATAGGCTTCCCTTTAATTTTGGAAATTCTAGGAGGGCTAGATATCCATTAGAGTTAGTGCATACCAACCTAGTCGGTTCTATGCAATTTACTTCCATTGGGAGGAGTACTTATTTCATGACATTCATTGATGATTTTAGTTGGAGGACATGGACGTATTTCTTAAAGAATAAATTTGAAGCATTTGATAAATTTGTAGAATTTAAAGCCCAGGCTGAAAGAAAATGTGGACACTATATCAATGTCCTAAGGTCAGATAGAGGACGGGAGTATGCCTTCAATTCTTTTGTAAACTTTTGTAGGAAACATGGCATAAAGAAAGAGCTCACAACCAGCTATACACCACAGTAGAATGGAGTGGCTGAAAGAAAGAATAGGACCATTGTTGAAATGGCAAGGAGAATGATGAAAGAGAAAGGTCTCCCAATTGAATTTTGGGGAGAGGCTGTGGCAACAATAGTTTACCTAATTAATAGGTGTCCTACAAAGGCAGTCCATGACAAAATTCCAATGGAAGCATGGTCACGAGGAAGATGGATAGTTGAACCCCTAAGGGTGTTTGGATGTGTTGCATATGCACATGTGCCTAAAGAAAAAAGGCAGAAATTGGATGAAAAAGGTGTGAAGTGCATCTTCATAGGGTACAACTCAGAATCAAAGGCATACAGATTGTATGACCCATTGAACAACAAGATGACTCTTTCAAGAGATGTGGAATTTCTTGAAAATCAGTCTTGGTATGGTTCAATTAATGAGTCACCAAGCACTTCTTGTAAAGTGCCAATTATGAGTGAAGAAGATGCTGATGAATAGAAAGAAGAAGGAGTAAGTAGAAGAAAAGGCAAGTAGATTCAAACATTGTCGAGCTCCTCTAGGCATGACCGAGTGTTAGTACCGAGTACAAGTTAAGATAGAGCTAGTCGGCAATGCAGCAACAATGAAGATTCTGGTCCCACACTCTCCTCCCTATTACCAAGAAAGACCAAGAGTCTTACAGAGTTATACCAAGATGAAAGGTATGAAGATTATGATGAGAGTGTTAATTTTACATTATTTTCTCATAGTGATCCAATATATTTTGAAGAAGCAATCAAGGAGAAGAAATGGTGTAAGGCCATGGATGAGGAAATAGATGCTATAGAAAGAAATGAGACATGAGAGCTAATTGACTTGCCTCCCAAAAAGCATGTGATTGGAGTGAAATGGGTCTAAAAAACCAAATGCAATGCTAAAGGCAAGATTGATAGGCATAAGGCAAGGTTGGTAGTCAAGGGCTACACATAGCAGTATGGAAGAGACTATGATGAGACATATGCCCCTGTTGCAAGAATGAAAACCGTGCGTGTTGTCATAGCAATTGCAACCCAACACAAGTGGAAGATGTTTCAAATGAATGTGAATTCTGCCTTCCTAAATGGTGTATTGAAAGAAGAAGTGTATGTGGAGGAGCCACCTAGTTATGAAGTTGTAGGTGAAGAGAATAAAGTATATAGATTGAAGAGAGCTCTGTATGGGCTCAAGCAAGCTCCAAGGGCATGGTACAGTAGGATTGACTCATATTTGATGAGCAATAGCTTTAGCAAAAGCAATGGTGAGCCCACTCTTTACATCAAGGCAGCAGATGGTAATGTATTGATTGTTGTCTTGTATGTAGATGACTTGGTTTTTACTAGTAATAATAAGGCTCTAATTGGTGAGTTTAAAGAGGCCATGAAAAGTGAATTTGAAATGACAGACCTAGGTCTCTTGAAATACTTTCTAGGCATAGAAGTAAAACAAATGCATAATGTCATTTTTATCTCTCAAGAAAAATATGTAGGGTAGATCTGGGAGAGATTTAAACTGCAGAATAGTAAGGTAGCCCCCACACGAACAACAGTAGGTCTAAAGTTGAGCAAGGAAGACTCTAGCAAGAGAGTGAATCCAACATTATACAAGAGTATGGTTGGAAGTCTAATGTATTTGACTGCAACTCGGCCAGACCTAATGCATGTAGTAAGTCTAATTTCCAAATTTATGGAAACACCAAAGGATTCCCATTGGCAAGCGATAAAGAGGATCCTAAGGTATGTGACAAATACCAAGGGATTTGGGATTTTATATACTGCAAATGATGATTTCAAGTTGGTTGGTTACACTGATAATGATTGGGCTCGATGTTTAGATGATAGGAAGAGAACTTCCGAATACGTTTCATATGGGATTGGGTGCAATTTCATGGGCATCCAAGAAGCAACCTATTGTTGCTTAATCTACAGTAGAGGTTGAATACATTGCAGCAAATGTAGCAGCATGTCAAGCAATTTGGCTAAAGAGGATCTTGACATATTTGAATGAAAGGCAAGAGGATGGAACCACAATTTATTGTGACAACATCTCATCAATTGCATTGTCCAAGAATCTAGTCTTCCATGGGAGAAGAAAACATATAGAGATCAGATATCACTTCATCAGAGAGTTGGTGGAGAATGGGGATATCAAGATGGAATTTTGCAGGTCTGGGCAGCAACTAATAGACATATTTACTAAGCCTTTAGGCATTGGAATTTTTGTACACCTAAGAGAGTGTCTTGGTGTAGTTAATGTGGATCAGCTGTGATCCTTGTTTTGTTTGGCTTGGGAAAAAGGGGGAGTGTTGGAATATTTAATACGGCATTTGACATTTTCCCCTAGAGCCAAATGCCCACCTACCACCTAACGACTAACAGAATAGACAGAAAACATAAATATGGTGGTTGAAATTTTTGAAATAAAAAATGAGGGGGAAAATGGAATGTGACAAAAGGGAATGTTTCTTCATTCATATTCATTCAGTCAGATTATTCAAAGTTTTAGTTCAGCAAAGCAAAGAAAAGGAAGAAGAAGAAAGTGGTCAGCAGATCCACTTGTTGTAGAGACAGAAGGAAGTATGTTCAGTGTCTCTAGTTGCACGTGACACCTCTATTTATTCTGTGAGTTGGTTGTTTTTTTGTTTTGTCTTGTTGAAGTAGTTATTTCTCCAGGCACCTTTCTATGCAGCCATTAGAGCTACAAGTTTAAAAGTTTATTGAAGTTTGAAGTATTATCAGTTTAGATTTATTTTAGGGTTTTCTAGTTGAAGCCGAATGCACCCAGATTTTGTAATAGTTTAAATCTTAGTTGAATAGAAAAGCAAGCAGGCATACTTGAATCTATCGTTCTTCCTCTTCTATTCATTGTATTTGAGAAACTTGGTTGAACAGTTAAAACTTGGCTCTCTGGTTTTAATGGTGAAAGCATTCACGATGAAATATTCTTTAAGTTATATTTATTCAATTTGAAACAGAACACTCGACATCCTCTTTCTCAGTTGGAGCCGAGCTCACTCAGCATCCTTTGGTGCCGAGAATTTTTTGTGTGCCGAGCCAACTCGACACCATCAAGTGCTGAGCAACCTGTCACTCGACACCATCAAGTGTCAAGCAATTTGTGACTTGGCACCTTCAAGTGCCGAGCAAAACTGGCACTTGACACCTTCATGTGCCGAGCAATTTTTAAGCACTGAGCAAAGATTTTAGGTTTAGAGTTGTGAGTGTTAAATTTAATTTAATATATTTCTCACACAGGAATTATAACTTTCTTGGGATGAAATAATTTTTTGAAGAGGTGATTATCTTTTCATTCTTAGCTAGAAATCCATGTGAAGCAACACCACCTACTTTTGCAAACACATGTCTTGACAAGCTCTCTCTTATCCCATCTTATGGATGTTTAACAAAATATGAACACCATGAGCAACAGAGACACATGAATGAAAAATAAAAATGGTAGTAGGAGCATTACATGACAAGAGAAGCTATTGTTGAGTTATTGGTTAGTGCATTAGATCAACAATGGAGGAAATCTTATGTCACCAGGAAGAGCCTTCTTCCTCATGATGAGTATTGCATAGACAACATGTCAAATGACTATTGTTTGTTTCATGCCTGCCCAGAGAATTTGATAAAAATGCTTCGACTACTTCCTTAACATACTCATTTTAGGCACAACCTGTAACAATTTCATTACATGAGCTTACATCTGGTTTCAAACCTAAGTAGATGCATCAATTTTAAAGCTTCATGGCTTCCTCATGAATAAATAAAGATCCATATGATAGATATTCTAGTGAAAGTTCACCTAAGACAAATATTGAATGTAACTGATGTAATAGGACTACAAACAATATCGAGATATCTCATAAATAAATGTTTTCCAATGTTTATGACTTTTGTACGAAGATCGGGCCTACCACTTATGTGGCTTTCTGTATTTGTCCCAAAGGCAGTAGCTTTGATTGCTTTCACTACTCCATGGTTTTATACACCAAAAATGCCTCCTACAGTATAATCTAGCTTTCTTTAAATGTACACTGATTTAACGGTCTATGGATGTAGCATGAAATATGCACTCTTTTCTCCCTTTAATGTTTTAACTTTTCAAACTCCCAAGAAAATTCAAATATATCATTGAGAAAATTCAGCATAATTTCTTATGGTCTAGAACTGAAGAAAAGGCAAGAATGAGCCTGATTAGCTGGGAGAAAGTTTGCAAACCTAAAGCTCAGGGAGGATGAATCTAAGAAGAATTGGACAATTGAATAAGGCTCTATTAACCAAAATTGGCTAGAAGTTGATGAATTCCTAGGGTAGTTGGAGTAACATCATAATAGCCAAATACTTTGGGGAACTATCTTCCCACCAATTTATAGGGGCACAAGCTCTACCCCAGGGCTCTAAGGTCTGGAATAAAATTGTTAACACTTGAAAGACACTAAAAAAGGGGCATCACTAGATCATGGGGAATGGTACGTCAATAGACTTCTGGTAAGCAGTGGATCCATGAGGACCCCCTCAAGAAAACTAAGTTTTCCCCTCTATGTGAGATGTTCACTAGAATGCATGGTCCTTAGATTTGAGACTTTATCACCCCTAAAAAACAATGGATAAATTTTTAGAATCTTCAACCAAGATAGTTGAGTTTAGCTTAGGAACTGCAGGATCTATTGCACACCTATAGGATTCCTTTCATCCCGATTGAGGACTCCTTGGTGTGGAAACTCACAGCCTTGGGGGAGTTTACTATTAAGTCTTCTTATCATAGTAGGCTGGCAAGGGAAGGGACACATGTCAATTGGTGAAAAGCTTGACACCCTTGGATACTACCTAAAATAAACTTCTTTTGGTGGTTGGCTCTGCATGGGCCGATCCTCACTATTGACAACCTCTAGTAGCATGGTTGCCAACTTGCTAGTTGTTGCATTTTATGCTTCAAAGATTTTGAATCCATTCCACACATGCTTATCCATTGTCCCTTTGCCATGGAAATCTAGAGGGAAGTTCTTGCTTTATGGGGAGTCTGTTGGTGTATGGATAATGAGTCGAAGCAATTTACCCACAGGGAGGGCTTGACTACCCACCCTTATCTCAGAAACCTTTGGTAAATTCTCCCACATTATGTCTCATGGAAAATATGGAAGGATAGGAATAATAGAATTTTTAGGGAGCAAGCCACAACTAGCTTGGGGGTGGCCCAACAAGTTATTAGGCTCTTAAAGGAATGTTACAAGATTTGGCTATGGAAACCCCCACCCCCCACCCAATTGAAACTGATCACTAGCTTGGGATGTGGGACTGATGGTGGCATAGTTTGACAATTCCAAAGTCCAAGTGAGAAAGGAGATGGTTTAGCACCCCTGTAGTCTTGGATAAAGTTAAATTTCAATGGGTTAGCCATGATGGGCAGCACTGTTGTGTGGGCTATCCTGTGAAACAACATGGGAAAGTTGGTGGCCACTTATTTAGGTAACTATGGTGAAGGTTCTAATACTAAAGCTAAGACAATTGTGCTTCTTTGGGGTTTGAGAATGGAGAGAACTTAATGAGTCACTAAGATGATCATAGGGGGGACTCTATGCTAATCATCAAAACTGCTAAGGGAGAGGGAAAATGCAATTAGTCAATTAAAATCATTACCAATGAAATATGAAGGATGATGGAAGATTATCAAGATATCTGGATATGGTACATATATATCAGGAAGGAAACAATGTAATGTATGACCTTGCCAAAGTTGGCCACTGTATCATGCAGTTAGTGGAATGGGATGATGCCAGTTTATTGTCATCATCAACTCAAATGGTTAATGACACATGAAATATCAAATTAGGTGGCAAGTCTCCTTTTCTACACATGGTTATGGGAATGTGGCACTTAGTGAAGGGTTTTTTTGGCATGTTTAGATGTCGATTAAAATTTGTGCTCTGACTATTGTGACTATTGATGACTATAGTAAAAGGACATAGAGGGTGGATTCAGTGATATTTAAAGATTGATTACATAATTATCATAAAGGTAGGTTGGTTAATTCCCACAATTGGTACAACTAACAATGTCTATTTGTGAATGAAAATGATCTACCCACATGTACTATTTTAGGAGATTTTTGGTTTTTTTGGAAACATTGCGGATTCATGATGACTATGAAATGCCTTTTCATTTTCTCCATTGTGGCTTTTTAGGCACACTAAAAGTACCCCAATTTTTAAAACTTTTAAGATGCCACCCATGATAAATTTCCACTAATGAATTCCTTGATTCTAAGAAAGTTTCTATGCAGGATTGAATTGTTTCTAAGTCCAGATATGTAGATGTGGAAGCAAAATGGTGAGAATCTGGCAAAGTTCTAAAAAAATAGATAATTCATTTTTTGCTAAAATTTTTGAAGTCAAAGTTCATTTTTCTACCATGAAGAAGCACTTTTAAAAATTTCCACACTGGAGTAGTCAAATGTTTCATTTTCTACCAAAGGGAAAAGCATAGTTGAAAACTCATTTTCTACTATGCCTTTCATACTCATTTGTAGATTTTCCATTGGAGAAGCAAATGTTTCATTTTCCACCAAAAGGAAAAATGCATAGTGGAAAATTCATTTTCTCCTACGCCTTTTGCAGTCAAAGTTCAATTTTCCACACGAGGAGAGAAAAGACAAATCTCAATCCATAATGAAAGTATATGGGGTCTAGTATCAAGATCACTCCAAAAAAGTAATTTGTGAATCAATCTACATCAAAATTGTGCCCACTACATGGAAATGGAAAATTGAATATTGGGTGCGCTTTTCACACTCAAAAATGGAATTTCCAGCAAGCATCAAATCCACAATAGAGAGATGGAAAAGAGCTCTTAATTGATTAAAAACAGAATAATAATCTCATAATGATTTATTGTTTGAATATTTGGACATCAACATGACATTAAATATGAAGTGGAAAATTCATTTTCTGCTACGCCTTTTACAGTTAGTTTGGAGTTTTTCACAAAAGGAGAAGAAAAAAGTCAAATTTCCACAAAGGATGAATTGGAGTTTTCCATAACCAGTGACCTGATAGCAAAGAAGTATTGCTTCTTAATTATTTTCAAAGTGTATTTGTTACTAGAATGTGTGAATTTCACCTACAATAGAGAAGTGGAAAACTAAGAACTTGGTACGCTTTTCAACCTTCATTTGAGATTTTCCACCAGAAGCATTCCAGAGAATCACTTCCAAAATTCAGAAAAAGATCAACATGGTAAGCATGGAAGAATAGACTAGAAAATTGAAGATATCTAGTTTACAAAGAATGTGAACGAAGAATGGCCGGAAACTTTATTTTATCAATTCTAATTTTGTAACAGTCATATAGACCAGCATTTAGTAGTTCATATGTTTTGAATCAGAGATTATTTTTCCAATTGCTTCAGTCAAAATGTAGATAATTAGGTTTGAAAAAACATATCAAAAAATGAGGTCAATCCAACGCTGGAAGAAAAAGATATGCCTCCCAAAACATGACCCATTTTTATCTAGCAGCTGTATTTATTTTTCTGTCCGCCCAACAGAGGAAATTTTTTTATATTGATTTAACATATTTAAATGTCAATTGTTAAAATATAATTGAAATATGTTAATATATATCATTATTAACTTTAAAAGTTAATAAGCATATCAGTTTTCAAAAGGAAAAATGTGAGAAATAAAAAAGACAAGAGTCAGTTACAAAACTGAAAAGTTATTGGAAGAAACCAAACAATTGTTGGAGAATGTATTTATTGTAAACCTACAAAGGGTTCTTTAAGGAAAGAGTAGGTATTGTTGGAGTAGAGGGGAGATAGTAGTGTATGTCATGTATTTCATTTCATGCATTTAGGGGTTTTATGTTTTGGTTTCTGTAAAATATTTGGCCAAAGTTGCAACAAATAAAAGTCAGAGCATTGTATTTGTTGTGTTCAAAACAAAGAAGAGGTTTGTTTCAAATCAAAGAATTTAGGTTTTATTTTCTAAATATATTAAATTAGAGAATTTTTTTAATTGGTTTCAAACATTATCTTGCATCTTGTGTCAAATAATGAATGTGTTGTAGATCAAAATATTTGTATCTATTCCTATTGTAGAAATCTGAATATTAAATCTTCATTTATTCATTGCATTCACATAGTTAGCATCCATATTGCATTACCGGTATAAGAAGTCATTGTATCACCTATTTTAGTAGAGTAACATGAACACTAATGTATAAAAAGCATTCTCAATACTAAAAAAAAGTAAACACTTATGATAGGACCGATTTGTTATCACCAAAAATGGAGGCAAACCAAGAATGGTAAGCTCCAAATGGTATAACACAATGATGCAATGGATTTGCCCTTGATTTTAGGAATTTATGCTCACAAGTTATGCTTCAAACTTCAAATAGATGGGTGGAGTGAGTGAAACAAGGTTTCAACAATGGAGTCATGAAGTGATTTTTCCATTATAATGGTATTATGGTAGTTTATGAGCTCTCAAAATAGCATTATAACTTTGCATGGAAGGTGGATTGTTTTAGTGAAGGGAGAGGGTTCAATTTATAGGCCAAGGGCTTGAGGGATGGAGGGATAAGATGCAAGGATGGAAAGATGGTGAGGGAGGGCTAGGATGCACCAAAGGGGAGCACATGGATTGTGCTTGTTTAGCACCAATAGGGAGGTGACACTTGTCACAAGGCAGATGGGTGTGAGAGGATAGGATAAGGGTTGGTCAAAGACTTGATGAGGGTGGTTGAGGATGTAAGAGTCATGAGTGAGGATGTAAGAGCCATTTATGGCTTTGTAAGAGCATTGAAGGCTTATGGTTGGGATATTTTGGAGGGAGTTGAGATTGTTGACTTTGCTTGGATTAGGAAAGTCTTAAGCTCACTTAGGGAATGTGACAAGGTTGGGGGGGATTAGGCTTGGTTTAGGATTACATTAAGGATGTTAGAGATGTGCAAGTGGATGACATTCATGAGGGTGGGTGAGTTAGTGGCTAAGCTAGGTTAGTATGGGTGGATGGGGTGGATTAGGCTAAATAGAGGATTTAGGATAGGTTACGGACTATTAGATTTGAGGGCTTTATTTATAAAATAGATTTATTTAATAAATGAGGTTTTTGGAATTAGATAGGAGAATAGGATTAATTGACAAATAATAGGTTATTTTATTTATCAATTAGGACTATAGATGATTAATTAAATTAATCAGCTAGGGGATGGCAAAGGTTTAATTAATAGGAGTTTAATTAATGATGCCTTTAGAGATAGTTAAATAGGATTACCAAAGTAGTGTAATCAATTTTAGGTGTCTACAGTCATAGCAATTGTAGATTCTTGGCATTGGCTAGGTTTAGGAACTAAAATCTTCCTGAGTTAGTTTTGTCTAAGGCTGGGTTTGTTTCTCTCTTCCATTCTTGGGTTAAGAAAATACCAACTTAGTTTAAGAACAAACAAATTGATCGAATATAATTGATAAAGGAGTTGTACCTTTCAATTTAGAGGAAATTTATCAACCTTATGATAGATTATCCAACTGTTGGTATCAAATGGTTTCTCATAGGTTTAGGCATTTAAGAGTTAAATTAGAAAGAACAATCTATTTACTAATAGCTTTTTGGCAACTCTGCTGGGGAAGCAGAAAAGAAGATTACTGTCAAGGTTGCTTCCTTAGTTTTATTATTATCTCTGCTATCTAGAGATTAGAAACTCTGTTATTGATTCTCATAATTTTTGGTTGAGGAGTCTGATGTTTTCATTTTCAAAATTATTATTATTTCTACTTTTAGGATATTGGCAACTCTGTTATTAAAGGACCATGCCTTTTAAAGTTGTGAAAGGGAGGAGGCTACGCCCTTCCTTTATTGAACTTTATCATACTCGCAATCTAGTTTTGCATAATCTTTTTGATGCTTTTAGAGGAAGCATTACCCATGGAAGAAAAATGAACCTAAGTATCAAAGAAGGTCATGCAACATTTGTGTTATGGAAAGGTGTCTAGGCCAGGTATCACAAATTGAAAGAGTTAGAGGTGAAGACAAAGTTATTACAACATTGTGAGGAAAGGGTTTTGCAGATAAGCAATGAATTAAAGGTGGATGATGAAGTGGTTTCAGAAGTCCCACTTGATTTTGTTTCCTATAATTTTTCAATCTTGAGTGAGCAAGAAGTTCAACCAAGAAAGAAAATCAAAAGGAAACCCACATTTGAAGAAATAAATGCTGAGAGTGATCCTAACTTATGATTCCTTTGAACTACATTTAAACAAAGTATTACTAAAGCTGAAAGAAATTGATTAAATCCCTTAGAAGATCATCAATTTGCTTTACTATTAAAGTGTGTGATCCAAGAATATTTTGATGTTGAAGGCCGAAGAAAAGGGAAGTATGTTTCAGCAAGTTTACCTAAAGAAAAATTAGTAAAAGAAGAACCAATACCAGTCAATTGCTTGGTTCTTGGAGAACAAGAAATACCCTAGCTTCCGAAGGCACAAATTTCAATGAACAAAGACACTCTTGACCACAGCAAAGAAATGGAAAGTGAAATAGAAAATGAGGATTTACCCATGCTTTCCTTTTCTCCTATTTTTGAAAGTTCCAAAATTGAAGAGAATAATGAAGATCATTTTTTGCATAATATTTCTTGTGAAAGTCATCCCTTGGTTTGTACACAAGTAGAATATGAAACTTTTAAGTTTGAAGAAGATGATATTAAAAATGATCTCTGATCTTCAAGATTTTATGATGATCATGTATTAGAATCATTTTGTTTTGATGAAAGTGCAAAGTTAAGCATTCTTGACAAACTATGTATCGACGAAAAGGCTAGATGATGTTTCAGTGATTATCAAATTAAGTCTGAAATTTTTGTTGAAGAAAAAGGTGTAAGAATAGATTTTGTATAGAGATCTTTAGTGCCTTACAATGTGTTGCAACATCATGAAGATGATGAAGAGCCGGATTACATTTTTCTTTGTCATGAAATGGAAGTTAATCAATCTTTGGTGCCAGTTGAATGTAAGTCTTCTTTTACAACTAATTCAAGTATTGAAGTTTTAAATTAAAATAAATATTTTTCAGACTTAATAGCAACAAAGGATGATACAATTGTTTCATTTTGGATTGAGCCTATGTGTGAAGAAGACTCATGCTATTTTATTCTTGATGTAGATTCTGAAATTTCCATATTAAATGATCAAGTTGAAAGTTATGAGTGCAAATATGTTGCAGCATATTTTCCAAAAGCTTTTGATTAGTTTTCTCTTCAGAAAAGAATGTTTAAATACATGAGAAGTAATGTGTAGATGAATTCCAAAAAATCAGAGGTCTATGATGAGGCATGGTTGTTTGGGAAATGTTTTTGGCTGACTAATTTCTAGCACTATATTATTGTGGCATTCAAACATGAAGAGTTTTCTTGGAGGTCTTGGTTTTGGTTTAGCCTTGCAAAACATAACCCACTTTACTAGAGAGGCTCATACTTCTCTTTGCCAATTAATGGTAATGCTCCTATCAAGATTTTAGGTATTGATCAAATCTATATCTCTATTTTAAATGAAAGATTTTCAGATTTGATGAAAGAAAAGGGTGACAAAGTTATCTTAGTCAAAATTTATCCTCACCCTGAAGAAGCAAATTTATATGTTGAGAGCACCATGGATGCTGGAAATTCTTTTGAGTATGGTAGTCTCAAGTGTTTGGATAATAAAGATGATATGATATTTTCCTTAGAGATGTCTATGTTACAGTTTGAGATTGGGAATGACTCTAAATCCTACATTCAAAAGGATAAAGAAGAATCATAAATTTAGGACAAAGCATGGTTACATGGAAAATATTTTTGGGTCACATATTTTCAGCATGCTTCCAGATTCACTTTCAGCAATGATGAAGTCATGAAAAGGCAATGGTTTTGTTGCAACTTCTTGGAGCAAAAGTTTCTTTTCTAGAAAGGATCATACTTTTCCTTTATAGTTAATGGTTATGTTTGAGTTTCTCCCTACTCTATTTCATTTTAGTGAGACCTCCTCACCTATGTTTGTAAATAAGCTTTTGTTTTCATAGTTTTGGTGTGCTTAGCTTAGTATTTCACTCTTTCTCAATTTTATTTTTGCCTTGCTCCCCTCCGCCCTCCCGGCAAGCAATTCTTTGACCGTCCTATTTGTGCTTAGACTATGTAGCCCAGTGGATAGGCTCTTGTCTTTTTCTAGAGATACTTGATTCTTTATGCACTTTGCAACACATAATCCCCATTCAGAGCCAGCTATAGGCACATTAAAGGTACCCAAATTTTTAAAAATTTTAAAATGCCACCCATCATAAATTTCCACTAATGTATTCCTTGATTCTAAGAAAGTTTCTATGAAGGATTGAATTGTTTCTATGTCTAGTTATGTAGATGTGGAAGCAAAATGGTGAAAATTTGACAAAGTTTTAAAGAAACAGATAATTCATTTTCCGCTACAATTTTTGAAGTCAAAGTTCATTTTTCCGCCATGAAGAAGTACTTGTTGAATTTTTCACATTGGAGTAGTCAAATGTTTCATTTTCCACCAAAAGGAAAAGCATAGTGGAAAACTCATTTTTTGCTCTTCCTTTCATAGTCATTTTTAAATTTTCTATTGGAGAAGCAAATGTTTCATTTTCCACCAAAAGGAAAAATCCGTAGCAGAAAATTCATTTTCCGTTATGCCTTTCATAGTCAAAATTCAATTTTCCATATGAGGAGAGAAAAGGAAAATCTCTATCCATAATGAAGGTATATGGGGTCTAGTATCAAGATCACTCCGAAAAGTAATTTGTGAATCAATCTACATCAAGATTGTGCCCACTACATGGAAATGGAAAATTGAAGATTGGGTGTACTTTTTGCACTCAAAAATGGAATTTCCACCAAGCATCAAATCCACAATAGAGAGATGGAAAAGAGATCTTAATTGATTAAACAAAGAATAAAAATCTCATAATGATTTATTTCTTCAAGATTTGGACATCAACATGAAATTAAATATGAAGTGGAAAATTCATTTTCTGCTACGCCTTTCATAGTCAGTCTGGATTTTTGTACAAAGGGAGAAGACAAAAGTAAAATTTCCACAAAGGATGAACTAGAGTGTTCCATAACCAATGACTTGATAGAAAAGAAGAAGTATTGCTTGTTAATTATTTTCAAAGTGTAGCTATTACTAGAATGTGTGAATTTCACCTACAATAGAGAAGTGGAAAACTGAGAACTTGGTATGCTTTTTAACCTTCATTTGGGATTTTCTACCACAATCATATTAGACAATCACTCCCAAAATTTAGCAAAGAATCAACATGGTAAGCATGGAAGAACATACTAGTGAATTGAGGATATCTAGTTTATAAAGCATTATTTTATCAATTCTAGTTTTTTAACAATCATATAGACTAACATTTAGTAGCTCATATCTTTTGACTCAGTGATTATTTTCCTGATCACTTCGGTCAGAATGCACAAAAACATATCCAAAAATGAGCTCAATCCAATGGTGGAAGAAAAAGATATGCCTGCTGAAACATGACCTATTTTTACCTGGCAACAGTATTTATTTTGCTATCCACCCAACAAAGGAAAGATTTTGATATTGATTTAACATATTTAAATATCAATTGTTAAAATATAATTTAAATATGTTAATATATATCATTATTAACTTTAAAAGTTAATAAGCATATCAATTTTCAAAAGGAAAAAGGTGAGAAGTCAAAGAGACAAGAGTTGGTTATAGAATTGAAAAGTCACCAGAAGAAACCAAACAATTGTTGGAGAATGTATTTATTGTAAAAAAATTTCATCTACAAAGGGTTCTTCTTTTCTACAAGAGTAGGTATTGCTGGATTAGAGGAGAGATAGTAGTTTATGTCATGTATTTTATTTCATGCATTTAGGGGTTTTATGTTTTGATTTCTGTAAAAGATTTGGCTAGAGTTGCAAGCAAATAAAAATCAGAGCATTGTATTTATTGTGATCAAAACAAAGAAGAATTTTTCTTCAAATCAGAGAATTTGGGTTTCATTTTCTGAATATATTCAATCAGAGCATTTTTGTATTTGGTTTTAGACATTATCTTGCATCTTGTGTCAAATAATGAATGTGTTGTAGATCATAATATTTGCATGTATTCCTATTGTAGAAATCTGAATATTAAATCTTCATTTCTTCATTGCATTCACATAGTCTACATCCATATTGCATTACTGGTATCAAGAAGTCATAGGAATTGTAGATTCTTGTCATTGGCTAGGTTTAGGAACTAAAATTTGCCTAAGTTAGTTCTGTCCAGGGCTGGCTTCGTTTGCCATTCTCAGGTTGACAATGTACCCAATTAGTTTAGGAACAAACAAGTTCATTGAATATCATTGATAAGGGACTTGTAGCTTTCAATTCAGAGGAAATCTATTAAAAATCTATTTACCAATAGGCTTGAAATTTTATATTTTGCAACACCAAAACCTAGTGCAAGGCTATGTCATTGGAAGATTTGGTTATGGACTTGGGTGACGATATGGGCACTAGTGATTGTATTGAACCAATGGGTTTGGAGGAGTGTATCAATAGAAGTAAAGTGGTGATGGTCTACTTGTAGGAGGGGGACCTTTTACCTTATATGGAAATGATTAAACACAACAATGTCATCTCGATGTAGTTATATCAAACTTGGAAGGATATAAAAGTTACAGTTAATGGTATGAGTTTCGAGATTTCTAAAGAAAAGATAGTGAGGGCTAGAGATTTTCCATTGGATGGCAAGAAATGGTGGAGACAAGCTAAGGTCAACAAGGAGGAAAGTTTGCAAAAACTCTTCAAATCCAAGGAGGAACTAATGAGATTGCGTGGTGCATTTGCGTAGGCTTCCCTCCCTAAGCCTTGTGATACCATTTACTATGTGATTATCAAATACATTACCTTGGAGGATTGCTATCAGGTACTATACTATTTTCATTTTTCTATCCTTAATCATTTTAGTAATCTTGACCTTATATCCTTTCCATTTTTGTTACTACTTTTTTTGGAGGATAGTATCTTTAAGGCTAGCAGGAAACACAAGGAGGGGAAACCCTTCTACCTTATCCACCAAGGCCTAATGAATAAAATTTTCATCCAACACCTTCCCAAGAATCCCCCTCTCTAGCTCAACCCCCTAGCCTCTATCACCCCTAAGATCTCCCTAAACTCTAGTCCTACCTTTTCTCTTAAGAGGCCTGAGAAAGGTCATTCCATTGATGTCAAAATTAACCCTGAGGTTAAAGTTAGCATTATTGAGTTGGACTTAGATTCCAAGAAGGGCAAGCGGTGTGCAAGGAGAATCAGCAAGCATCTCTAGATGGAGAAATTAAAGGATGCCCAAAGTACAAATCCAACTTTGGCTCCTTTAATGATGAGGAGAAACTTGGTAAAAAGAAAAGACACCACTAGGATATCAAACCTAACTCTAGTTCTATCAGCCCTTTCCATGTCTCTGAAAAACTAGAAACTACCCTAGCTCGTAGTGGGGGGGAATACATCACTTCTCCAAGGAAGGCTAGCCCTAAGATTACTAGGAAGAAATAAAAACATAATCACACCAAGATGTGGTTGGAGGGGTTCAAGATGGCTATGAGGGACCTAGCAGATAACCATACCAATTTATGCCTTAAATTTGAAAACCTAGTGGAATTCTCAACCAAGGTTATGCACTCCACAGCCATAACCCTCTACTTTCTATAGGATAACAAAGAAGAACATGAATGGGGAAAGACTACTAAGATAATCCAATCAATTTATGGTGTTCTTCACGAAGGATTGGCTGAAAACCATCTTGTGCAAACCAGTGAAAGTGGAGGAGGCAGATGCGATAGGGGAAGCTTCTGAGGAAAAGAAGAATGGTAGTTCAAAGTGTAGGGTCCTTGCCTAGGTCGACCTATACAGATTATTCTAGGACAATTTTGGAAGTTGTCTATGGTAGTTCAAACTACATTATTTCTTATTAGGTTTATCTATATTGGTTTGATCTTGATAGAAGAATACTATGGGTAAAAGGTGTAGGAATAAGAAGATAAAGGATATGCCTGTAAGAAGAAATCATATTTTGATGATGTTTTTAATAACACTATAAAATCCAAATTTGACATTTTTTATTTCTCATGTAATTCACATGGTCAAGAAATAGAAGAAGAAAATGGTGAGGTTAGTTTTGAATATAAGTTGTTTGTGGCCTTGGAAGAGATCATGAATCTTGATGAAGAAAATCATGATCTAAAGGTACATTTGCATGAAAGTGTTCAAACTAATAAGGCTTTAACTAAAAATCTTGATGAGGCCAAAAGCACTATTGACAATAAACAATCCATGATTCACCGCCAAACATGGCATAAGTATTAGTGTAAATTTATTAGGAGAATTGTTGCCCATCAACATTAGTAGCAAGATGGTCTCTATTAGGCCGACGATGATTTCTCTATCTAGTAATGTACTCTATTTTGTCTAAAATATGAGGATTTAGTTTTCAATAAAGTATTTATCTCATTGTTGCAAAACAAGTATGTTGTTTACAAGAAACTAGGAAGACGACACTGGGAGTTTCACATTTTATGACACAGCTTCTCTCCTTAAGCTACCCAAAAACATCACTTCTCAAGGCTCTAATAACATGTTCTAATTGGGTTACCCAAGTTACACTTGTGCTTTCAATCAGAGAGGTTGTAGGCTTGAAATAATCAAGAGCCCTCGATCGATTCTACAAGTGGCTTGGTGTGCATGAGGGCTAAGAGGTGGAAAGTTTCTAGAATGCTACTCTAGAGAAAGGCTATGAAGCATTAGGGTATCATGTGGGTAATATTCTAAGTAATATGATGATAGGTCATTATTGTTGATGGTCTAGCTTTGAGTGTAGGGAGAAGCGAAGAAAGTCAGCTTTGTCATGTCTTTTACAACTTGTACATGGAATTGCCATCAATTTTCAATGCACCCGCCCTCTCAGTCATTCTAATCCTCCTTGCTGAATTGGTCTATGAGGTACCCTTGCACACTATGGATCTCCACTCCATTGAATCCTCTCAAAGTGTTGAAAAATCTCAACCCGCAACTATCATTGATTTTTTTTGTGTTGATGAGTAAAGAAGCAACTATGTAATGAATGACTAGGATGTATTAGATGGTCGTCGATGATTTTTAAATGCTCTCAACCCTTAGATGGACCTAATCAGCTCCTCAATCTCATATTGGGAATTCCTTGATACAAAATTAATTTTTAATTATACTTGTGTAAATTTATTATAAAAAATTTCTTCAAAATTTAATTGCTTATTTCTATATATGGTGTTTAATTTGTAAAAGAATTTTTTTTTTTTTTTAAGGTTATTTTTATTATGTAAAATGGTATAATTGGGAGTAGAGTTATGGCCAAGGTTAGAGTTAGCATTAGGGTTAACATTATAGTCAGGATTAGCATTAGGGTTAGGGTTAGCATTAGGGTTAGAGTTAGATTGAGAGTTAGGTATAGGGATGGTTACATTTAGGGTTAAGGTTAGGATTAACATTAATATTAGTATTACAATAAGGATGTGGTTATGGTTAAGATTAGTGTGGGGGTAAAGGTAAATCATATAATTAGGGTTTATAGTAAGGATTATTTTATGAGTTAGTGATATATTTATGTTAAGGGTGATTATGAATCTAAAGAAATAGATAGGATTGGGGCTAAGTTTAGAGTTATATTTTTAGTTTGGCTTCTAGAGCTTACATAAGGGTTAGGTTTATGATTTAGGGACAAGGTTAGAATAATGGTTGGTTTTAGGGCATTATAGTTAGGACCTTCAAAAATAAGCTTAGGCTTATGTTTGCAGTTAGGTTTTGGTTTGACATATTTTTAGAAAGAGGTTTATGATTAGGGTTAAGTTTATGATGATTATTATGGGTATGTCTATAATGTAGGAATATAGTTTAGATTTTTGTTGGGGTTTACACCATGGTTAGGTTTAGGGCTTGCATTTTTATTATGGTAAGGTTAGAATTATTATTGTGAGTAGGATTAAGTTATGATTAGTGTTAAAGTTAAGGATTGAAGGTTTAGATTAGGGTGGAAGTCAAGGTTATTATTGGAATAGTAGCTAAAATTAGGATTATGGTTAAGGTTTAGTGGTAGGATTTATATAGGGCTATAGCTATCTTCTTGGTTTATATAACAGTTGGGCCTAGAATTTTGCATACAGATACAAAAGAGGGTTATGTAAAAGATTGTGATAGTTTTATGGTTTAGAATTTCATTAGATTTAGGATTTTCATTATGGTTGAGCTTATGATTATTATTGTAATTACAATGAATGTTAGGAACACAATTATGATTAGGGTTTACCTAGGGTTATGGTTATGGTTAGAATTATGTTCATGTTTAGGATATCTATTATGGTTTTATTATTTGGGTTTGGGTTTAGATTATGTTTAAGGTTAGGATTTACACCATGAATATCATTAGGGTTAGAGTTAGGATTATTATAGGATTACAATTTTAATTTGGGCATCATGCTTAGGGTCAAGGTTGGGATTATTATTAAAGTAAGATTTTAGGGTTAGAATTAACATTATGATTTGGGTTAAGATTGGGATTAAGATAATATTTTTTGTTATGTCATTTTAAAGGATAATGATAGAGTTGGAGGGTCAAGGTTAGGGTTTAGATTATGGTTAGAGTTATCTCAAAGTTAAGATCAAGGTTAAGTTTTGGGTATGGTTATGGTTAGTTCTAGGGTTTACGATTTAGTTTAAATTATGGTTAGGGTATTATCTTATATCCTCATCAGGATTATTTTTAAGGTTTAACATATAATTAATGTTAATTTGAGACAACAGGTTATGATTATATTAATGTTAAGCTTAAGATTAGGTTTAAAAGTAAGATTAGAGTTAGAGGTAGGTTTAGTGGTAGAAATTGGGGTAACCATAAAGTTAAGGATTAATACTAAAATAATGACAAGGTTAATATATGACATATAAATTAGTTTAGAGACTAAGTGTAAAATTAATTTGATTTAGCTTTAATGAAGAACCCCATCCTAATTTCAAATCCTAATTATTTGGGAAGCTAATGAAGAACTTATCATACTCCTAGTTAACTCTATGATTAGGGTTTCCTTGGGATTAAGGTTGTGGTTGAAATAATGTTTAGGTTCATGAGATTTATTATGGTTCTATTATTTAAAGGCTATATAATAAATTTGATTAAGGGTTGGGTTTGGGTCAGGGTTTAGGTTATGTTTAGGGTTAGGATTTACACGATGAATATCATTAGGATTAGAGTTAGGATTAGGGTATTGATTTGGATTTAGGGCTAGGTTTAATGTTAGGATTATGAATAGAGTAATATTTTAGGGTTAGGATTAACATCATGATTAGGGTTAAGCTTATGATTAATATAATATTTTTGGTTATGATTGCAGTTATTTCATTGCTAAGGACAATGATAGGGTTATTGTTAGGTTGACGAATAGGGTCAAGGTTAGGTTTAAGATAAGGATTAGAGATATATCATAGCTATGATCAAGGTTAAGTTTTGTATATGGTTAAGGCAAGTGCTAGGGTTTAGGATTTAGGTTCGAAAAATTATTAGGGTATTGTCTTATATGATCATAAGGGTATATTTTTTTAGGTTTAATGTATAAAATAATATTTCCTTTTATTCTTGTCCTATGTTGTAATAAATTTTGAGAAAGTCAGTTATGATTATTATTAATGTTAAGCTTAGGGTTAATTTTGAAAGTAGGGTTGGAGTTAGAGGTAGGTCTAGTGGTAGAAATCATTGTAGGCATAAAGTTAAGGATGGATATTGAAATAAGGATAGGGTCATTATATGACATAGAAAGTGGGTTAGAGACTAAGTGTTAAATTAATTTGATTTAGCTTTACTAAATAACCCTATCCTAATTTCAAATCCTAATTATTTTGGAAGATTATAGAGAATTTATCATACTCCTAAGTCTATGATTAGGGTTTACCTAGGATTATGGTTATGGTTAAATTAATATTTATGTTTAGGATATTTATTATGATTCTATTGTTTAAAGGCTATATAATAGAATGGATAGTAGATGGGGTTAGGGTTTGGGTTTGGGTTTAGGTTATGTTTAAGGTTAGAATTACACCATGAATATTATTAGGGTTATAGTTAGGAGTATTCATAGGATTAGTGTTTTGATTTGGGCTTTAGACTTAGTGCTAAGGTTAGGATTATGATTAGAGTAAGATTTTAGGGGTAGGATTAACATCATGATTAGGGTTAAGCTTGTGATTAATATAATGGTTTTGGTTATGTTTATAGTTATATCATTGTTATGGGTACTGATAGGATTAGTGTTAGGTTGAAGAATAGGATCAAGGTTAGGATTGGGATTATGATTAGAGCTATATTATAGTTAGGGTAAAGGTTGAGTAAATTGTGTATGCTTATTTTTTTCTAGGGTTTAGGATTTAGGTTAGAATTATGTTTTGGGTATTACTGTTAAAAACAATAGCCCACCAAGATAACTTGGGGGGCGGAAAGGGGGGGGAGGGTGTTGAATTAGTTGTTTGATATTAAAAAAAATTATCTTCTTTAAAAAAACATAACCATTCAACCAAAGTAAAAAATAACCATAATAAGATGCACCTAGATAATTACACTAGATATTTTGAGTAGTGAAACCCTTTATCAGAGGGAAAACTTTAGTGGGAATAATGTACTTATATAAATATTCCTTATTAGAGGATGGACCTTGTTAGGAGTCTATTACAACATTTAGTACATAAAGTCCCTATTAGGAGACTTTGAATGTCTGTTAGGAGAATCCAACCCTATTAGGAGTTGTGGTACAAAGTATGCAAGGTGAGCACACTGCCCAGACATGTAATTTAAACTATAAGAAGAGCTTACTAGTCAAACATGTAATTTACTATTATGTTCTTCTTTCCTTTGTTCTGCCAACCAAATCAATCATTGTTAAACCTTGTACACTAGGTCACAAACCTTATATCCAATTATGAAACCTTGGTAATGAAGTTTCCTTCACTTTTGCACTACTCTTCTCAACTTTGCATTCTACTATTGTCGCTACTTAGCATCAATCATAAAACCATATAAATCATACCATGGTAAAGGAAAATGTGCTTCCTTTATACCACATCCTTAAAACAATTCCCTGAGTTGGCTGTTAGATCTTCTTAATTAATTATTATAGGACCACATTTAGAATATGTTATACTTAGTGATAACATAAATATTTTGCCTTGCAACTTGAATAAATTTTTGTACATGCAATACCATGATCAGAGAACTTAGCCACATCATCATCAACATGTCTTCAACCTCAATCCTTAGAATACCAACTCTACTAAGAGATATAACAAGTTTACGAAAACACACCTTTATAAACTCTATCTCAAAATAGACATCACCAAAACTTACATAACTTATTCTAGACTTATCATTTTTTCTTCAATGTTAATTACATATACCAAATACTCATAAGCATCTCTTATAACCTCAGATAGTTAGAATACTTAACTAGTCATATGTACCATCTTGATCTTTCTACTATTCTTTTGTCAAATACCATAGAAAAATGTCATGTTGACATCAATAACAAACTTAGTCATGAATGTAATGTATCATCGTAGTAACACATCTACAATACTCCCCCATAGGAATATCATTAGTGTTCATGCTTCCAACAATCTTACAACAACTCCCCCTTTGACATTGATGAAAACATAGATGAAAAACATCTAGTTCCAAGAATACCAAAAAAAGACTATTCATGTAAATCTTCTTCATCAATCATTCTCCCCCATCGATGTACCTCAATGTACTTTCTAACAAACTGTCATTCCATGTTGCGCTTATGCCAAACATACTGTATTTATGTCAAACTTCTCCAACTATCAAGCATACTACTTTACCATGTTGTTTTTCATGCCAATAATCTCCCCCATTAACATCAATGTCAAAGGTTTTAGCAAAAAACTTTATTGCATCACACTCTACAACAAATGATTCTTACTTAGCACAAGTTTCAAAAGACACTATTCAAAACAACATCCAACAAGAGTCTTGGATGACATTGTCCATCACAAATACTCCCCCATATAGGAAGCATCAACATATAGTCCATAAAACAATGGTGCTCTATTACACTGGACTGATTCACTCTTACATCTTCCACTCAGATGTAGGAAGGGGCATAACCCCAAGCATACCTCAAAAATACTCAAAAGTCTCTTTGGGAAGAGGCTTAGTGAATATATCTGCAATTTTCTTTTTTGTTCTTGTATACTCCAATCTGGTTTCCTTTTCTACAACTTTCTCTCTCAAAGTATGATACTTAATAAAAAAATACTTTTTCTTAGAATGCAACACTAGATTCTTAGACATATTTACCATGCTTGTGTTGTCACACTATTTGACAATAGGTTCATTGATTTCTATCCTTATATCTTTTAGCATCTGCTTCATCCAAATGACTTGATTGCAATTATTTTCTATGGAAACATACTCTACTTTTTTTGTACTTTGTAATGTACAATCATTCTTCTTTCTTAACCAAGAAACCAATATTCCTCTAAGAATGAAGGTTCCACCACTAGTGCTCTTTCTATCATCTATATTGCTCGCCCAATCTACATCAGTATGAGCACTTAGAGTAAAATCATTAGATCTATCATACCACAATCTAAACTCTGATGTTCCCTTCAAATATTCAAATATCTTTTTGATTGCTGCATAATGTGCTTCTCTAGGATTAGCTTGAAATCTTGCAACAATTCTAACTACATTCACTATATCCATCCTTGTGTCAGTTAGATATTGCAATCCTCCAATCATAGATCTATACTTTTTTTGTTCAATATTAGGTTTATCATCCTTTGTAGATAACTTGTGTCTAGTTGCCATAGGTGTTTCGATGGGTTTGCATGTTTCTAAACCAAAACTTTTTAGTAAATCCTTCAAGTACTTAGTTTGAGAAATAAATATTCCTTCTTTACTTTGTACAATCAACAATCCTAGGAAATATTTCATCTCTCCTATCATACTCATTTCAAATTCTTTCTTATCTCTTCTACAAACTTCTTACTTTCTTCATCATTTCCTCCAAATATGATATCATCAACAAATATTACCAAAATCATCAAACCATCGTCAATTTCTTTCCAATAAAAATTGTTGTCTATCATAGCCCAAGCTTTGTCAAATGTTTGTCCAACCTTGGTGCTTGCTTCAAACCATACAATGATTTTCTCAATCTGCATACTATGTCCTTGTCATTTGTCATAGGCTTCTCAATGTATACTTCTTCTTCAAGTTCTCCATTTAGAAATGTTGACTTGACATCCATTTGATATACTTTGAATTTCTTATGTGCTACATAGGCTAAGAATAATCTTATTGCTTCTATTATAGCCACTGGAGAAAGTCTCCTCATAATCTATCCCTTCTTGCTGTGAATAACCTTTACATAAAAATCTTCCTTTGTTTCTTATAACTTTTCCTTGTTCATTCATTTTGCTTCTGAATACCCATTTAGTTCCTATCACATTCTTGTTTGTTGGTCTAGGGACCAATTCCTATGTCTCATTCTTTATTATCTAATCCAATTCCTCTTTCATGGCTTATTTATAGTAATAATCTTTTCATGCTTCATTTGCATTCTTAGGCTCAACTTGAGATATCAAGAATATTTATTCATTTATTTTGCTTCTTGTCATTACACCTTTGTCTTTTCTTCTAATGATCTACTCAGATGGGTGATTTTTTATCACATTCTTTCTCAAATTAGGAGCTACTATCTCAACTCTTTACTCTACTAAAGGTTTCAAGATTTGTTCCTACCTTGGCTCTCCTTCATTCTATAAATCATTTTTAGTCTCAAGAAATACTCCATCATTCCTTGGCTTAGTGACAACATCATCATCTAAATCATAATCAACTATTCTCTCTTGTATCTTGATTTTTTCATCAATTCTCACATTTTCACTTTTGATAGTAGTCTTAGTTCTCTGATTATAGCATCTATAGGCCTTTATTTTCAATGAATAACCAAAAAACATACCTTCATCACTTCTAGCATCAAACTTACCAATATCATCATCCCTTTTGATATAACACTTACTCCCAAAAATTCATAAATACTTAAACCATAGTTCATAAGGGGTCTTGTTTGTGTCTTTCCTGGCTTGCACTCTATTCATAGTTTAGATTGTTGTATTCACAAATTCTCTCCAAAATGTCTTGGATACATCATTCTTAGCTAACATAGCTCTTGATTTTTTGTAACTAACTTGTTCCTTCTCACTGCAAGGCCATTCTATTTAGGGGTTCTCAAAGCTGATAACTATCTTTTACTTCCATTTTCTTCACAAAATATGTTAAACTCATTTGAATTAAATTCTCCTCCTCTATCTAATCTTAAACATTTAATCTCCATGCTAGATTCATTTTCAACCCTATTCTTGAATATCTTGAACTTATCAAATGCCTCAGATTTCTCTCTAAAAAATGCAACCCACATCATTCAAGAAAAATCATCAACTAGAATCATAAAATACATTTGACCATAGAATCCTTTAGCCTTCGTAGGGCCGCTGAGATCTGTGGGTACAATCTCTAGCTTTGTTGTAGTGGTAAACTTCTTGTTGGGAAAAGAAGTTTTCCTATGCTTAGCCAAAAAACACTCCTTGCAAATTGTGTTAGTAGGCTTTACAATCTTCGAAAAATCTCTAACTGCAAACATTCTACTAGTCTTCATAATACTATCAAAGTTTATATGACAAAATCTCTTATGCCATAACCAATTTCTATTTACCTTTCCAACCAAATATGTCATTTCAGTAAGATTCAACTGAAACACATTACCTCTAGATCTGGTTCCTATTCCAATTACCTTTCCATCATTGTCTTTGATCATGCATGTCTTTTCTGTGAATTACAATCGATAACTTTGTCCACTAATTGCCCAACACTCAAAATATTGTGCTTTAAACAATCAACAAAATATACATCCTCAATGTTAGTTTTACCATCAAGAGTTATATATCCAATACCTTTAACTTGGCAAGTTACATTGTTTCTAACTCTGACAATGCCTCCATCCTGACTTTTAAAGTTAACAAACTTGTTCATATCACTAGTCATATGATGTGAGTGACCACTTTCAATTATGCAATCAAATTTCTTCTCAATCCATGACACCAAAGCTATTTTTTTTGGACTTTTTTGTTTAATTGCCACAAACCCTGTTAGATTGTGGTGATGCTGATTTCTCTTGGATTAGACAAGTATTTGTTGGGACAGTTGATAGTTTCAACAGGAAGTCCGAGGGGCAGTCACCTGATATGGACTTGAGAGGAGATTTTTCTTAGATGAGTCTTGGTTGGAGACTTGGGTATCTTGATGAGCATTCTCATTCCCCACTCTTTGTCTACTCGGCGGTTTGCTACTTGAGAGGTATAGCCCATTGTTTCTCTCAGTTGCATTATATTTATGCTTGTTTTTCATGGATATAGATCTTGAGCTATGGTACATGAGTTAGTTCTGGAGGGTTCATTTGAGAGATGGTTTAGCATTGGTTATCTCCATGTGCATATGTTGTTATGTTGGTTGAGTTTGGGAGATGGTTTTATATTGGGCATTTTCCTTGGATTAGGAATGGTTATTCCTTGGTTTAGGAATGGGTTTATTGAGTTTGATCTTCTTGTGAGAGGCTTACATCCATGATTAGTTATATGGTATGGTTTGGGTGTTGCTGAGGCTTCTTGTTGGGGTTTTATGGAGGAGATCATACTTGCACAGTTTACATCTAGAGGTGTGTGTAGAAGGACATGATATAGGTTATGATTTGCATGGTTTCTCTGGTCATGTTTATCTTCTTGGATGTTCAGTTTTGCCTACATTGGATTTGAGATTGGTTGGAGATTGTGATCACCGGTTTGTGCTCATGTATGTCATGTGAGAGATGACATGGTTATTCCTTTATCTCTTTCCTCTGTTGGTTGTGGAGAATTTGGGAGACTATTGGAGACTTGTTATGAGAGTTTTTTTTCTTGCAGGATATTAGTTTATGTATTGTGAATGTCCTTGATACTACATGGATTCACTTCTTTGAGATGTGTTGAGTGGATTGGTTATAGATTTGACATTATCTTTTGCAGTGGGAGCTTCTTGGTATATATATGGCAGGTATTGCTCTTGAGGCTTGTGATTGCAGGTTGTAGATTGGATATGTCGGTGGTATGAGATTCACTTGTTATACCTTTGAGGTATGGATAGTTGGATGGGTTTGGCACTTGTTGTGGGTGCTATATCAGCTATGGATATTTTGACAACTACGGATACATGTGATTACCTTTGGATCAGGTTTTTGTGCTTGGAATTTCAGTTGGTACAGGATTTTATGATCTTCTAATGCGACAGGTTGGGTGGCTTTCTCTTTGGATAGCTTCTATGTATGTCCAATGGGAGTGGCATAATAGGAGGTGAGATCATTCATGTTTGAGATGATAGATACTTTGATTTTGTTGCGAGTACCAGGATGGAGCACTTGGTTTTTTTTGACCCATGATGGTGGATGTGTTGGGAGGGATTGTTCCCTTGTTCATTTATGTGGCTACGGATTGACCTTATGCAATGTATACAACAAGTGGGAGATTGTTGAGATAATGGGTGTTGCACACATTGCATAATATTGTTATTTTATTATTTTATTTTATTATGTAATGTTGTACCTAGATGGATGTGCAACATGTAAAGATTCCCACAGAATATTCTTGATTAGTTGTATTGTAACATTGTGAAAATATTTTATGTAATTGTTTAATATTGGGGAAAAAAGAATTAAATGCCCAATATTAAATGTGGGGTCAGTGGGTTAGGTAGCACATGGTTTTAGCACATGGTTTATGTAATCCCACTTGGTGGTTTTGTGGGACTTGCTACTATATAAGCAGCCACAAGGGAAGTTGTTGTAGAGAGAGAGTAAGAGAAAAAAAGGCAAGAGTCGAGCGGGACAAGGCTTGATAGGTTAGCCAAGGGAGCATTTGTGAAGGTTGAAAGCATGGCATGGGATGTGTGGATTCATGCTTGTTCACATAGTTTTCTCGATTGTGGCTATGGCCATGAAGGCTTCCATGGTTGTATGGCAATGGTATTTTTGCTAAATAATACATGGTGATGGATGCTTTTGGAGGCTGGGTTTTTTCCCTCAATGAGGGTTTCCCAGGGTATATCTTGTGTCACATTTTGTGGGTATGTTGTCTATTCTCTTGCATGTGGATTTTAATTTTGTATTTATTTCAGATCTATTATGGGTTATGTGGAAACGGTTATATTCTTTGTTGCCAAGTTTCCTTACAAACCCTATTTCATCATCACTAGCACTTACTGCTTGTTCATCAAAATCATTATCTTCATTTGTATACAAACACTTTTTGTCTTTTCTAGGTTTGTAATTTCCCTTACACTTTTTCTCTCTTTTAGGAAACTTATCTATGCATAATGACCATATGCATCACAAGTCCAACATTTATAGATTTTCTTACCTCCTTTTTCTACCAAAAGGGCTACTCATTCAATCTTATTGTCCTCCTTAGATTTCTGCTACTAGAAAAATATCATTTAGCACTTGTGCTCCTAGATAGACTAGGTCAAGTATTTAGGGTATTGAAAGCTATCTCTATTTTGGTCAATTCTCTAGACTATTTGAGCTCATTCTCAACTACTTCAAGTCTTCCAGGCAATTACTCCTTTGTGAAATCTTTGGTACAAGATATAAACAATTGTATCATCTAAACTCATGACATAAATGGTAGTGTTAGAGTCTTCAATATCTTCCATATAACCTCATCATCTTCTTTGGTTCCTCCTTGAGCTTTGATACCTACAGTAATTTCTAATATCCTTCCTATATATGTTCTTACAGATTCATCTTCCATCATTTTAGCATCTTGAAATGCACAAATCCAACTTTGTAGTCTCAACTTCTTAGAGTGTGCATCTCCTTCTAAACTATTTTCCAAAGCTTTCCAAATCAAATGTGAAGTAGCAAGTGATTTTACCTGATTGTACTCAATTTTAGGAAGTGTAGTCAATAGTGCTTCTCTAGCTCTCATGTCACACATAAAAGGATCTCTTTCTACCTTGGTGCAAATTTGCAAATCTTTTTCAGCAATGATTATCTTCTCTAATTTTGTCAAGAACTAATATCCTGGACCCATATACAATAGATGTGCCTTGATCTTTTCTTTCCAGCAATCATAATTTTGTCCATTGATTTTTAGACTATATTTCTTGAACATGTTCACCACGGATCTCCCAATGTTGTTAAACTTTTTCTTCAAGGACCTAAGGCTCTAATACCAATTGTTAGAAATAATAGTCCACCAAGATAACTGGGGGGCTGAATCAATTATGTGACAATTAAAATATTTATCTTCTTTAAAAAAACTTAACCATTCAACCAAAGTAAACAACAACCATAATAAGATGCACATAGAAAATTACACCAAATATGTTAACTAGGGAAACCCAAGTGATTAAAGGGAAAACCCCAGCGGGAATGATGCCCACAAGATGATGTACTAATATAAATATTCCTTTTAGAGGATGGACCCTATCAGGGGTCTATTACAACATTTAGTACATAGAGTCCCTATTAGGAGATTCCAAGCTTGTTAGGAGTTGTGTTACAAAGTATGCAAGATAAGCCCATTGCCCAAACATGCAATTTTAACTACAAGAAGAGCTCATTGCTCAAACATGTAATTTACCATTATGTTCTTCTTTAGTTTGTTCTATCAACCAAACTAGTCATTTTTAGACCTTGTAGACTAGGTCAAAAACCTTGGATCCAAATATCAAACCTTAGATCACTCAGTAAAACCTCAGTAATGACATTTCCTTCACTTCTACACTGCTTTGCTCAACTTTGCATTTTGCTCTTGTTGTTGCTTATCATCAATCATAAAACCATATAAATCATACCATGATAAAGGAAAATGAATTTTCCTTTATACCACATCCTCAAAACAATTCCTTGAGTCAACTATTAGATCTTCTCAATTAATTATTATAGGACCACATTAAGAACACATTACACTTAGTGATAACATTAATCTTCTGCCTTGCAACTTGAATAACTTTTTGTACACACAATACCATGGTGAGCGAACTTAGTCATGTCATCATCAACATGTCTTCTTCATGTTCTCAACCTCAATCCTTAGAATATCAACTCTATTAAGAGATATAATAAGTTTACCAGAACATGCCTTTTTAAACTCTATCTCAAAATAGACATCACCAAAATTTACATAACTTCTTCTAGACTTATCATTTCTTCTTCTGACATTAACTGCATATACCAGATACTCAAAAGTATCTCTTATAAACTCATTTAGTGAGAATACTCAACTAGTGATCTGTACCATCTTGATCTTTCCACTATTCTTCTACCAAATACCACTAAAAACTAGTATATTGACATGAATGACAAACTCAGTCATGAATGCAACATATCATCATAGTAACATATCTACAATAATCCCCCATAGGTATATCATCAACATTCATGCTTCCAACAATCTTGCAACAATTATCTTATATCATCATTAGGGTTATTTTTTAAAGATTTAATGTATAATTATATCTTGTATTCTTTTCCTATGTGGTAATAAAATTTGAGAAAGTAGGTTATGATTATGATTAATGTTGAGGTTAGGGTTATGTCAGAAAGTAAAGTTAAATCTAAAGGTAGGTTTAGTGGTAGAAATTGGTGTAGGTATAAAGTTAATGATGGATATTAAAACAATAATAGGGTTATTATATCTCATAGAAAGTTGATTAGAGACTAAGTGTCAAATTAATTTTATTTATCTTTATTAAAGAACCTTGTTCTAATTTAAAATCCTAATTATTTTGGAAGCTAATAAAGAACTTATTATAGTCCTAACTCTATGACTAGTTCTAATTAATTCACAACCTTTGTTAAATCCTTATCTTAATCACAAATTAATTTCAAATTTATCACTAAATAACCCTGTCTAATTAAACTTTTATTAACATCTAATAACAAACAAATTATAAATTTTATATTTAATTTTATCCTTCTTAAATCCTAATCTTAATTAGACCCTCACCATAATTTCAACCTTAATATGATCAATCTCAAATAATAATTTTAAAATTATTATTATTATAATATTCATTTATATAAAATATATTAGTAAACTATTAATTATAGGTAAAATAAAGACAATTTTTTTATATTTTAAATCAAATAACAATTAATTTAATTTTAAAATTTAATTTATTTATTTTTTGATATAAATACCTTTCAACCATTTTATTTTATTATTCCTCTTTGCATGAAAATCATTTAAAATTATAAAATTTAACTAAATACTATCTTAATCAAATTCTAAATGAATAGTAACTAAATTTAAAATTAAAATTAATTTTAAAATCTAGATATTTAAATATGTATGTGGTATTAGAAGATAGAGTGCCCTTTTATTTGAAAAAATAATATTTTTTATTCTATATCTTTTTCTTTTGAAAAGTCAATTCTCAAAACTAAAATCTAATAGGAATAGAATGTGTGAAATTATTTTTAGCAACATTTCTATTATGTCTGTTTGTATTTTTTTCATACAAATCATTTAAATTTGTAAAATCTAATATAAATAGAATGTTTCTAAGTATTTTTAGTAAAAAATATTTAATTATATGTGGGAGCTTTGCTCCTGGCTTTTTCAGTTTCTTCTCAAAAAATTGTCAGCCTCATTGAAAAATTGGCTATTTTGAGTTGCTTTCTAGTTATTTTAAAATTATTATAAATTATTTTTATTTCCTTTAAATTCCTTTCTATTCTCATCTATTTGTTTCACTATTTTTTCCCTCTTGTATTGATTGTTTGTATCAACACATTTCTTATGAACTTGTTTTTTCCTTTCCCATGCATAATCATTTTAGGTTGCATGTCTTTAAATTACCCTTCTACTCACGAAGGGATTTATTAGACTTGTGCATTTTCTCAAATCTATAGCTGTTTGGAGCACTTACATTTTGGATACGTGGTTTTAGATCAATTTGTTTGAATAGTTTGTAATCTTTAGATATTTTTGTGTTCTCTATAAGAAATGATGAAATCCACTTTCTCATGAATGTGACTTGTTAATGTGGAGCTCTATTGTGGCAAAATCCCTAAACGTTGCAATTTATGTTGGGCATTCACTATTAACAAAAACATGGCTCTACAAGTTGCACACATTAAAAATAAAGAAATAAACTTTCTATCATTGTTATTTGGTTTGGATCTTATATTAAGCATATTTGTATCTTGCTACACCAATAAATAGATTATTGTTAATAATATCATCTTATTGTAGTAAGAAATAATGCATTTTGACCCATATGTCATTACATTTATTAGAAATAGTTTTACATGTTGCATCATTCAAATCAAATTCTCTTACTCCATCCTTTTGGCACATCAAAAATTTCTAATCATCATGGTTTCTCTTTTTCATCTAATACCAATGGCTATTGTGATACACATTTTCAATTTAGAATAGTAGCATTCACCTCAAAGTCTAATCATAGCCATCTTAAAAATCTTTAATATTCTCGTTAGTTTAAAATTGCATATGTACAAAATATAAGTAAAATAAGAACATGCAATATTACCTAAAATTGATCAAACTATTTTAAAGACCATAGACTATAAGTTAGTTTATTTGTATTTGAATTTCTCACTCATGTTTATTGTTTTGTAAATGAGATTATACATCATAGACATTCAATTCAAAGGGAACTTTGTGAAGGCCAATAATAAGAAAAAAAAATTATTTAATAGGAAACATGTGGACTTTTATTGGTTCTTTGTAGATTTAATTTATAGCATTATTCTTATTAGACACACAAAACTTACATGCAAAAGGAAAGAACAAGATTTTTGATAATATATTCAAAAATATAGATATGTTCTCTTTTTATCTAGATCTTACTTGTAAATTAATTCTTTAATTATTCATTTAAAAGTTTACTAAAATTGTGATTTAGTATAATTTTGAAATATGTAAAAGTTTGAATAAAAATTAAATAGAAATATTTTTTATACATTTAAAAAAAATTAGAAAGATTTTATGTGTATATTTTTTATAGAAAGATTCTCCATATATCTAGATTCTAGTTTTAGATTTATAGATTGGTTGAAATTTTAAAAATATAATGTAATTTAATTTTGAAAGCTAAAATGAGTTACATGCAAAAAAGGAAAATAGAATGAAAAAAGTATTTATATATGTAGATTAGTTTTTGTAATTAAATTTTCACTACTAAAAAGATATTGGATCCATTTTAAGTCACTAAAATTCCACCATTGTATAGTATAAGTTTCATTATATATATATATATATATATATATATAACATAAATATATTAGTATAAATAAATATCATAAAAAATATTAAATCACTATATGATAAAAAAAAAAATTAATGTTATTTATCTAATATTTTTACAAAAAAAATATAATATATATTAAAAATTTACATTTGAATAATCTTGACTAAATGAATTATAAGAAAAAATAGCTATACTAAATCTACCTTACAATTTGAAATAAAGTAGTGTCATTTATAAATTGGACAATTTATAAAACTAAATACCAAATTTAGATATAATTGCGGTCTCAACTTGAGTTGTGGTTTTCAAATGGAGGATTATGGATAGGGTCAAGGTTTAGAGTTATGGTTATGATTAGAGTTGTGACTAGGGTTGCAGATTACATCATGGTTAGGGTTAGTATTAGGTTTATGTTTATGGTCAAGTTAGAGTCATGCGTAGGATCAAGGGTTAAGATTATGATTAGCATTTACATTAGGCTTATGACTAAAACTAGGGTAAATCTTAACATTAGGTTTACTGTTACTCTTAGGATTAGGAGTATCTTTATGTTTATTTATAGGTAACACTTAGGATAAAGGTTAATAATATAGTTAGAAATAGTATTAGAAGGATACAATAAAAATTGTCATACTTTTTTTTCTCAAGATAGTAGTTAGGTTTTTTTATGTTAGAATGATAATTATATGTAAGTTATTAGATTCAAGTTGTGATTAGGGTCAAGGGTAGGGATTATAATTAGCAAACTTTTATCATGCTTACAACTAGAGATAGGGTCAAGCTTAACCTTAGGGTTATAGGACTAGATTTCTAGTTATGGACATGGATATTTTTATGTGTATTATTAGGTACAACTTAGGATATGGGTTAATATTATAGTTAGAAATAATATTAGAAGTGCAAATTAAAAATAATCATATGTTTTTTCATAGATTATAGTTAGGTTTTTTTACTGTCAAATGATAATTATAGTTAACTTATGAGTTCGCTTAGACTAATAGTTATGATAAAGGTTATGGTTAGAGATGGAGATAGGAAAAATATTATGGTAAGCGTTAGATTTTGGACTATAATTATAATTATAATTGAGTACTTGGTTTAAGGTTAGGGATCTAGTAGTACTATTAAGATTAGGGTTATGATTAGAAATATATTTAAGCCTAAAACACAATCATTATACTAACCCTTAGCCTAATATAATGATTAAAACCTTAAACCTAGCTATAGTGCTAACAATAGTCTATAAATAATCATATCCCTAACTCATACACACAACCTAATCTGAACCTTAAAACCCTATTACTAAATTTTATGTATGTCCTAAAGTTGACCATTATTTATCTATAACCCAACCCTTAACATTATCCTAATCTACAGGTTTATTGTAAAGATTAAATTAAGGTTAGGATTGTTGGAAATCTGATTGAAAAGATCATTGTTGAAGGTCAAAGAGGGAGACTATTGATAAAGAATGTTTTCAATCATTGTTTTTTTCATTGATGTCAAACTTGCTATTTGTAGCATTGACAATTGCTTATAAGATCTGAGTACTATCACTTAGTTGATTGATGAAGAGGATTTGATCAATAGGATGTAACTAGAGTACCTAAGGAAAAGGTTGAGTTATGATATTGTAATGAAGTGCAAGGATCAGTTAAGACAATGGTGAGATGATGTACTGATAACATACTTCAAGATACAAAGGTTGGCCACACTCAAAAAAATTAGAAGCATAAGTTTTAACAAGGTTGACTACAAAGCTTAAACTAAGTTTATTAGTGGGTGCCGAGCAAGCTAGTTGAAGCCAAGAAAATTCTTAGTTGGAACCAAGAAAAAGGAAAATCTAGTGTGTCTTGAGTGATCTTTAGGTGTTGAGTGAACTTCAGGTGCCAAGCATTAGTAAAATGTAGTTGATGCTAAGAAACACAACATGTGTCGAGCATCAGGATTTCAATAGTGTTGAGTTGTTGCATTATTGGAAATGAGAATGATTCGCCAAATCTGAGCCTACAAAGTTGTTACCTTGAATTTTGTGAATCAGTTGGAGAATAAAGATGATGAGCTAGTGGCAGATAATTCTATGTAAACCATTTTTGAGCAAATTCAAGAGAATTCTTCATGATGTTTCTAGAAGAAACATAATATGGGTTAGATTTAATGTATCCTACCTAATCCATACAAATTGAAATTGAAGGAGGGAAGAATCGAGCAAGAAAAGAAGTTCCAAATTTTTATTTAAGGAGTCACAGACTAAGAAGCAAGAGCTACTAGAGTGCCAAATTGTGAAGTGGTTAGAAGGGTGTCTAGGAGAAGGCATCCAGGAGAAGGAAGAAAAGAGCACAGAGACTTTGTATCTACAAATGGCCAAGAAGAGATGATTGCACTAGTATAGTGAGCATGGAGACTCAAGGGGACTAAGCTTGAAAGGAGGGCAAGCTGTCAAAATTATAGAGACTTAAAGCCAAACAATGGTATGATCTAAGAAGTGATCTAAGATCTGCAAGTTGAGTTGTATTCTATAATTAGGTCAAAGAATTTCTAATACTCTCTAGAAATTGTATTAGATAAGGAAAATCCTATGGACTTAGGTTGGTCTAACAGCCGTTTGTAAATCTTTTAAGAAGGTGGCATTCCAAGTGAATTTTCTAAAGTCCTCTAACTAGGCCTACTTCTAATAGGGTGGTTAAATCCTTTAACTAGGTCACATTTAAAAGTGTGTTGTAAGCCTTTAACAAGGCATGCCTTTCATAGGGAATCACTTCAGAAGAGAGAGAATTGAGTAGCATGTTACTAGTGGTTTTTTTCCAAATTGTGTTTGCATTTAAATCACTGTGTTTTTTTCCAAATTGTGTTTGCATTTAAATCAATTTGTTATGTGTTATGCTTGCATGTTGGTTTATAGTAACTTGCTAATTAGGAAGGTTAGAGCTTGGATGAATGAATAGTTTGAATGGGCTCACTACACTTAGTAAAAAGTTTGAATTGGACATGTTGGACCTTGAATAATTAATTCACCCCCTCCCCCCCCCCCTTTCAATTATTCTAAAGCATTTCTAACAATTGCTATAAAAGTCATCTGCTAATTTAGTTCCAAGGTACTAGAAGTAGGAAGATCAAGATGTCCAAGAAAGAAGTTCCCAAGCTCAACAAAGACAACTTCGTTGCATGGCAAAGTCTGATGAAATTGCACCTTGGATCAATAGGTGATTATACAAAGACCTCAATTGGAATAGAACATGTAGACCCAACTAGACCTCTAACTATAGATGATTTGAACAAAAGGAAGGAGCACAATCCAACAATGTTGGAGATTGCCTCTGCACTTAGTTATGCAAAATTTGATGATATCAAAAGATGTGACACTACATTCAAGATTTGGAAAGCCTTATTAGATATCTATGGAGAAGATCAAATTGTTCAGATTTCAAAGAGAGAAAACCTCATAGGAAAGTTTGATGACATGAAAATGGAGGAAGGTGAGAATGTTGCTCAATATGGATCCAAAATGAAAGAAGTAGTAAGTGCAATAAGGAGTCTAGGTGGTCAATTGGAAGAAGAGACTATTAATAGTAAATACTTGAAAACTCTACTCCCTATCTATGCTATTAGAGCTTTAGCAATCCAAGAGCTAAGGTGTGTACAAGGAAACACACTATCCTTTGAAGGAATTGTAGGAAGACTTACTACATTTGAATTGTCAAAATTTGACAATTATAGACCTAAGAACCTTGAATCTACTTTCAAGGCCAAGCTGACATTGAAAGACACTGAGGAGTCAACATCAAACAAGAAGAGAAGAAAAGGAAAACATGTATCCAGTGATAGCAGCATAGATGAGGAACATGTGGAATAGTTGGAAGCACTATTGGCTAGAAGATTCCATAGAGGAAAAGGTAAATTCAAAGGTAAGTTGCCTATCATTTGTTTTAATTGCAATGGAGTAGGTCATATTGCTGCAAGGTGTATACAAAAGAAGAGTTAAAAAGAAGGAAACAAGTATAAGAACACAAGAGAAGATGATAGCAGAGATTACAAGGACAAAGGAAAAATAATATTTTGATGAGAATGATGATGAAGTAGTCTATGTAGTTATGAAGGATGAATTAGATGAAGACGAAGTCACACCACTAGCGACTTGTGTGAACAAGAATAACAAGTGGATTATAGATGGTGGTTGTTCACATCACATGACAGAAGACAAAAGTAAGTTCATTACCTTTACTCAATATGAGGGAAATAGTGTTAGATTTTCTAATGATGCTCCATGTCAAATCAAAGGAAAAGGCTTAATTAACTTATAGAGAAAATCACATGTGATAATGCATACTATGTTGAAGGACTGAAGTACAATTTGTTGAGTGTATCCTAGTTAGGCAATATAGGTTGCAAAGTAGAGTATGGAAACAAAACTATCAAGATCTATGACATTGATAGAGATCTGATAGGAAAAGGTGAACAAACTAGGAGTAACTTGTTCTACTTAGATATGGAAGATGCAACTTGTCTTGTTGTTAGATTTGATGATGTGTGGTTATGGCATAAAAGGTTGTGTCATGTTAACTTTGATAATCTGATTAGCATCAGTAAAAAGAAGAAAGTTAGAGGTTTGCCTAAACTAAAGAAACCTAAAAATACAATGTCCAAACAATGTCAAGTAGGGAAGATGACTAAGTCTAGTTTCAAAAGAAAAATATACACTTCCAAAGAAGTACTAGAATTAGTTCATACAAATTTATGTGGTCCAATAGAAGTGCAAAGCTACCTAGGAGATAGATACATAATTTTGTTTGTGGATGGCCATTCTAGGATGATGACTGCCATGTTTCTAAAGCAAAAATCTGATGCATTTCAAATGTTCAATTGGTATTTGGCTAGAGTTGAGAAGGAATAGGTAAGAGTCTGAAATGCCTAAGATCATACAAAGGAGGAGAGTTTACATCAAAAGAATTTGAGATATTCTACAATGACAAAGGCATCAAAAGGAAAACATCAACATCAAGAACTCCACCTCAAAATGGTATTGCTAAAAGAAGGAAAAGATTAGTAATAGACTGTACTAGAACCTTGGTGATGGAGAAAAATGTTTCCCTAAAATACTAGAGAGAAGCTGTAAGCACTGCTGTTTACACTTGAATAGAGTTTGAGTCGAGAAAAGTACAAATGCAACACCTTTTGAATTATGGTATGGTCACTCACCTAATTTAAAACATTTCAAAGTCTTTGGTTGTAAATATATTCTTAAAGATACTAGAAATGACAAGTTTGATGCAAAGATTGATGAAGGCATATTCCTTGGATACTCCACTAGAAGCAAAGCATATAAGTGTTTGAATACTAATACTAACAAGATTGTGGAGAATGCAAATGTGAATTTTGATGAACATGTAGAGGTATAAATTGATGAGTCTAAGCAATCAGAGGATTATAGATCCTTTCTATACTTCTATGAAGGAATGACTACTAAAGATAATACTAAAAATCAAGTTGGGAATCAACCACAAATCTCAATATCAGTCAAGTCACAACCAGTTAATATCAAGCTACATTCAGAAGTTGAGTTGTAGAATAAAGGAAATGCACATTTTGATTCTAAAAATAGTACACATGAAAGTACTAGATGAAGAAGAAAAAAATGACTCTAAAGATGAAGGATCAAACATGGAAACAAAGACAGAACCAAGGTTAGCAAAGTATGTGAGAAGACATCACCTTGCAGATCAAATCATTGGTGACAAGGATGCCAGACCAATGAAAAGGAATAGACTGAGAAATGAATCATGTCTATAGAGCAAGGTTGAGCCCAAAACAGTGAAAGATACACTACAAGATGGTGATTGGTATAAAGCTATGGAAGAAGAGATAGACCAAATTGAGAAGAACAAAGTATCAACCCTAGTTCCTAGACTAGCTGATAAGAATGTAATTGATACCAAATTGGTGTTTAGGAACAAACTTGATGAGAATGGTGAGATAACAAGAAATAAAGCTAGATTAGTTTGCAAAGGCTATGCACAAGAAGAAGGACTAGATTATGGGGAAACATTTGCCCCTATTGCAAGAATGAAAGGGGTAAGAACATTACTTGCATATGCTACTTACAAAGGCTTCAAAGTCTACCAAATGGATGTGAAGTCTACCTTTCTGAATGGAATACTGGAAGATGAAGTTTATATAGAACAACTAAAGGGATTTTT